>CM055678.1:40381900-40763400 GCA_029448645.1 Andrena camellia | reverse complement strand
GCGTAGATGTAGAAGACGTTTGTCCAGCCCACGATTTCGTTTGTCCAGCTTCGTGAATCGAATTATTTGTAAAAATCGCGAAAAATGAATGATACTTTTGAAGCGATCGCGAATAAGTTCGATTTTTTCCTAATTAAACGGTGGAATCGTTTGTACAACGACGCAGTTTGGTCGTGCGGATGTAGAAGACGTTTGTCCAGCCCAAGATTTCGTTTGTCCAGCCTCGTGCATCGAATTATTTATAAAAATCGCGAAAAATGAAGGATACTTTTGAAGCGACCGCGTATAAGTTCGATTTTTTATTAATTAAACAATGAAATTATTTGTCCAACGACGCAGTTTGGTCGTGTTGATGTAGAAGACGTTTGTCCAGCCCATGATTTCGTTTGTCCACCCTCCAGAATTGAATAATTAATAAAAATCTCGAAAAAGAAGCGTCCTGGTGAAGCGATTGCGAATAAGTTCGATTTTTTCCTAATTAAACGCTGGAATCGTTTGTCCAACGACGCCGTTTGGTAGTGTAGATGTAGAAGAGGTTTGTCCAGCCCAAGATTTCGTTTGTCCAGCCTCGTGAATCGAATTATTTATAAAAATCGCGAAAAATGAAGGATACTTTTGAAGCGGCCTCGTATAAGCTCGATTTTTTATTAATTAAACGGTGGAATCATTTGTCTACCGACGGATTTCGATAGCGTAGATACAGAAGACGTTTGTCCAGCCCACGATTTCGTTGGTCCAGCTTCGTGAATCGAATTATTTATAAAAATCGCGAAAAATGAAGGATACTTTTGAAGCGATCGCGAATAAGTTCGATTTTTTCCTAATTAAACGGTGGAATCGTTTGTCCAACGACGCAGTTTGGTCGTGTGGATGTAGAAGACGTTTGTCCAGCCCAAGATTTTGTTTGTCCAGCCTCGTGAATCGAATTATTTATAAAAATCGCGAAAAATGAAGGATACTTTTGAAGCGACCGCGTATAAGTTCGATTTTTTATTAATTAAACGATAAAATTATTTGTCCAACGACGCAGTTTGGTCGTGTTGATGTAGAAGACGTTTGTTCAGCCCATGATTTCGTTTGTCCACCCTCCAGAATTGAATAATTAATAAAAATCTCGAAAAAGAAGCGTCCTGGTGAAGCGATCGCGAATAAGTTCGATTTTTTCCTAATTAAACGGTGGAATCGTTTGTCCAACGACGCCGTTTGGTAGTGTAGATGTAGAAGAGGTTTGTCCAGCCCAAGATTTCGTTTGTCCAGCCTCGTGAATCGAATTATTTATAAAAATCGCGAAAAATGAAGGATACTTTTGAAGCGGCCTCGTATAAGCTCGATTTTTTATTAATTAAACGGTGGAATCATTTGTCTACCGACGGATTTCGATAGCGTAGATGTAGAAGACGTTTGTCCAGCCACGATTTCGTTTGTCCAGCTTCTTGAATCGAATTATTTATAAAAATCGCGAAAAATGAAGGATACTTTTGAAGCGATCGCGAATAAGTTCGATTTTTGCCTAATTAAACAGTGGAATCGTTTGTCCAACGACGCCGTTTGGTAGTGTAGATGTAGAAGAGGTTTGTCGAGCCCATGATTTCGTTTGTCCAGCCTCGTGAATCGAATTATTTATAAAAATCGCGAAAAATGAAGGATACTTTTGAAGCGACCTCGTATAAGCTCGATTTTTTATTAACTAAACGGAGGAATCATTTGTCTACCGACGGATTTCGATAGCGTAGATGTAGAAGACGTTTGTCCAGCCCACGATTTCGTTTGTCTACCCTCCAGAATTGAATAATTAATAAAAATCTCGAAAAAGAAGCGTCCTGGTGAAGCGATCGCGAATAAGTTCGATTTTTTCCTAATTAAACGGTGGAATCGTTTGTCCAACGACGCCGTTTGGTAGTGTAGATGTAGAAGACGTTTGTCCAGCCCAAGATTTCGTTTGTCCAGCCTCGTGAATCGAATTATTTATAAAAATCGCGAAGAATGAAGGATACTTTTGAAGCGACCTCGTATAAGTTCGATTTTTTATTAATTAAACGATGAAATTATTTGTCCAACGACGCAGTTTGGTCGTGTAGATGTAGAAGACGTTTGTGCAGCCCATGATTTCGTTTGTCCACCCTCCAGAATTGAATAATTAATAAAAATCTCGAAAAAGAAGCGTCCTGGTGAAGCGATCGCGAATAAGTTCGATTTTTCCTAATTAAACGGTGGAATCGTTTGTCCAACGACGCCGTTTGGTAGTGTAGATGTAGAAGACGTTTGTCCAGCCCAAGATTTCGTTTGTCCAGCCTCGTGAATCGAATTATTTATAAAAATCGCGAAGAATGAAGGATACTTTTGAAGCGACCTCGTATAAGTTCGATTTTTTATTAATTAAACAGTGGAATCATTTGTCCACCGACGGATTTCGATAGCGTAGATGTAGAAGACGTTTGTCCACTCTCAGGATTCGAATTATTGTTACAAATAGCCCAGAATTACGACACGGTTGAATCGACCACGTTCAAGTTTGATTTTTATTAATTAAACGATAAATTTCGTTAGTTTGGATGAAGAAGACGTTTGTCCGCCCAAAGATTTCGATTGACCACCTTTCAGAATTGACTTAATCGGTGAATTCAATTTATTATTTCTTTCGTCACTTTCTTGGGAAAGTGATGCCGGCGTCGCTCGACTCGCGAGATCGTACGATCCGCGAGTACAAGTGCCATGACTGGCACTTGTGACCACTGACAGAGTCAGTGGTACCGCACTTTACAGTGCGGTCGCGACGCCGGATCGATTCAATAGTTTTACTATTGAAAAGTATCATTGTCATATATTCTGTGGAATTAAAGTTTTAACCGAATTTTTATATTTTTATAAATATCATTGTTGTGGGAAATACTTTTAGCGTTTGTGGATTTGGAATTGTACGCAATTTTTTACTAATGTCATTATGTACTGTCCATATTCCTGCTGTATTACGGCAATAAGCTGTAAAATGTCCTGGGCTATGACATACGATGCCACTTAAAACATATATTGCATCTTCAATTTGAAATTTTTCAGGTATGCCATTTAAAAATATTCCATCCATTTTATTTAGTTGGAAAAAGATTTCAGTTTCTATGAACACATATGATTTTGGTTCTCTCTTTATATGCATTAATGATTTACATGTTTTACACGTGCCTGTTTGTATAGTGAAGAATTGCGCAACAAAATTAAGAAAATTTTGTTTAAAATCTTCGGTTGTGCGTTTACTAATAAATTCTACTATAAACAATTTTCTCAAATGTACTTTACATTTGCCGCAGATTCTATTTTCTTCGACACTGCAAACGTCTGTTACCAGTTTTGTAAGTAACCAATTGGCGTTTGTAGTACAATCTACAATATCATTTTGAATTTCAAATATTGTACCTAAAATAGCTCCACGCTCTTCATACACGGAGTTGTTAATATTCTCCATGGCGTATTTTTTGACAAACATCAAAAATATATTTTCTGAGTTTTCATCGACCCAGTTTTTAAATGAACTATAATTGCAATACGCACTGGTTAATATTTCAACCAATGAGTCGAATGCACATGTATTTTTAATATATATTTTTTTTTCCATTAAGTGTAACTAAATTACAATTATTTCCATTTCTTAAGATTTCATTTTTCTTTTCCTCAATGGCCTGTCATATGTAAGATGAATATCTGGACATGAAGTTAAATATTTCCCTCTGGGAGTATTATTTTTGTTTTCGATTAAGGGCTTCTGTATTATATTTTCTTTATTTTCATCGTCCTCTTGTAAATCTTTTAATTTATTTGGTTTGGCTTCAATATTTAACCCTTTCCAATTTTCCTGTTCCGTTAAATAATCATAAGTGTGCGTAGCGTTTTGCGCATTTTCGATTTTTCTTTCTTTTTCTTGTCTTACCGCAGTTTGCAGCAGTGCATTTTTTTCGTTCCTGCTTTTAATTGCAGCACGTTCCAATTTCGAAAGACTTTCGAAATCTGAATGCTTCAGATCTTTAAAATATGCCTCACATCTAGAGGATGTCGCTACATTCGATGACATAGGGAAATATCCCCTCATCACCTGTGTCCAGAGAGGAAAATGTTTTGCCAATTTAACTAGATATGTGACTAGTTCTGGACAATAGAATGCATTATACCTATCTGTCTCTACACTATCTTTTGCAATTTGTTCAGCCGCATCTCTGATATTATTTATAAATTGAACTATATTTTCATTTTCATTTAAAATTTCTAAATCGTCGTACTCTTTGTAATTCTCGTCATCGCTCGTAAATGTAAATGACTTTAATCTTTCGAATAAATAGGATCGCTTCTGCTCGCATATTACTTCATTTCCATCAGAATCTTTGCCATCGTACTCACTGTAAGCGACAATAAATATTGAGCTAACCAGTGTATGAAAATCTTCCACATTATCGCACGATGACATTAGTCCCGCGCATCGCACAAAGAAATCTTTAATTTTAGGATGTTTTCTATGAAATACATCTTTGTTACAAATAATTTTGATTAAATGGGCAATATCAATTCTGATGAAACACTGAAGTGGATGTTGCAAAATTTCGCCACCAATCCATCGATAGCAATCGGAAATATAATTTTTTAAGCAACGTTCATTGAATGCTAAGCTGCTTGCATTCAAAAGGGCCAGTGAATAATCACAATCTACTTCTGGAGGCACTGGTGCCCCGTGCCTTATGATCTCCCTCAACCAATACGTAATTAAATTTGTATCATGCTTCTCTGAAAGCATTTGAAATACTGGTTGTATACCATTTGCACCTTTGATAATGATCTGATATAAGAATATATGTTTCTTCTCGCCATTTGGTTTTTCTATTGTTTTCACTAATTTTCCAGTCGCATCTATTTCTATTTTTCTGCACGTTTTAATTAACGTTTTATACAATTCCATCTGCATAGGAGACCAGTAAAAACAATAGAAATGATCCTGTGAGATCTGTTTAACGTATCCTGAATATTGCCCTTTATATTTCAACTCACATAAAGAATTTATGGGATCAAGATTTTTATTTATTCCTAATTCCCGTACGATCGCTTCTTCTCTGATTTTCCTTAAAGTACATTGTCGCGCAACATAAGGTGGTTCGGGATCGTCATATGTTAAATCAGATACTGCCTCATTTATCCATTGTCTGGGTTTAATATTTAAAAGTTGTTTCTCTATTTCTACCCTATTTTTTCCGTGTACTGCCCTTTTCTTTTCATGCGGTATTCCCGAAGCATCGACTGTGTGCACTCTTAACAGAATACCAGTGCCAGGAGCCGGTTAATGTAAGCAATGAGCTTTAAATTCGGCACCGCATTCATTACAAGTGCCGTATATTTTCAAATATGTTTCCGCTTCCGGAGAATCGAAAATTTTGCTATATTTGAACGTATAAGCGCACGGAATTTTAGTTTTTAAAAAATTCGCTTTGCAAATAATATCCGTCCAACCGGGACTAAGTATTTTGTAAGATTTTCCGCGAGTACCCTTTTCCTTATAAACTTTAGATAAGGGAGCAATAGATTTCCATTGCTCCTCAGACAATGTGAGATCAAAATATAATGGCGGCAGTTTATTATGTATATTATTCACATTACTGTGAGGCTCGAAATCTTGACTAGTATTACTTACGTTAGAAACATCAATGCTATACATCACTGCTTCTTCTCCTTCCTCATCTTCTTCCACTGGAATTTGGAAATGTTTCTTCAAATTGGTCAGCAAATTCTACCGATTGTTCCTCACATAAAAGTTTAAGGTGTTTGGTGACAACTTATCACAAATTTTTAAGGACACTTCCCACACTTTATCCGCGCGACACTTCAATTTATATTCCTCATCGAACAATTCACATTTTTCACACTTCTGCAATACGTCCAGAATAACGCCGAAGTGTATCAGCGCTTTTCTCGGCATGTTTCACCAATGACCACAATGAAATCGCAAAACGGTAAGTAATATAATTCTCACAATTACTTCACAAACCGTACGCACGATCTCAACCGAGCGGTCTGCGAACAATGGCTGACTTCCGAGGCACGTGACTGGAAAGAACACGAGAGTATCATTTTGCGGCGGCCGGCGGCGATCCCACTAGTGCAAAGGAGAAGTATGCATCTGTTTCTCCCTTGCACTAGTGGGACTGCCGCCGGCCGCCGCGGCGAGCCGCGCATTGGAAATGGCACCTTTACGAACTTTTCGTCAGCAACGACAAAGGGACCTTCTTGACTGAGAAAAATCAGTCCCGCGTTTCCACTTGCCAAAAAAGTCCCTGAAACACAAGATTGTCACTGGTGCGCGTGATGACGCCGGGACGTCAAACCAATCGGCGCCAAGCTAGCTGTTGGGCCAAACCAATCGGCGTCAAACTAGGTTTTGGCTTCGAACCAATCGACGCCAAGTAACGATGTGTGCATCAGAGACATCGAGGTATCCTTGTTCAGAGTCATTCACTGTCTTCTCCACTGTTCATCCAACTCACTAAGAACAATACCCTCCTTTGAGTGCCGCAGTCGGGTAAAAGAAAATGGACAACATGCAGAATGTAAGTATTAAAATGGTATACTATTAAACAGGGTGATTCTTCCGTTAAAGTTATCAAAGGCGTGCCGCGAATAAGTCGCGCCTCTTTTAATCGCGATATTTTTAAGGGGATTAACTTTATATTATGCAAATAGATTTTTCAAATGGGCCATCTTCGTCGGGACGGCATAACGACGTGCGTTAGGAAAAACATCACGTCTGTCTTCGTTGTGTAGAACGATAAATAAATACTATCATATTATTGTAAGATTATTACTGTTCGACAAAATTTAACTTTTTTCGGACTTGTAATATTCAATAGCCGTTTTTCTTCGTTCCACGCGATGCGACAGACATTTTTCCTCCGGAAACCATCGTCGGAAGTAGTAAAACACCTCTCGTTTTCAATACAGAAACGAAAGAGTTTGGCAACACGTGTGTAGTCGACAGTGGTAGTCAATGGCACGTAGGCTGCTCTGCGTCACGAAACGCGTAACGCGCGTACATTGTAACCTTTTCCAAAGTCCTGCTCGCCCGTCGACGTTCCGTCGTGATTCTTCCATCGTCTATTCTTCGGGGCAAAGCACTGAAATATGCTAATCAGGGCCGTTCCTGGGTTTTGTGCCGCTCAGGTGCAAAAACATTATTGCCGTCCTTATTAATTTAATATTCTTTAATTAAGAATTTAATATGCAGTGTTTACTTTTATATCTATACATACATAGTTTAAAACATTTATCATGTGCGCGGGCACTTTCGGCAGCCCCGGCAGGAACGGCCTGATGCTAGTTTTCGCAGCAGAAGACCAAACGTGCTAATATTCATTAGAAACGATGCAATATGCTTCTTTAGGTGGCAAACTGAAACGTGTTGTTTTTCGTAAATGAAACGCGCTGTTTTTCCGTAACGCACGTCGCTATGTCGTTCCGATGAAAATGGCGCACATAAAAAATTTATTTGCATAATATAAAGCCGATTTCGTTAATAAAAAAATCTAAAAAAGTAGTAATTGTGCATAAAAGGTGCATAATTGTGCATAATTTAAGATACAAAATTTATAAATTTCCCAAAAGTTAACCATCCATCCCCAATCTACTACCGATCACATTTCTTGCAAATATCTCGAAAACTAAAGCCGAGCACAATTTTTATGCACAATTACCAAAGAAAATTTCAAATTAACAATTTTATGTAATTTGGTTAAAAATGCACTGGAAACTACAAAATAATTATTTCCTTGTACTGCAATTGTGACGGTGATGTGCCTTATTCGGTAATAAAATCGTGGAGCAGGATATTTCATCGCTTTTCATCGCTCATTTCGATTCTTGATTCTGTAATAAATCAATTCATATCCTGTTATGAAATATCCTGCCCCACGGTTTTATTTAAAGTGACATATCACCATCGCAATTGTAGTACAAGAAAATAAGTCTTTTTTAGTTTTCAGTGTATTTTCGATCAAGTTAAATAAAATCCTTTAACATGAATTTTTTTTTTATATATTTTGTTTCATTTTCAGATGGAAATTGCGCTTAAAAGCATCAACGATGCCCCCCCATCGAACGAAGCGCCCCAAACTGCCTCTGTGGCGGCGGTGGGGGTGGAAAGGGAGGAAGGGGGGGTGCAGGCTTGCTCCCCGCCCCCCAGGAGACGAACTGGCAGGTTGAAAAGTTACAAAAGCAGTTAAATGAAGTAAGTATGTGGAATGTGGTTCTATGGCTTACTTCCTACTAAACTACTTTGTGCGAAACGTTGCAATTGTCAGAATGTTATTCCGTTTTAAGAAATGTCTTAATGTTTATGTTACTGTTTCAGTTACAAAAATTGATGAAGAAGTGCATCCACTCCCGCGGCCGTGGAAAGCAGCCACATGTTCGTAGGCCGCGGGGTGGAAGAGGCCACCCATATAGAGGCTGGGGGGAGGGAGTGGCCGCCCGTATAGAGGATGGGGGGGTGGAAGTAATTACAGGCGCGGTGGTGGAGGAGGAGGAGGAGGAAGATGGGGCGATAAAAATATTACCATTAATATTTAAACATTTTATATTTAATAAATTCTATTTTTTAATTTTGTAAAAAGTTTAATTTTTTCATTTCAATTGGATACAGGGTGATCCTAGAGCGACTGGACTCAAAGAGGTGCCACCTGGCACCCCGTGCCGACGACAACCCCCCGCAGTGCATCACCGAATTTGATGACTTTTGGCCTTCGAAGAGGTTGGAGTACCTATTAAGAAGTGAGAAATGGCCACGACGCCAATAGATTCCTTATGTTTCGCCGACGAAACTAACCCTAAAAACGACGTAATTCGGATCTTAATGAAGGAAATTAGATGAAAAATTGGTTTATATAATTTCACGCTAGCTTCGTTAAAAATAATCCAATTTACATGAAATTTGGTGCGATCTTCATCGGAAAAACATAAGGAATCGATTGACGTCATTTTGGCAGAGATCTGATGAGAAATGCGAAAATCGTGGACATTTCTTACTTTTTATTATATTGTAAAAGCCATAAAATTCGATGAGGCACTGCAGCAGGATGTTGGCCCCGCCACGGGGTACCAGGCGACATCTCTTTGGCAGGCGTCGCTCCAGAATCGCCCTGTATGTCTTTCCTGCATTTATCGGCTAGCGTGGATTTCCACCGATGCTTGTGGCTCGACCATTTTCACCTTTTATAATAATTTTGTATAAGAATGTTTCTTGTCACCATTTAGTTATTCTATTGTTTTCACTAATGTTTTTCGTAACCCACGTCGTTATGCCGTCCCGACGAAAATGGCCCATTTGAAAAATCTATTTGCATAATATAAAGTTAACCTCCTTAAAAATATCCCGATTAAAAGAGGCGCGACTTATTCGCGGCACGCCTTTGATAACTTTAACGGAAGAATCACCCTGTTTAATAGTACATTTTTGGGTGTCCCAAAAATGTCGGAGTTCCTTGAAAGGGGTGACTCAGGGGTGATTTGAAACAACTTTTTCCTTAGCGAAAATATTGTCCGAAGCTTCGTTAACGAGATATTAACAAAAAACCCGGACCAATCAGAGCGCGCGCCTTCCGCCCGAGCTCCCGCGGTAGCGTTGGCTACGCGGTAGGCGGCTGCGCTTGTACTACGCACGTACGAACAAGCAAGTCGGCATGCCTCGAAGGAAACCGCGTTTCACAGTTTTTCTAAAGCAGAATCTTAAATAATAATTATTTGAAGTGAGAGGACAAGAAATACGTAAATTTCGTTTTCAAAGACCGCATAAACGAAAAGGTAATGTAACAGAAAATGTACGACAAGTGATCGTAATTCGTTATTGAGGTAAAAACCCGTAGTTTAATAGCGGCCAACACAACTAAATTTAAAAAATAATATTAGGTGTATGAATAAATTCTTTCCAACTGGATTTACATAATCAGTACAAAGCTACCGAATTTCTATCGCGGTGATATTCGTAAGCTGCCAGAAAAATGGCAAAAGGTAATTAACAATAGTGGAAATTATTTTGTGATTGATGTTTTCATATTTTTTAAATCAAACTGTTATTGTACCCTAAAATCGGGAAGAATTTATTTCAAATTAAATAAAAAGGTATTCGCAGGACACCACCCGAAGGTAAGAGTCGCAACGTCAAGTGCGTCCGGGTTAATGTACAATGTAATGAGCAAGCCTGCACCCCCCCCTTCCTCCCTTTCCACCCCCACCGCCGCCACAGAGGCAGTTTGGGGCGCTTCGTTCGATGGGGGGGCATCGTTGATGCTTTTAAGCGCAATTTCCATCTGAAAATGAAACAAAATATATAAAAAAAAAATTCATGTTAAAGGATTTTATTTAACTTGATCGAAAATACACTGAAAACTAAAAAAGACTTATTTTCTTGTACTACAATTGCGATGGTGATATGTCACTTTAAATAAAACCGTGGGGCAGGATATTTCATAACAGGATATGAATTGATTTATTACAGAATCAAGAATCGAAATGAGCGATGAAAAGCGATGAAATATCCTGCTCCACGATTTTATTACCGAATAAGGCACATCACCGTCACAATTGCAGTACAAGGAAATAATTATTTTGTAGTTTCCAGTGCATTTTTAACCAAATTACATAAAATTGTTAATTTGAAATTTTCTTTGGTAATTGTGCATAAAAATTGTGCTCGGCTTTAGTTTTCGAGATATTTGCAAGAAATGTGATCGGTAGTAGATTGGGGATGGATGGTTAACTTTTGGGAAATTTATAAATTTTGTATCTTAAATTATGCACAATTATGCACCTTTTATGCACAATTACTACTTTTTTAGATTTTTTTATTAACGAAATCGGCTTTATATTATGCAAATAAATTTTTTATGTGCGCCATTTTCATCGGAACGACATAGCGACGTGCGTTACGGAAAAACAGCGCGTTTCATTTACGAAAAACAACACGTTTCAGTTTGCCACCTAAAGAAGCATATTGCATCGTTTCTAATGAATATTAGCACGTTTGGTCTTCTGCTGCGAAAACTAGCATCAGGCCGTTCCTGCCGGGGCTGCCGAAAGTGCCCGCGCACATGATAAATGTTTTAAACTATGTATGTATAGATATAAAAGTAAACACTGCATATTAAATTCTTAATTAAAGAATATTAAATTAATAAGGACGGCAATAATGTTTTTGCACCTGAGCGGCACAAAACCCAGGAACGGCCCTGATTAGCATATTTCAGTGCTTTGCCCCGAAGAATAGACGATGGAAGAATCACGACGGAACGTCGACGGGCGAGCAGGACTTTGGAAAAGGTTACAATGTACGCGCGTTACGCGTTTCGTGACGCAGAGCAGCCTACGTGCCATTGACTACCACTGTCGACTACACACGTGTTGCCAAACTCTTTCGTTTCTGTATTGAAAACGAGAGGTGTTTTACTACTTCCGACGATGGTTTCCGGAGGAAAAATGTCTGTCGCATCGCGTGGAACGAAGAAAAACGGCTATTGAATATTACAAGTCCGAAAAAAAGTTAAATTTTGTCGAACAGTAATAATCTTACAATAATATGATAGTATTTATTTATCGTTCTACACAACGAAGACAGACGTGATGTTTTTCCTAACGCACGTCGTTATGCCGTCCCGACGAAGATGGCCCATTTGAAAAATCTATTTGCATAATATAAAGTTAATCCCCTTAAAAATATCGCGATTAAAAGAGGCGCGACTTATTCGCGGCACGCCTTTGATAACTTTAACGGAAGAATCACCCTGTTTAATAGTATACCATTTTAATACTTACATTCTGCATGTTGTCCATTTTCTTTTACCCGACTGCGGCACTCAAAGGAGGGTATTGTTCTTAGTGAGTTGGATGAACAGTGGAGAAGACAGTGAATGACTCTGAACAAGGATACCCCGATGTCTCTGATGCACACATCGTTACTTGGCGTCGATTGGTTCGAAGCCAAAACCTAGTTTGACGCCGATTGGTTTGGCCCAACAGCTAGCTTGGCGCCGATTGGTTTGACGTCCCGGCGTCATCACGCGCACCAGTGACAATCTTGTGTTTCAGGGACTTTTTTGGCAAGTGGAAACGCGGGACTGATTTTTCTCAGTCAAGAAGGTCCCTTTGTCGTTGCTGACGAAAAGTTCGTAAAGGTGCCATTTCCAATGCGCGGCTCGCCGCGGCGGCCGGCGGCAGTCCCACTAGTGCAAGGGAGAAACAGATGCATACTTCTCCTTTGCACTAGTGGGATCGCCGCCGGCCGCCGCAAAATGATACTCTCGTGTTCTTTCCAGTCACGTGCCTCGGAAGTCAGCCATTGTTCGCAGACCGCTCGGTTGAGATCGTGCGTACGGTTTGTGAAGTAATTGTGAGAATTATATTACTTACCGTTTTGCGATTTCATTGTGGTCATTGGTGAAACATGCCGAGAAAAGCGCTGATACACTTCGGCGTTATTCTGGACGTATTGCAGAAGTGTGAAAAATGTGAATTGTTCGATGAGGAATATAAATTGAAGTGTCGCGCGGATAAAGTGTGGGAAGTGTCCTTAAAAATTTGTGATAAGTTGTCACCAAACACCTTAAACTTTTATGTGAGGAACAATCGGTAGAATTTGCTGACCAATTTGAAGAAACATTTCCAAATTCCAGTGGAAGAAGATGAGGAAGGAGAAGAAGCAGTGATGTATAGCATTGATGTTTCTAACGTAAGTAATACTAGTCAAGATTTCGAGCCTCACAGTAATGTGAATAATATACATAATAAACTGCCGCCATTATATTTTGATCTCACATTGTCTGAGGAGCAATGGAAATCTATTGCTCCCTTATCTAAAGTTTATAAGGAAAAGGGTACTCGCGGAAAATCTTACAAAATACTTAGTCCCGGTTGGACGGATATTATTTGCAAAGCGAATTTTTAAAAACTAAAATTCCGTGCGCTTATACGTTCAAATATAGCAAAATTTTCGATTCTCCGGAAGCGGAAACATATTTGAAAATATACGGCACTTGTAATGAATGCGGTGCCGAATTTAAAGCTCATTGCTTACATTAACCGGCTCCTGGCACTGGTATTCTGTTAAGAGTGCACACAGTCGATGCTTCGGGAATACCGCATGAAAAGAAAAGGGCAGTACACGGAAAAAATAGGGTAGAAATAGAGAAACAACTTTTAAATATTAAACCCAGACAATGGATAAATGAGGCAGTATCTGATTTAACATATGACGATCCCGAACCACCTTATGTTGCGCGACAATGTACTTTAAGGAAAATCAGAGAAGAAGCGATCGTACGGGAATTAGGAATAAATAAAAATCTTGATCCCATAAATTCTTTATGTGAGTTGAAATATAAAGGGCAATATTCAGGATACGTTAAACAGATCTCACAGGATCATTTCTATTGTTTTTACTGGTCTCCTATGCAGATGGAATTGTATAAAACGTTAATTAAAACGTGCAGAAAAATAGAAATAGATGCGACTGGAAAATTAGTGAAAACAATAGAAAAACCAAATGGCGAGAAGAAACATATATTCTTATATCAGATCATTATCAAAGGTGCAAATGGTATACAACCAGTATTTCAAATGCTTTCAGAGAAGCATGATACAAATTTAATTACGTATTGGTTGAGGGAGATCATAAGGCACGGGGCACCAGTGCCTCCAGAAGTAGATTGTGATTATTCACTGGCCCTTTTGAATGCAAGCAGCTTAGCATTCAATGAACGTTGCTTAAAAAATTATATTTCCGATTGCTATCGATGGATTGGTGGCGAAATTTTGCAACATCCACTTCAGTGTTTCATCAGAATTGATATTGCCCATTTAATCAAAATTATTTGTAACAAAGATGTATTTCATAGAAAACATCCTAAAATTAAAGATTTCTTTGTGCGATGCGCGGGACTAATGTCATCGTGCGATAATGTGGAAGATTTTCATACACTGGTTAGCTCAATATTTATTGTCGCTTACAGTGAGTACGATGGCAAAGATTCTGATGGAAATGAAGTAATATGCGAGCAGAAGCGATCCTATTTATTCGAAAGATTAAAGTCATTTACATTTACGAGCGATGACGAGAATTACAAAGAGTACGACGATTTAGAAATTTTAAATGAAAATGAAAATATAGTTCAATTTATAAATAATATCAGAGATGCGGCTGAACAAATTGCAAAAGATAGTGTAGAGACAGATAGGTATAATGCATTCTATTGTCCAGAACTAGTCACATATCTAGTTAAATTGGCAAAACATTTTCCTCTCTGGACACAGGTGATGAGGGGATATTTCCCTATGTCATCGAATGTAGCGACATCCTCTAGATGTGAGGCATATTTTAAAGATCTGAAGCATTCAGATTTCGAAAGTCTTTCGAAATTGGAACGTGCTGCAATTAAAAGCAGGAACGAAAAAATGCACTGCTGCAAACTGCGGTAAGACAAGAAAAAGAAAGAAAAATCGAAAATGCGCAAAACGCTACGCACACTTATGATTATTTAACGGAACAGGAAAATTGGAAAGGGTTAAATATTGAAGCCAAACCAAATAAATTAAAAGATTTACAAGAGGACGATGAAAATAAAGAAAATATAATACAGAAGCCCTTAATCGAAAACAAAAATAATACTCCCAGAGGGAAATATTTAACTTCATGTCCAGATATTCATCTTACATATGACAGGCCATTGAGGAAAAGAAAAATGAAATCTTAAGAAATGGAAATAATTGTAATTTAGTTACACTTAATGGAAAAAAAATATATATTAAAAATACATGTGCATTCGACTCATTGGTTGAAATATTAACCAGTGCGTATTGCAATTATAGTTCATTTAAAAACTGGGTCGATGAAAACTCAGAAAATATATTTTTGATGTTTGTCAAAAAATACGCCATGGAGAATATTAACAACTCCGTGTATGAAGAGCGTGGAGCTATTTTAGGTACAATATTTGAAATTCAAAATGATATTGTAGATTGTACTACAAACGCCAATTGGTTACTTACAAAACTGGTAACAGACGTTTGCAGTGTCGAAGAAAATAGAATCTGCGGCAAATGTAAAGTACATTTGAGAAAATTGTTTATAGTAGAATTTATTAGTAAACGCACAACCGAAGATTTTAAACAAAATTTTCTTAATTTTGTTGCGCAATTCTTCACTATACAAACAGGCACGTGTAAAACATGTAAATCATTAATGCATATAAAGAGAGAACCAAAATCATATGTGTTCATAGAAACTGAAATCTTTTTCCAACTAAATAAAATGGATGGAATATTTTTAAATGGCATACCTGAAAAATTTCAAATTGAAGATGCAATATATGTTTTAAGTGGCATCGTATGTCATAGCCCAGGACATTTTACAGCTTATTGCCGTAATACAGCAGGAATATGGACAGTACATAATGACATTAGTAAAAAATTGCGTACAATTCCAAATCCACAAACGCTAAAAGTATTTCCCACAACAATGATATTTATAAAAATATAAAAATTCGGTTAAAACTTTAATTCCACAGAATATATGACAATGATACTTTTCAATAGTAAAACTATTGAATCGATCCGGCGTCGCGACCGCACTGTAAAGTGCGGTACCACTGACTCTGTCAGTGGTCACAAGTGCCAGTCATGGCACTTGTACTCGCGGATCGTACGATCTCGCGAGTCGAGCGACGCCGGCATCACTTTCCCAAGAAAGTGACGAAAGAAATAATAAATTGAATTCACCGATTAAGTCAATTCTGAAAGGTGGTCAATCGAAATCTTTGGGCGGACAAACGTCTTCTTCATCCAAACTAACGAAATTTATCGTTTAATTAATAAAAAATCAAACTTGAACGTGGTCGATTCAACCGTGTCGTAATTCTGGGCTATTTGTAACAATAATTCGATTCAAGAAGCTGGACAAACGAAATCGTGGGCTGGACAAACGTCTTCTACATCTACGCTATCGAAATCCGTCGGTGGACAAATGATTCCACTGTTTAATTAATAAAAAATCGAACTTATACGAGGTCGCTTCAAAAGTATCCTTCATTCTTCGCGATTTTTATAAATAATTCGATTCACGAGGTTCCGCTTCATTTTATTGACAAACGTTACGATTCCGAGGCTGATTGACAAACAAAATCTTGGTTCAATTCTGGAGGGTAGACAAAACGAAATGGACAACGTCTTCTACATCTACGCTATCGAAATCCGTCTACAAATGATTCCTCCGTTTAGTTAATAAAAAATCAATACGAGGTCGCTTCAAAAGATCGCTCATTTTTCGCGATTTTTATAAATAATTCGATTCACGAGGCTGGACAAAACGATGACAAACTGGCGTCGTTGGACAAACGATTCCACTGTTAATTAGGCAAAAATCGAACTTATTCGCGAAAAAGTATCCTTCATTTTCGCGATTTTTATAAATAATTCGATTCACTTTGGACAAACGTCTTCTACATCTACGCTATCGATCGCTTGATTCCACCGTAGAGACGCTTCTATCCTTCATTTTTCGCGATTTTATAAATAATTCGATTCACGAGGCTGACAAACGAAATCTTGGGACAAACCTCTTCTACATCTACACTACCAAACGGCGTCGTTGGAATTCCACTGTTTAGGAAAAATCGAACTTATTCGCGATCGCTTCACCAGGACGCTTCTTTTTCGAGATTTTTATTAATTATTCAATTCTGGAGGGTGCGACAAACGAAATCATGAACAAACGTCTTCTACATCAACACGACCAAACTGCGTCGTTGGACAAATAATTTTATCGTTTAATTAATAAAAAATCGAACTTATACGCGGTCGCTTCAAAAAGTATCCTTCATTTTCGCGATTTTTATAAATAATTCGATTCACGAGGCTGGACAAACAAAATCTTGGGCTGGACAAACGTCTTCTACATCCACACGACCAAACTGCGTCGTTGGACAAACGATTCCACCGTTTAATTAGGGAAAAATCGAACTTATTCGCGATCGCTTCAAAAGTATCCTTCATTTTTCGCGATTTTTATAAATAATTCGATTCACGAAGCTGGACCAACGAAATCGTGGGCTGGACAAACGTCTTCTGTATCTACGCTATCGAAATCCGTCGGTAGACAAATGATTCCACCGTTTAATTAATAAAAAATCGAGCTTATACGAGGCCGCTTCAAAAGTATCCTTCATTTTTCGCGATTTTTATAAATAATTCGATTCACGAGGCTGGACAAACGAAATCTTGGGCTGGACAAACCTCTTCTACATCTACACTACCAAACGGCGTCGTTGGACAAACGATTCCAGCGTTTAATTAGGAAAAAATCGAACTTATTCGCGTAATCGCTTCACCAGGACGCTTCTTTTTCGAGATTTTTATTAATTATTCAATTCTGGAGGGTGGACAAACGAAATCATGGGCTGGACAAACGTCTTCTACATCAACACGACCAAACTGCGTCGTTGGACAAATAATTTCATTGTTTAATTAATAAAAAATCGAACTTATACGCGGTCGCTTCAAAAGTATCCTTCATTTTTCGCGATTTTTATAAATAATTCGATGCACGAGGCTGGACAAACGAAATCTTGGGCTGGACAAACGTCTTCTACATCCGCACGACCAAACTGCGTCGTTGTACAAACGATTCCACCGTTTAATTAGGAAAAAATCGAACTTATTCGCGATCGCTTCAAAAGTATCATTCATTTTTTCGCGATTTTTATAAATAATTCGATTCACGAAGCTGGACAAACGAAATCGTGGGCTGGACAAACGTCTTCTACATCTACGCTATCGAAATGCGTCAGTAGACAAATGATTCCACCGTTTAATTAATAAAAAATCGAGCTTATACGAGGCCGCTTCAAAAGTATCCTTCATTTTTCGCGATTTTTATAAATAATTCGATTCAAACGAGGCTGGACAAACGAAATCATGGGCTGGCCAAACGTCTTCTACATCCACACGACGAAACTGCGTCGTTGGACAAACGATTCCACCGTTTAATTAATAAAAAATCGAACTTATACGAGGCCGCTTCAAAAGTATCCTTCATTTTTCGCGATTTTTATAAATAATTCGATTCACGAGGCTGGACAAACGAAATCTTGGGCTGGACAAACGTCTTCTACATCTACACTACCAAACGGCGTCGTTGGACAAACGATTCCACCGTTTAATTAGGAAAAAATCGAACTTATTCGCGATCGCTTCACCAGGACGCTTCTTTTTCGAGATTTTTATTAATTATTCAATTCTGGAGGGTGGACAAACGAAATCATGGGCTGCACAAACGTCTTCTACATCTACACGACCAAACTGCGTCGTTGGACAAATAATTTCATAGTTTAATTAATAAAAAATCGAACTTATACGCGGTCGCTTCATAAGTATCCTTCATTTTTCGCGATTTTTATAAATAATTCGATTCACGAGGCTGGACAAACGAAATCTTGGGCTGGACAAACGTCTTCTACATCCACACGACCAAACTGCGTCGTTGGACAAATAATTTCATCGTTTAATTAATAAAAAATCGAACTTATACGCGGTCGCTTCAAAAGTATCCTTCATTTTTCGCGATTTTTATAAATAATTCAATTCACGAGGCTGGACAAACGAAATCTTGGGCTGGACAAACGTCTTCTACATCTACACTACCAAACGGCGTCGTTGGACAAACGATTCCACCGTTTAATTAGGAAAAAATCGAACTTATTCGCGATCGCTTCACCAGGACGCTTCTTTTTCGAGATTTTTATTAATTATTCAATTCTGGAGGGTAGACAAACGAAATCGTGGGCTGGACAAACGTCTTCTACATCTACGCTATCGAAATCCGTCGGTAGACAAATGATTCCTCCGTTTAGTTAATAAAAAATCGAGCTTATACGAGGTCGCTTCAAAAGTATCCTTCATTTTTCGCAATTTTTATAAATAATTCGATTCACGAGGCTGGACAAACAAAATCATGGGCTCGACAAACGTCTTCTACATCCACACGACCAAACTGCGTCGTTGGACAAACGATTCCACCGTTTAATTAGGAAAAAATCGAACTTATCCGCGATCGCTTCAAAAGTATCCTTCATTTTTCGCGATTTTTATAAATAATTCGATTCACGAAGCTGGACAAACGAAATCGTGGGCTGGACAAACGTCTTCTACATCTACGCTATCGAATTCCGTCGGTAGACAAATGATTCCTCCGTTTAGTTAATAAAAAATCGAGCTTATACGAGGTCGCTTCAAAAGTATCCTTCATTTTTCGCGATTTTTATAAATAATTCGATTCACGAGGCTGGACAAACGAAATCATGGGCTCGACAAACGTCTTCTACATCCACACGACCAAACTGCGTCGTTGGACAAACGATTCCACCGTTTAATTAGGAAAAAATCGAACTTATTCGCGATCGCTTCAAAAGTATCCTTCATTTTTCGCGATTTTTATAAATAATTCGATTCACGAAGCTGGACCAACGAAATCGTGGGCTGGACAAACGTCTTCTGCATCTACGCTATCGAAATCCGTCGGTAGACAAATGATTCCACCGTTTAATTAATAAAAAATCGAGCTTATACGAGGCCGCTTCAAAAGTATCCTTCATTTTTCGCGATTTTTATAAATAATTCGATTCACGAGGCTGGACAAACGAAATCTTGGGCTGGACAAACCTCTTCTACATCTACACTACCAAACGGCGTCGTTGGACAAACGATTCCACCGTTTAATTAGGAAAAATCGAACTTATTCGCGATCGCTTCACCAGGACGCTTCTTTTTCGAGATTTTTATTAATTATTCAATTCTGGAGGGTGGACAAACGAAATCATGGGCTGAACAAACGTCTTCTACATCAACACGACCAAACTGCGTCGTTGGACAAATAATTTTATCGTTTAATTAATAAAAAATCGAACTTATACGCGGTCGCTTCAAAAGTATCCTTCATTTTTCGCGATTTTTATAAATAATTCGATTCACGAGGCTGGACAAACAAAATCTTGGGCTGGACAAACGTCTTCTACATCCACACGACCAAACTGCGTCGTTGGACAAACGATTCCACCGTTTAATTAGGAAAAAATCGAACTTATTCGCGATCGCTTCAAAAGTATCCTTCATTTTTCGCGATTTTTATAAATAATTCGATTCACGAAGCTGGACCAACGAAATCGTGGGCTGGACAAACGTCTTCTGTATCTACGCTATCGAAATCCGTCGGTAGACAAATGATTCCACCGTTTAATTAATAAAAAATCGAGCTTATACGAGGCCGCTTCAAAAGTATCCTTCATTTTTCGCGATTTTTATAAATAATTCGATTCACGAGGCTGGACAAACGAAATCTTGGGCTGGACAAACCTCTTCTACATCTACACTACCAAACGGCGTCGTTGGACAAACGATTCCAGCGTTTAATTAGGAAAAAATCGAACTTATTCGCAATCGCTTCACCAGGACGCTTCTTTTTCGAGATTTTTATTAATTATTCAATTCTGGAGGGTGGACAAACGAAATCATGGGCTGGACAAACGTCTTCTACATCAACACGACCAAACTGCGTCGTTGGACAAATAATTTCATTGTTTAATTAATAAAAAATCGAACTTATACGCGGTCGCTTCAAAAGTATCCTTCATTTTTCGCGATTTTTATAAATAATTCGATGCACGAGGCTGGACAAACGAAATCTTGGGCTGGACAAACGTCTTCTACATCCGCACGACCAAACTGCGTCGTTGTACAAACGATTCCACCGTTTAATTAGGAAAAAATCGAACTTATTCGCGATCGCTTCAAAAGTATCATTCATTTTTCGCGATTTTTACAAATAATTCGATTCACGAAGCTGGACAAACGAAATCGTGGGCTGGACAAACGTCTTCTACATCTACGCTATCGAAATGCGTCAGTAGACAAATGATTCCACCGTTTAATTAATAAAAAATCGAGCTTATACGAGGTCGCTTCAAAAGTATCCTTCATTTTTCGCGATTTTTATAAATAATTCGATTCACGAGGCTGGACAAACGAAATCTTGGGCTGGACAAACGTCTTCTACATCCACACGACCAAACTGCGTCGTTGGACAAATAATTTCATCGTTTAATTAATAAAAAATCGAGCTTATACGAGGCCGCTTCAAAAGTATCCTTCATTTTTCGCGATTTTTATAAATAATTCGATTCACGAGGCTGGACAAACGAAATCTTGGGCTGGACAAACCTCTTCTACATCTACACTACCAAACGGCGTCGTTGGACAAACGATTCCACCGTTTAATTAGGAAAAAATCGAACTTATTCGCGATCGCTTCACCAGGACGCTTCTTTTTCGAGATTTTTATTAATTATTCAATTCTGGAGGGTGGACAAACGAAATCATGGGCTGCACAAACGTCTTCTACATCTACACGACCAAACTGCGTCGTTGGACAAATAATTTCATAGTTTAATTAATAAAAAATCGAACTTATACGCGGTCGCTTCATAAGTATCCTTCATTTTTCGCGATTTTTATAAATAATTCGATTCACGAGGCTGGACAAACGAAATCTTGGGCTGGACAAACGTCTTCTACATCCACACGACCAAACTGCGTCGTTGGACAAATAATTTCATCGTTTAATTAATAAAAAATCGAACTTATACGCGGTCGCTTCAAAAGTATCCTTCATTTTTCGCGATTTTTATAAATAATTCAATTCACGAGGCTGGACAAACGAAATCTTGGGCTGGACAAACGTCTTCTACATCTACACTACCAAACGGCGTCGTTGGACAAACGATTCCACCGTTTAATTAGGAAAAAATCGAACTTATTCGCGATCGCTTCACCAGGACGCTTCTTTTTCGAGATTTTTATTAATTATTCAATTCTGGAGGGTAGACAAACGAAATCGTGGGCTGGACAAACGTCTTCTACATCTACGCTATCGAAATCCGTCGGTAGACAAATGATTCCTCCGTTTAGTTAATAAAAAATCGAGCTTATACGAGGTCGCTTCAAAAGTATCCTTCATTTTTCGCAATTTTTATAAATAATTCGATTCACGAGGCTGGACAAACAAAATCATGGGCTCGACAAACGTCTTCTACATCCACACGACCAAACTGCGTCGTTGGACAAACGATTCCACCGTTTAATTAGGAAAAAATCGAACTTATCCGCGATCGCTTCAAAAGTATCCTTCATTTTTCGCGATTTTTATAAATAATTCGATTCACGAAGCTGGACAAACGAAATCGTGGGCTGGACAAACGTCTTCTACATCTACGCTATCGAATTCCGTCGGTAGACAAATGATTCCTCCGTTTAGTTAATAAAAAATCGAGCTTATACGAGGTCGCTTCAAAAGTATCCTTCATTTTTCGCGATTTTTATAAATAATTCGATTCACGAGGCTGGACAAACGAAATCATGGGCTCGACAAACGTCTTCTACATCCACACGACCAAACTGCGTCGTTGGACAAACGATTCCACCGTTTAATTAGGAAAAAATCGAACTTATTCGCGATCGCTTCAAAAGTATCCTTCATTTTTCGCGATTTTTATAAATAATTCGATTCACGAAGCTGGACCAACGAAATCGTGGGCTGGACAAACGTCTTCTGCATCTACGCTATCGAAATCCGTCGGTAGACAAATGATTCCACCGTTTAATTAATAAAATATCGAACTTATACGAGGTCGCTTCAAAAGTATCCTTCATTTTTCGCGATTTTTGTAAATAATTCGATTCACGAGGCTGGACAAACAAAATCTTGGGCTGGACAAACGTCTTCTACATCCACACGACCAAACTGCGTCGTTGGACAAACGATTCCACCGTTTAATTAGGAAAAAATCGAACTTATTCGCGATCGCTTCAAAAGTATCCTTCATTTTTCGCGATTTTTATAAATAATTCGGTTCCCGAAGCTGGACCAACGAAATCGTGGGCTGGGCAAACGTCTTCTACATCGACGCTATCGAAATCCGTCGGTAGACAAATGATTCCACCGTTTAATTAATAAAAAATCGAGCTTATACGAGGCCGCTTCAAAAGTATCCTTCATTTTTCGCGATTTTTATAAATAATTCTATTCACGAGGCTGGACAACCGAAATCTTGGGCTGGACAAACCTCTTCTACATCTACACTACCAAACGGCGTCGTTGGACAAACGATTCCACCGTTTAATTAGGAAAAAATCGAACTTATTCGCGATCGCTTCACCAGGACGCTTCTTTTTCGAGATTTTTATTAATTATTAAATTCTGGAGGGTGGACAAACGAAATCATGGGCTGCAAAAACGTCTTCTACACCTACACGACCAAACTGCGTCGTTGGACAAATAATTTCATCGTTTAATTAATAAAAAATCGAACTTATACGCGGTCGCTTCAAAAGTATCCTTCATTTTTCGCGATTTTTATAAATAATTCGATTCACGAGGCTGGACAAACAAAATCTTGGGCTGGACAAACGTCTTCTACATCCACACGACCAAACTGCGTCGTTGGACAAACGATTCCACCGTTTAATTAGGAAAAAATCGAACTTATTCGCGATCGCTTCAAAAGTATCCTTCATTTTTCGCGATTTTTATAAATAATTCGATTCACGAAGCTGGACCAACGAAATCGTGGGCTGGACAAACGTCTTCTGCATCTACGCTATCGAAATCCGTCGGTAGACAAATGATTCCACCGTTTAATTAATAAAAAATCGAGCTTATACGAGGCCGCTTCAAAAGTATCCTTCATTTTTCGCGATTTTTATAAATAATTCGATTCACGAGGCTGGACAACCGAAATCTTGGGCTGGACAAACCTCTTCTACATCTACACTACCAAACGGCGTCGTTGGACAAACGATTCCACCGTTTAATTAGGAAAAAATCGAACTTATTCGCGATCGCTTCACCAGGACGCTTCTTTTTCGAGATTTTTATTAATTATTCAATTCTGGAGGGTGGACAAACGAAATCATGGGCTGCACAAACGTCTTCTACATCTACAAGACCAAACTGCGTCGTTGGACAAATAATTTCATCGTTTAATTAATAAAAAATCGAACTTATACGCGGTCGCTTCAAAAGTATCCTTCATTTTTCGCGATTTTTATAAATAATTCGATTCACGAGGCTGGACAAACAAAATCTTGGGCTGGACAAACGTCTTCTACATCCACACGACCAAACTGCGTCGTTGGACAAACGATTCCACCGTTTAATTAGGAAAAAATCGAACTTATTCGCGATCGCTTCAAAAGTATCCTTCATTTTTCGCGATTTTTATAAATAATTCGATTCACGAAGCTGGACCAACGAAATCGTGGGCTGGACAAACGTCTTCTGCATCTACGCTATCGAAATCCGTCGGTAGACAAATGATTCCACCGTTTAATTAATAAAATATCGAACTTATACGAGGTCGCTTCAAAAGTATCCTTCATTTTTCGCGATTTTTATAAATAATTCGATTCACGAGGCTGGACAAACAAAATCTTGGGCTGGACAAACGTCTTCTACATCCACACGACCAAACTGCGTCGTTGGACAAACGATTCCACCGTTTAATTAGGAAAAAATCGAACTTATTCGCGATCGCTTCAAAAGTATCCTTCATTTTTCGCGATTTTTATAAATAATTCGGTTCACGAAGCTGGACCAACGAAATCGTGGGCTGGACAAACGTCTTCTACATCGACGCTATCGAAATCCGTCGGTAGACAAATGATTCCACCGTTTAATTAATAAAAAATCGAGCTTATACGAGGCCGCTTCAAAAGTATCCTTCATTTTTCGCGATTTTTGTAAATAATTCGATTCACGAGGCTGGACAAACGAAATCTTGGGCTGGACAAACCTCTTCTACATCTACACTACCAAACGGCGTCGTTGGACAAACGATTCCACCGTTTAATTAGGAAAAAATCGAACTTATTCGCGATCGCTTCACCAGGACGCTTCTTTTTCGAGATTTTTATTAATTATTAAATTCTGGAGGGTGGACAAACGAAATCATGGGCTGCAAAAACGTCTTCTACACCTACACGACCAAACTGCGTCGTTGGACAAATAATTTCATCGTTTAATTAATAAAAAATCGAACTTATACGCGGTCGCTTCAAAAGTATCCTTCATTTTTCGCGATTTTTATAAATAATTCGATTCACGAGGCTGGACAAACAAAATCTTGGGCTGGACAAACGTCTTCTACATCCACACGACCAAACTGCGTCGTTGGACAAACGATTCCACCGTTTAATTAGGAAAAAATCGAACTTATTCGCGATCGCTTCAAAAGTATCCTTCATTTTTCGCGATTTTTATAAATAATTCGATTCACGAAGCTGGACCAACGAAATCGTGGGCTGGACAAACGTCTTCTGCATCTACGCTATCGAAATCCGTCGGTAGACAAATGATTCCACCGTTTAATTAATAAAAAATCGAGCTTATACGAGGCCGCTTCAAAAGTATCCTTCATTTTTCGCGATTTTTATAAATAATTCGATTCACGAGGCTGGACAACCGAAATCTTGGGCTGGACAAACCTCTTCTACATCTACACTACCAAACGGCGTCGTTGGACAAACGATTCCACCGTTTAATTAGGAAAAAATCGAACTTATTCGCGATCGCTTCACCAGGACGCTTCTTTTTCGAGATTTTTATTAATTATTCAATTCTGGAGGGTGGACAAACGAAATCATGGGCTGCAAAAACGTCTTCTACATCTACAAGACCAAACTGCGTCGTTGGACAAATAATTTCATCGTTTAATTAATAAAAAATCGAACTTATACGCGGTCGCTTCAAAAGTATCCTTCATTTTTCGCGATTTTTATAAATAATTCGATTCACGAGGCTGGACAAACAAAATCTTGGGCTGGACAAACGTCTTCTACATCCACACGACCAAACTGCGTCGTTGGACAAACGATTCCACCGTTTAATTAGGAAAAAATCGAACTTATTCGCGATCGCTTCAAAAGTATCCTTCATTTTTCGCGATTTTTATAAATAATTCGATTCACGAAGCTGGACCAACGAAATCGTGGGCTGGACAAACGTCTTCTGCATCTACGCTATCGAAATCCGTCGGTAGACAAATGATTCCACCGTTTAATTAATAAAATATCGAACTTATACGAGGTCGCTTCAAAAGTATCCTTCATTTTTCGCGATTTTTATAAATAATTCGATTCACGAGGCTGGACAAACAAAATCTTGGGCTGGACAAACGTCTTCTACATCCACACGACCAAACTGCGTCGTTGGACAAACGATTCCACCGTTTAATTAGGAAAAAATCGAACTTATTCGCGATCGCTTCAAAAGTATCCTTCATTTTTCGCGATTTTTATAAATAATTCGGTTCACGAAGCTGGACCAACGAAATCGTGGGCTGGACAAACGTCTTCTGCATCTACGCTATCGAAATCCGTCGGTAGACAAATGATTCCACCGTTTAATTAATAAAAAATCGAGCTTATACGAGGCCGCTTCAAAAGTATCCTTCATTTTTCGCGATTTTTATAAATAATTCGATTCACGAGGCTGGACAACCGAAATCTTGGGCTGGACAAACCTCTTCTACATGTACACTACCAAACGGCGTCGTTGGACAAACGATTCCACCGTTTAATTAGGAAAAAATCGAACTTATTCGCGATCGCTTCACCAGGACGCTTCTTTTTCGAGATTTTTATTAATTATTCAATTCTGGAGGGTGGACAAACGAAATCATGGGCTGCAAAAACGTCTTCTACATCTACAAGACCAAACTGCGTCGTTGGACAAATAATTTCATCGTTTAATTAATAAAAAATCGAACTTATACGCGGTCGCTTCAAAAGTATCCTTCATTTTTCGCGATTTTTATAAATAATTCGATTCACGAGGCTGGACAAACAAAATCTTGGGCTGGACAAACGTCTTCTACATCCACACGACCAAACTGCGTCGTTGGACAAACGATTCCACCGTTTAATTAGGAAAAAATCGAACTTATTCGCGATCGCTTCAAAAGTATCCTTCATTTTTCGCGATTTTTATAAATAATTCGATTCACGAAGCTGGACCAACGAAATCGTGGGCTGGACAAACGTCTTCTGCATCTACGCTATCGAAATCCGTCGGTAGACAAATGATTCCACCGTTTAATTAATAAAATATCGAACTTATACGAGGTCGCTTCAAAAGTATCCTTCATTTTTCGCGATTTTTATAAATAATTCGATTCACGAGGCTGGACAAACAAAATCTTGGGCTGGACAAACGTCTTCTACATCCACACGACCAAACTGCGTCGTTGGACAAACGATTCCACCGTTTAATTAGGAAAAAATCGAACTTATACGCGGTCGCTTCAAAAGTATCCTTCATTTTTCACGATTTTTATAAATAATACGGTTCACGAGGCTGGACAAACTAAATCTTGGGCTGGACAAACGTCTTCTACATCCACACGACCAAACTGCGTCGCTGGACAAACGATTCCACCGTTTAATTAGGAAAAAATCGAACTTAATCGCGATCGCTTCACCAGGACGCTTCTTTTTCGAGATTTTTATTAATTATTCAATTCTGGAGGGGGGACAAATGAAATCATGGGCTGGCCAAACGTCTTCTACATCCACACGACCAAACTGCGTCGTTGGACAAACGATTCCACCGTTTAATTAGGAAAAAATCGAACTTAATCGCGATCGCTTCAACAGGACTCTTCTTTTTCGAGATTTTTATTAATTATTCAATTCTGGAGGGTAGACAAACGAAATCGTGGGCTGGACAAATGTCTTCTACATCTACGCTATCGGAATCCGTCGGTGGACAAATGATTCCACTGTTTAATTAATAAAATATCGAACTTATACGAGGTCGCTTCAAAAGTATCCTTCATTTTTCGCGATTTTTTTAAATAATTCGATTCACGAGGCTGGACAAACGAAATCTTGAGCTGGACAAACGTCTTCTACATCTGCACTACCAAACGGCGGCGTTGGACATACGATTCCACCGTTTAATTAGGAAAAAATCGAACTTATTCGCGATCGCTTCACCAGGACGCTTCTTTTTCGAGATTTTTATTAATTATTCAATTCTGGAGGGGGGACAAACGAAATCATGGGCTGGACAAACGTCTTTTACATCAACACGACCAAACTGCGTCGTTGGACAAATAATTTCATCGTTTAATTAATAAAAAATCGAACTTATACGCGGTCGCTTCAAAAGTATCCTTCATTTTTCGCGATTTTTATAAATAATTCGATTTACGAGGCTGGACAAACGAAATCTTGGGCTGGACAAACGTCTTCTACATACACACGACCAAACTGCGTCGTTGGACAAATAATTTCACCGTTTAATTAATAACAAATCGAACTTATACGCGGTCGCTTCAAAAGTATCCTTCATTTTTCGCGATTTTTATAAATAATCCGGTTCACGAGGCTGGACAAACTAAATCTTGGGCTGGACAAACGTCTTCTACATCTACGCTACCAAACGGCGTCGTTGGACAAACGATTCCACCGTTTAATTAGGAAGAAATCGAACTTATTCGCAATCGCTTCACCAGGACGCTTCTTTTTCGACATTTTTATTAATTATTCAATTCTGGAGGGGGGACAAATGAAATCATGGGCTGGCCAAACGTCTTCTACATCCACACGACGAAACTGCTTCGTTGGACAAACGATTCCACCGTTTAATTAGGAAAAAATCGAACTTAATCGCGATCGCTTCAACAGGACTCTTCTTTTTCGAGATTTTTATTAATTATTCAATTCTGGAGGGTGGACAAACAGAATCGTGGGCTGGACAAACGTCTTCTACATCTACACTACCAAACGGCGTCGTTGGACAAATATGTTCATCGTTTAATTAGGAAAAATCGAACTTATACGCGGTCGCTTCAAAAGTATCCTTCATTTTTCGCGATTTTTATAAATAATTTGATTCACGAGGCTGGACAAACGAAATCGTGGGCTGGACAAACGTCTTCTACATCTACACTACCAAACGGCGTCGTTGGACATACGATTCCACCGTTTAATTAGGAAAAAATCGAACTTATTCGCGATCGCTTCACCAGGACGCTTCTTTTTCGAGATTTTTATTAATTATTCAATTCTGGAGGGTGGACAAACGAAATCATGGGCTGGACAAACGTCTTCTACATCAACACGACCAAACTGCGTCGTTGGACAAATAATTTCATCGTTTAATTAATAAAAAATCGAACTTATACGCGGTCGCTTCAAAAGTATCCTTCATTTTTCGCTATTTTTATAACTAATTTGATTCACGAGGCTGGACAAACGAAATCTTGGGCTGGACTAACGTCTTCTACATCTACTCTACCAAACAGCGTCGTGTGACAAAAGATTCCACCGTTTAATTAGGAAAAAATCGTACTTATTCGCAATCGCTTCACCAGGACGCTTCTTTTTCGAGATTTTTATTAATTATTCAATTCTGGAGGATGTACAAACGAAATCATGGGCTGGACAAACGTCCTCTACATCTACACTACCAAACGTCGTCGTTGGACAAACGATTCCACCGTTTAATTAGGAAAAAATCGAACTTATTCGCGATCGCTTCACCAGGACGTTTCTTTTTCGACATTTTTATTAATTATTCAATTCTGGAGGGGGGACAAATGAAATCATGGGCTGGCCAAACGTCTTCTACATCTACGCTATCGAAATCCGTCGGTGGACAAAAGATTTCACCGTTTAATTATTAAAAAATCGAACTTATACGAGGTCGCTTCAAAAGTATCCTTCATTTTTCGCGATTTTTATAAATAATTCGATTCACGAGGCTGGACAAACGAAATCATGGGCTCGACAAACGTCTTCTACATCCACACGACCAAACTGCGTCGTTGGACAAACAATTTCATCGTTTAATTAATAAAAAATCGAACTTATTCGCAATCGCTTCACCAGGACGCTTCTTTATCGAGATTTTTATTAATTAATCAATTCTGGAGGATGGACAAACGAAATCATGGGCTGGACAAACGTCTTCTACATCTACGCTATCGAAATCCGTCGGTGGACAAAAGATTTCACCGTTTAATTAATAAAAAATCGAACTTATACGAGGTCGCTTCAAAAGTATCCTTCATTTTTCGCGATTGTTATAAATAATTCGATTCACGAGGCTGGACAAACGAAATCTTGGGCTGGACAAACGTCTTCTACATCTACACTACCAAACGGCGTCGTTGGACAAGCAATTCCACCGTTTAATTAGGAAAAAATCGAACTTAATCGCGATCGCTTCAAAAGGACTCTTCTTTTTCGAGATTTTTATTAATTATTCAATTCTGGAGGAGAGACAAATGAAATCATGGGCTGGCCAAACGTCTCCTACATCCACACGACGAAACTGCGTCGTCGGACAAACGATTCCACCGTTTAATTAGGAAAAAATCGAACTTAATCGCGATCGCTTCAACAGGACTCTTCTTTTTCGAGATTTTTATTAATTATTCAATTCTGGAGGGTAGACAAACGAAATCGTGGGCTGGACAAATGTCTTCTACATCTACGCTATCGGAATCCGTCGGTGGACAAATGATTCCACTGTTTAATTAATAAAATATCGAACTTATACGAGGTCGCTTCAAAAGTGTCCTTCATTTTTCGCGATTTTTATAAATAATTCGATACACGAGGCTGGAGAAACGAAATCTTGGGCTGGACAAACGTCTTCTACATCTACACTACCAAACGGCGTCGTTGGACATACGATTCCACCGTTTAATTAGGAAAAAATCGAACTTATTCGCGATCGCTTCACCAGGACGCTTCTTTTTCGAGATTTTTATTAATTATTCAATTCTGGAGGGTGGACAAACGAAATCATGGGCTGGACAAACGTCTTCTACATCAACACGACCAAACTGCGTCGTTGGACAAATAATTTCATCGTTTAATTAATAAAAAATCGAACTTATACGCGGTCGCTTCAAAAGTATCCTTCATTTTTCGCTATTTTTATAACTAATTTGATTCACGAGGCTGGACAAACGAAATTTTGGGCTGGACAAACGTCTTCTACATCTACTCTACCAAACAGCGTCGTGTGACAAAAGATTCCACCGTTTAATTAGGAAAAAATCGTACTTATTCGCAATCGCTTCACCAGGACGCTTCTTTTTCGTGATTTTTATAAATAATTCGGTTCACGAGGCTGGACAAACGAAATCTTGGGCTGGACAAACGTCTTCTACATACACGCGACCAAACTGCGTCGTTGGACAAATAATTTCACCGTTTAATTAATAAAAAATCGAACTTATACGCGGTCGCTTCAAAAGTATCCTTCATTTTTCGCGATTTTTATAAATAATTCGGTTCACGAGGCTGGACAAACGAAATCTTGGGCTGGACAAACGTCTTCTACATCCACACGACCAAAGTGCGTCGCTGGACAAACGATTCCACCGTTTAATTAGGAAAAAATCGAACTTATTCGCGAACGCTTCACCAGGACGCTTCTTTTTCGAGATTTTTATTAATTATTCAATTCTGGAGGGTGGACAAACGGAATCGTGGGCTGGACAAACGTCTTCTACATCTACACTACCAAACGGCGTCGTTGGACAAATATGTTCATCGTTTAATTAGGAAAAATCGAACTTATACGCGGTCGCTTCAAAAGTATCCTTCATTTTTCGCGATTTTTATAAATAATTCGATTCACGAAGCTGGACAAACGAAATCGTGGGCTGGACAAACGTCTTCTACATCTACGCTACCAAACGGCGTCGTTGGACAAACGATTCCACCGTTTAATTAGGAAGAAATCGAACTTATTCGCAATCGCTTCACCAGGACGCTTCTTTTTCGACATTTTTATTAATTATTCAATTCTGGAGGGGGGACAAATGAAATCATGGGCTGGCCAAACGTCTTCTACATCCACACGACGAAACTGCGTCGTTGGACAAACGATTCCACCGTTTAATTAATAAAAAATCGAACTTATACGCGATCGGCGAGGTTTCTGGATTTTTTATTCGATTCACGAGGCTGGACAAACGAAATCTTGGGCTGGACAAACGTCTTCTACATCTACACTACCAAACGGCGTCGTTGGACATACGATTCCACCGTTTAATTAGGAAAAAATCGAACTTATTCGCGATCGCTTCACCAGGACGCTTCTTTTTCGAGATTTTTATTAATTATTCAATTCTGGAGGGTGGACAAACGAAATCATGGGCTGGACAAACGTCTTTTACATCAACACGACCAAACTGCGTCGTTGGACAAATAATTTCATCGTTTAATTAATAAAAAATCGAACTTATACGCGGTCGCTTCAAAAGTATCCTTCATTTTTCGCGATTTTTATAAATAATTCGATTTACGAGGCTGGACAAACGAAATCTTGGGCTGGACAAACGTCTTCTACATCCACACGACCAAACTGCGTCGTTGGACAAATAATTTTATCGTTTAATTAATAAAAAATCGAACTTATACGCGGTCGCTTCAAAAGTATCCTTCATTTTTCGCGATTTTTATAAATAATTCAATTCACGAGGCTGGACAAACGAAATCTTGGGCTGGACAAACGTCTTCTACATCTACACTACCAAACGGCGTCGTTGGACAAGCAATTCCACCGTTTAATTAGGAAAAAATCGAACTTAATCGCGATCGCTTCAACAGGACTCTTCTTTTTCGAGATTTTTATTAATTATTCAATTCTGGAGGGTAGACAAACGAAATCGTGGGCTGGACAAATGTCTTCTACATCTACGCTATCGGAATCCGTCGGTGGACAAATGATTCCACTGTTTAATTAATAAAATATCGAACTTATACGAGGTCGCTTCAAAAGTATCCTTCATTTTTCGCGATTTTTTTAAATAATTCGATTCACGAGGCTGGACAAACGAAATCTTGGGCTGGACAAACGTCTTCTACATCTACACTACCAAACGGCGTCGTTGGACATACGATTCCACCGTTTAATTAGGAAAAAATCGAACTTATTCGCGATCGCTTCACCAGGACGCTTCTTTTTCGAGATTTTTATTAATTATTCAATTCTGGAGGGTGGACAAACGAAATCATGGGCTGGACAAACGTCTTTTACATCAACACGACCAAACTGCGTCGTTGGACAAATGATTCCACTGTTTAATTAATAAAATTTCGATCTTATACGAGGTCGCTTCAAAAGTATCCTTCATTTTTCGTGATTTTTATAAATAATTCGGTTCACGAGGCTGGACAAACGAAATCTGGGGATGGACAAACGTCTTCTACATCTACACGACCAACTGCGTCGTTGGACAAACGATTTCATCGTTTAATTAATAAAAAATCGAACTTATACGCGATCGCTTCAAAAGTATCCTTCATTTTTCGCGATTTTTATAAATAATTCGATTCACGAGGCTGGACAAACGAAATCTTGGGCTGGACAAACGTCTTCTACATCTACGCATCGAAATCCGTCGTTGGACAAATGATTCCACCGTTTAATTAGGAAAAATCGAACTTATACGCGGTCGCTTCAAAAGTATCCTTCATTTTTCGCGATTTTTATAAATAATTCGATTCACGAGGCTGGACAAACTAAATCTTGGGCTGGACAAACGTCTTCTACATCCACACGACCAAACTGCGTTGTTGGACAAACGATTCCACCGTTTAATTAGGAAAAAATCGAACTTATTCGCGATCGCTTCACCAGGACGCTTCTTTTTCGAGATTTTTATTAATTATTCAATTCTGGAGGGTAGACAAACGAAATCGTGGGCTGGACAAATGTCTTCTACATCTACGCTATCGGAATCCGTCGGTGGACAAATGATTCCACTGTTTAATTAATAAAATATCGAACTTATACGAGGTCGCTTCAAAAGTATCCTTCATTTTTCGCGATTTTTATAAATAATTCGATTCACGAGGCTGGACAAACGAAATCTTGGGCTGGACAAACGTCTTCTACATCTACACTACCAAACGGCGTCGTTGGACAAACGATTCCACCGTTTAATTAGGAAAAAATCGAACTTATTCGCGATCGCTTCACCAGGACGCTTCTTTTTCGAGATTTTTATTAATTATTCAATTCTGGAGGGTGGACAAACGAAATCATGGGCTGGACAAACGTCTTTTACATCAACACGACCAAACTGCGTCGTTGGACAAATAATTTCATCGTTTAATTAATAAAAAATCGAACTTATACGCGGTCGCTTCAAAAGTATCCTTCATTTTTCGCGATTTTTATAAATAATTCGATTCACGAGGCTGGACAAACGAAATCTTGGGCTGGACAAACGTCTTCTACATCCACACGACCAAACTGCGTCGTTGGACAAACGATTCCACCGTTTAATTAGGAAAAAATCGAACTTAATCGCGATCGCTTCAACAGGATCGCTTCTTTTTCGAGATTTTTATTAATTATTCAATTCTGGAGGGTGGACAAACGAAATCGTGGGCTGGACAAACGTCTTCTACATCTACGCTATCGAAATCCGTCGGTGGACAAATGATTCCACCGTTTAATTAATAAAAAATCGAACTTATACGCGGTCGCTTCAAAAGTATCCTTCATTTTTCGCGATTTTTATAAATAATTCGATTCACGAGGCTGGACAAACGAAATCTTGGGCTGGACAAACGTCTTCTACATCCACACGACCAAACTGCGTCGTTGGACAAACGATTCCACCGTTTAATTAGGAAAAAATCGAACTTATTCGCGATCGCTTCACCAGGACGCTTCTTTTTCGAGATTTTTATTAATTATTCAATTCTGGAGGATGGACAAACGAAATCATGGGCTGGACAAACGTCTTCTACATCTACGCTATCGAAATCCGTCGGTGGACAAAAGATTTCACCGTTTAATTAATTAAAAATCGAACTTATACGAGGTCGCTTCAAAAGTATCCTTCATTTTTCGCGATTTTTATAAATAATTCGATTCACGAGGCTGGACAAACGAAATCTGGGGATGGACAAACGTCTTCTACATCTACTCGACCTAACTGCGTCGTTGGACAAATAATTTCATCGTTTAATTAATAAAAAATCGAACTTATACGCGGTCGCTCCAAAAGTATCCTTCATTTTTCGCTATTTTTATAAATAATTCGGTTCACGAGGCTGGACAAACGAAATCTTGGGCTGGACAAACGTCTTCTACATCCACACGACCAAACTGCGTCGTTGGACAAATAATTTCATCGTTTAATTAATAAAAAATCGAACTTATACGCGGTCGCTTCAAAAGTATCCTTCATTTTTCGCGATTTTTATAAATAATTCAATTCACGAGGCTGGACAAACGAAATCTTGGGCTGGACAAACGTCTTCTACATCTACACTACCAAACGGCGTCGTTGGACAAGCAATTCCACCGTTTAATTAGGAAAAAATCGAACTTAATCGCGATCGCTTCAACAGGACTCTTCTTTTTCGAGATTTTTATTAATTATTCAATTCTGGAGGGTAGACAAACGAAATCGTGGGCTGGACAAATGTCTTCTACATCTACGCTATCGAAATCCGTCGGTGGACAAATGATTCCACTGTTTAATTAATAAAATTTCGATCTTATACGAGGTCGCTTCAAAAGTATCCTTCATTTTTCGTGATTTTTATAAATAATTCGGTTCACGAGGCTGGACAAACGAAATCTGGGGATGGACAAACGTCTTCTACATCTACTCGACCTAACTGCGTCGTTGGACAAATAATTTCATCGTTTAATTAATAAAAAATCGAACTTATACGCGGTCGCTCCAAAAGTATCCTTCATTTTTCGCTATTTTTATAAATAATTCGGTTCACGAGGCTGGACAAACGAAATCTTGGGCTGGACAAACGTCTTCTACATACACACGACCAAACTGCGTCGTTGGACAAATAATTTCACCGTTTAATTAATAACAAATCGAACTTATACGCGGTCGCTTCAAAAGTATCCTTCATTTTTCGCGATTTTTATAAATAATACGGTTCACGAGGCTGGACAAACTAAATCTTGGGCTGGACAAACGTCTTCTACATCCACACGACCAAACTGCGTCGTTGGACAAACGATTCCACCGTTTAATTAGGAAAAAATCGAACTTATTCGCGATCGCTTCACCAGGACGCTTCTTTTTCGAGATTTTTATTAATTATTCAATTCTGGAGGGTGGACAAACGGAATCGTGGGCTGGACAAACGTCTTCTACATCTACACTACCAATCTGCGTCGTTGGAGAAATAATTTCACCGTTTAATTAATAACAAATCGAACTTATACGCGGTCGCTTCAAAAGTATCCTTCATTTTTCGCGATTTTTATAAATAATTCGATTCACGAGGCTGGACAAACGAAATCTTGGGCTGGACAAACGTCTTCTACATCTACACTACCAAACGGCGTCGTTGGACAAACGATTCCACCGTTTAATTAGGAAAAAATCGAACTTATTCGCGATCGCTTCACCAGGACGCTTCTTTTTCGAGATTTTTATTAATTATTCAATTCTGGAGGGTGGACAAACGAAATCGTGGGCTGCACAAATGACATCTGACCAAATGCGTCGGTGGACAAATGATTCCACCGTTTAATTAATAAGAAATCGAACTTATACGCGGTCGCTTCAAAAGTATCCTTCATTTTTCGCGATTTTTATAAATAATTCGGTTCACGAGGCTGGACAAACGAAATCTTGGGCTGGACAAACGTCTTCTACATCTACACGACCAAACTGCGTCGTTGGACAAATAATTTCCATCGTTTAATTAATAAAGAAATCGAACTTATACGCGGTCGCTTCCAAAAGTATTCTTCATTTTTCGCGATTTTTATAAATAATGCGGTTCACGAGGCTGGACAAACGAAATCTTGGGCTGGACAAACGTCTTCTACACCTGCACGATCAAACTGCGTCGTTGGACAAACGATTCCACCGTTTAATTAGGATAAAAATCGAACTTAATACGCGATCGCTTCAAAAGGACCTTCTTTTTCGAGATTTTTATTAATTATTCAATTCTGGAGGGTGGACAAACTAAATCGTGGGCTGGACAAACGTCTTCTACATCTACACGACCAAACTGCGTCGTTGGACAAATATGTTCATCGTTTAATTAGGAAAAATCGAACTTATACGCGGTCGCTTCAAAAGTATCCTTCATTTTTCGCGATTTTTATAAATAATTCGATTCACGAGGCTGGACAAACGAATTCGAGGGCTGGACAAACGTCTTCTACATCTACGCTATCGAAATCCGTCGGTAGACAAATGATTCCACCGTTTAATTAATAAAAAATCGAACTTATACGAGGTCGCTTCAAAAGTATCCTTCATTTTTCTCGATTTTTTTAAATAATTCGATTCACGAGGCTGGACAAACAAAATCTTGGGCTGGACAAACGTCTTCTACATCTACACTACCAAACGGCGTCGTTGGACAAGCAATTCCACCGTTTAATTAGGAAGAAATCGAACTTAATCGCGATCGCTTCAAAAGGACTCTTCTTTTTCGAGATTTTTATTAATTATTCAATTCTGGAGGGTAGACAAACGAAATCGTGGGGTGGACAAATGTCTTCTACATCTACGCTATCGAAATCCGTCGGTGGACAAATGATTCCACCGTTTAATTAATAAAAAATCGAACTTATACGCGGTCGCTTCAAAAGTATCCTTCATTTTTCGCGATTTTTATAAATAATTCGGTTCACGAGTCTGGACAAACGAAATCTTGGGCTGGACAAACGTCTTCTACATCCACACGACCAAAGTGCGTCGCTGGACAAACGATTCCACCGTTTAATTAGGAAAAAATCGAACTTATTCGCGAACGCTTCACCAGGACGCTTCTTTTTCGAGATTTTTATTAATTATTCAATTCTGGAGGGTGGACAAACGGAATCGTGGGCTGGACAAACGTCTTCTACATCTACACTACCAAACAGCGTCGTTGGACAAATATGTTCATCGTTTAATTAGGAAAAATCGAACTTATACGCGGTCGCTTCAAAAGTATCCTTCATTTTTCGCGATTCTTATAAATAATTCGATTCACGAGGCTGGACAAACGAAATCGTGGGCTGGACAAACGTCTTCTACATCTACGCTACCAAACGGCGTCGTTGGACAAACGATTCCACCGTTTAATTAGGAAGAAATCGAACTTATTGGCAATCGCTTCACCAGGACGCTTCTTTTTCGACATTTTTATTAATTATTCAATTCTGGAGGGGGGACAAATGAAATCATGGGCTGGCCAAACGTCTTCTACATCCACACGACGAAACTGCGTCGTTGGACAAACGATTCCACCGTTTAATTAGGAAAAAATCGAACTTAATCGCGATCGCTTCAACAGGACTCTTCTTTTTCGAGATTTTTATTAATTATTCAATTCTGGAGGGTAGACAAACGAAATCGTGGGCTGGACAAATGTCTTCTACATCTACGCTATCGGAATCCGTCGGTGGACAAATGATTCCACTGTTTAATTAATAAAATATCGAACTTATACGAGGTCGCTTCAAAAGTATCCTTCATTTTTCGCGATTTTTTTAAATAATTCGATTCACGAGGCTGGACAAACGAAATCTTGGGCTGGACAAACGTCTTCTACATCTACACTACCAAACGGCGTCGTTGGACAAGCAATTCCACCGTTTAATTAGGAAAAAATCGAACTTAATCGCGATCGCTTCAACAGGACTCTTCTTTTTCGAGATTTTTATTAATTATTCAATTCTGGAGGGTAGACAAACGAAATCGTGGGCTGGACAAATGTCTTCTACATCTACGCTATCGAAATCCGTCGGTGGACAAATGATTCCACTGTTTAATTAATAAAATTTCGATCTTATACGAGGTCGCTTCAAAAGTATCCTTCATTTTTCGTGATTTTTATAAATAATTCGGTTCACGAGGCTGGACAAACGAAATCTGGGGATGGACAAACGTCTTCTACATCTACTCGACCTAACTGCGTCGTTGGACAAATAATTTCATCGTTTAATTAATAAAAAATCGAACTTATACGCGGTCGCTCCAAAAGTATCCTTCATTTTTCGCTATTTTTATAAATAATTCGGTTCACGAGGCTGGACAAACGAAATCTTGGGCTGGACAAACGTCTTCTACATACACACGACCAAACTGCGTCGTTGGACAAATAATTTCACCGTTTAATTAATAACAAATCGAACTTATACGCGGTCGCTTCAAAAGTATCCTTCATTTTTCGCGATTTTTATAAATAATACGGTTCACGAGGCTGGACAAACTAAATCTTGGGCTGGACAAACGTCTTCTACATCCACACGACCAAACTGCGTCGTTGGACAAACGATTCCACCGTTTAATTAGGAAAAAATCGAACTTAATCGCGATCGCTTCAACAGGACTCTTCTTTTTCGAGATTTTTATTAATTATTCAATTCTGGAGGGTAGACAAACGAAATCGTGGGCTGGACAAATGTCTTCTACATCTACGCTATCGGAATCCGTCGGTGGACAAATGATTCCACTGTTTAATTAATAAAATATCGAACTTATACGAGGTCGCTTCAAAAGTATCCTTCATTTTTCGCGATTTTTATAAATAATTCGATTCACGAGGCTGGACAAACGAAATCTTGGGCTGGACAAACGTCTTCTACATCTACACTACCAAACGGCGTCGTTGGACAAACGATTCCACCGTTTAATTAGGAAAAAATCGAACTTATTCGCGATCGCTTCACCAGGACGCTTCTTTTTCGAGATTTTTATTAATTATTCAATTCTGGAGGGTGGACAAACGAAATCATGGGCTGAACAAACGTCTTCTACATCAACACGACCAAACTGCGTCGTTGGACAAACGATTCCACCGTTTAATTAGGAAAAAATCGAACTTAATCGCAATCGCTTCAACAGGACTCTTCTTTTTCGAGATTTTTATTAATTATTCAATTCTGGAGGGTAGACAAACGAAATCGTGGGCTGGACAAATGTCTTCTACATCTACGCTATCGGAATCCGTCGGTGGACAAATGATTCCACTGTTTAATTAATAAAATATCGAACTTATTCGCGGTCGCTTTAAAAGTATCCTTCATTTTTCGCGATTTTTATAAATAATTCGATTCACGAGGCTGGACAAACGAAATCTTGGGCTGGACAAACGTCTTCTACATCTACACTACCAAACGGCGTCGTTGGACATACGATTCCACCGTTTAATTAGGAAAAAATCGAACTTATTCGCGATCGCTTCACCAGGACGCTTCTTTTTCGAGATTTTTATTAATTATTCAATTCTGGAGGGTGGACAAACGGAATCGTGGGCTGGACAAACGTCTTCTACATCTATACTACCACACGGCGTCGTTGGACAAATATGTTCATCGTTTAATTAGGAAAAATCGAACTTATACGCGGTCGCTTCAAAAGTATCCTTCATTTTTCGCGATTTTTATAAATAATTCGATTCACGAGGCTGGACAAACGAAATCGTGGGCTGGACAAACGTCTTCTACATCTACGCTACCAAACGGCGTCGTTGGACAAACGATTCCACCGTTTAATTAGGAAGAAATCGAACTTATTCGCAATCGCTTCACCAGGACGCTTCTTTTTCGAGATTTTTATTAATTATTCAATTCTGGAGGGTAGACAAACGAAATCTTGGGCTGGACAAATGTCTTCTACATCTACGCTATCGGAATCCGTCGGTGGACAAATGATTCCACTGTTTAATTAATAAAAAATCGAACTTATTCGCGGTCGCTTCAAAAGTATCCTTCATTTTTCGCGATTTTTACAAATAATTCGATTCACGAGGCTGGACAAACGAAATCTTGGGATGGACAAACGTCTTCTACATCTACGCTATCGAAATCCGTCGGTAGACAAATGATTCCACCGTTTAATTAATAAAAAATCGAGCTTATACCAGGTCGCTTCAAAAGTATCCTTCATTTTTCGCGATTTTTATAAATAATTCGATTCACGAGGCTGGACAAACGAAATCTTGGGCTGGACAAACGTCTTCTACATCTACACTACCAAACGGCGTCGTTGGACATACGATTCCACCGTTTAATTAGGAAAAAATCGAACTTATTCGCGATCGCTTCACCAGGACGCTTCTTTTTCGAGATTTTTATTAATTATTCAATTCTGGAGCGTGGACAAACGAAATCATGGGCTGGACAAACGTCTTTTACATCAACACGACCAAACTGCGTCGTTGGACAAATAATTTCATCGTTTAATTAATAAAAAATCGAACTTATACGCGGTCGCTTCAAAAGTATCCTTCATTTTTCACGATTTTTATAAATAATTCGATTTACGAGGCTGGACAAACGAAATCATGGGCTGGACAAACGTCTTCTACATCCACACGACCAAACTGCGTCGTTGGACAAATAATTTCATCGTTTAATTAATAAAAAATCGAACTTATACGCGGTCGCTTCAAAAGTATCCTTCATTTTTCGCGATTTTTATAAATAATTCAATTCACGAGGCTGGACAAACGAAATCCTGGGCTGGACAAACGTCTTCTACATCTACACTACCAAACGGCGTCGTTGGACAAGCAATTCCACCGTTTAATTAGGAAAAAATCGAACTTAATCGCGATCGCTTCAACAGGACTCTTCTTTTTCGAGATTTTTATTAATTATTCAATTCTGGAGGGTAGACAAACGAAATCGTGGGCTGGACAAATGTCTTCTACATCTACGCTATCGAAATCCGTCGGTGGACAAATGATTCCACTGTTTAATTAATAAAATTTCGATCTTATACGAGGTCGCTTCAAAAGTATCCTTCATTTTTCGTGATTTTTATAAATAATTCGGTTCACGAGGCTGGACAAACGAAATCTGGGGATGGACAAACGTCTTCTACATCTACTCGACCTAACTGCGTCCTTGGACAAATAATTTCATCGTTTAATTAATAACAAATCGAACTTATACGCGGTCGCTTCAAAAGTATCCTTCATTTTTCGCGATTTTTATAAATAATACGGTTCACGAGGCTGCACAAACTAAATCTTGGGCTGGACAAACGTCTTCTACATCCACACGACCAAACTGCGTCGTTGGACAAACGATTCCACCGTTTAATTAGGAAAAAATCGAACTTAATCGCGATCGCTTCAACAGGACTCTTCTTTTTCGAGATTTTTATTAATTATTCAATTCTGGAGGGTAGACAAACGAAATCGTGGGCTGGACAAATGTCTTCTACATCTACGCTATCGGAATCCGTCGGTGGACAAATGATTCCACTGTTTAATTAATAAAATATCGAACTTATACGAGGCCGCTTCAAAAGTATCCTTCATTTTTCGCGATTTTTATAAATAATTCGATTCACGAGGCTGGACAAACGAAATCTTGGGCTGGACAAACGTCTTCTACATCTACACTACCAAACGGCGTCGTTGGACAAACGATTCCACCGTTTAATTAGGAAAAAATCGAACTTATTCGCGATCGCTTCACCAGGACGCTTCTTTTTCGAGATTTTTATTAATTATTCAATTCTGGAGGGTGGACAAACGAAATCATGGGCTGAACAAACGTCTTCTACATCAACACGACCAAACTGCGTCGTTGGACAAACGATTCCACCGTTTAATTAGGAAAAAATCGAACTTAATCGCAATCGCTTCAACAGGACGCTTCTTTTTCGAGATTTTTATTAATTATTCAATTCTGGAGGGTGGACAAACGGAATCGTGGGCTGGACAAACGTCTTCTACATCTATACTACCAAACGGCGTCGTTGGACAAATATGTTCATCGTTTAATTAGGAAAAATCGAACTTATACGCGGTCGCTTCAAAAGTATCCTTCATTTTTCGCGATTTTTATAAATAATTCGATTCACGAGGCTGGACAAACGAAATCGTGGGCTGGACAAACGTCTTCTACATCTACGCTACCAAACGGCGTCGTTGGACAAACGATTCCACCGTTTAATTAGGAAGAAATCGAACTTATTCGCAATCGCTTCACCAGGACGCTTCTTTTTCGAGATTTTTATTAATTATTCAATTCTGGAGGGTAGACAAACGAAATCTTGGGCTGGACAAATGTCTTCTACATCTACGCTATCGGAATCCGTCGGTGGACAAATGATTCCACTGTTTAATTAATAAAAAATCGAACTTATTCGCGGTCGCTTCAAAAGTATCCTTCATTTTTCGCGATTTTTATAAATAATTCGATTCACGAGGCTGGACAAACGAAATCTTGGGCTGGACAAACGTCTTCTACATCTACGCTATCGAAATCCGTCGGTAGACAAATGATTCCACCGTTTAATTAATAAAAAATCGAGCTTATACCAGGTCGCTTCAAAAGTATCCTTCATTTTTCGCGATTTTTATAAATAATTCGATTCACGAGGCTGGACAAACGAAATCTTGGGCTGGACAAACGTCTTCTACATACACACTACCAAACGGCGTCGTTGGACAAACGATTCCACCGTTTAATTAGGAAAAAATCGAACTTATTCGCAATCGCTTCACGAGGACGCTTCTTTTTCGACATTTTTATTAATTATTCAATTCTGGAGGGGGGACAATTGAAATCATGGGCTGGTCAAACGTCTTCTACATCCACACGACCAAACTGCGTCGCTGGACAAACGATTCCACCGTTTAATTAGAAAAAAATCGAACTTATTCGCGATCGCTTCACCAGGACGCTTCTTTTTCGAGATTTTTATTAATTATTCAATTCTGGAGGATGGAAAAACGAAATCATGGGCTGGACAAACGTCTTCTACATCTACACGACCTAACTGCGTCATTGGACAAATAATTTCATCGTTTAATTAATAAAAAATCGAACTTATACGCGGTCGCTTCAAAAGTATCCTTCATTTTTCGCTATTTTTTTATAAATAATTCGATTCACGAGGCTGGACAAACGAAATCTTGGGCTGGACAAACCTCTTCTACATCTACACTACCAAACGGCGTCGTTGGACAAACGATATCACTGTTTAATTAGGAAAAAATCGAACTTATTTGCGATCGCTTCACCAGGACGCTTCTTTTTCGAGTTTTTTATTAATTATTCAATTCTGGAGGGTGAACAAACGAAGTCATGGGCTGGACAAACGTCTTCTACATCTACACGACCAAGCTGCGTCGTTGGACAAATAATTTCATCGTTTAATTAATAAAAAATCGAACTTATACGCGGTCGCTTCAAAAGTATCCTTCATTTTTCGCGATTTTTATAAATAATTCGGTTCACGAGGCTGGACAAACGAAATCTTGGGCTGGACAAACGTCTTCTGCATCCGCGCGACCAAACTGCGTCGTTGGACAAACGATTCCGCCGTTTAATTAGGAAAAAATCGAACTTATTCGCGATCGCTTCACCAGGACGCTTCTTTTTCGAGATTTTTATTAATTATTCAATTCTGGAGGGGGGACAAATGATATCATGGGCTGGCCAAACGTCTTCTACATCTACGCTATCGAAATCCGTCGGTGGACAAAAGATTTCACCGTTTAATTAATTAAAAATCGAACTTATACGAGGTCGCTTCAAAAGTATCCTTCATTTTTCGCGATTTTTATAAATAATTCGATTCACGAGGCTGGACAAACGAAATCTTGGGCTCGACGAACGTCTTCTACATCCACACGACCAAACTGCGTCGTTGGACAAACAATTTCATCGTTTAATTAATAAAAAATCGAACTTATTCGCAATCGCTTCACCAGGACGCTTCTTTATCGAGATTTTTATTAATTATTCAATTCTGGAGGATGGACAAACGAAATCATGGGCTGGACAAACGTCTTCTACATCTACGCTATCGAAATCCGTCGGTGGACAAAAGATTTCACCGTTTAATTAATAAAAAATCGAACTTATACGAGGTCGCTTCAAAAGTATCCGTCATTTTTCGCGATTGTTATAAATAATTCGATTCACGAGGCTGGACAAACGAAATCTGGGGATGGACAAACGTCTTCTACATCTACTCGACCTAACTGCGTCGTTGGACAAATAATTTCATCGTTTAATTAATAAAAAATCGAACTTATACGCGGTCGCTCCAAAAGTATCCTTCATTTTTCGCTATTTTTATAAATAATTCGGTTCACGAGGCTGGACAAACGAAATCTTGGGCTGGACAAACGTCTTCTACATCCACACGACCAAACTGCGTCGTTGGACAAATAATTTCATCGTTTAATTAATAAAAAATCGAACTTATACGCGGTCGCTTCAAAAGTATCCTTCATTTTTCGCGATTTTTATAAATAATTCAATTCACGAGGCTGGACAAACGAAATCTTGGGCTGGACAAACGTCTTCTACATCTACACTACCAAACGGCGTCGTTGGACAAGCAATTCCACCGTTTAATTAGGAAAAAATCGAACTTAATCGCGATCGCTTCAACAGGACTCTTCTTTTTCGAGATTTTTATTAATTATTCAATTCTGGAGGGTAGACAAACGAAATCGTGGGCTGGACAAATGTCTTCTACATCTACGCTATCGAAATCCGTCGGTGGACAAATGATTCCACTGTTTAATTAATAAAATTTCGATCTTATACGAGGTCGCTTCAAAAGTATCCTTCATTTTTCGTGATTTTTATAAATAATTCGGTTGACGAGGCTGGACAAACGAAATCTGGGGATGGACAAACGTCTTCTACATCTACTCGACCTAACTGCGTCGTTGGACAAATAATTTCATCATTTAATTAATAAAAAATCGAACTTATACGCGGTCGCTCCAAAAGTATCCTTCATTTTTCGCTATTTTTATAAATAATTCGGTTCACGAGGCTGGACAAACGAAATCTTGGGCTGGACAAACGTCTTCTACATACACACGACCAAACTGCGTCGTTGGACAAATAATTTCACCGTTTAATTAATAACAAATCGAACTTATACGCGGTCGCTTCAAAAGTATCCTTCATTTTTCGCGATTTTTATAAATAATACGGTTCACGAGGCTGGACAAACTAAATCTTGGGCTGGACAAACGTCTTCTACATCCACACGACCAAACTGCGTCGCTGGACAAACGATTCCACCGTTTAATTAGGAAAAAATCGAACTTATTCGCGATCGCTTCACCAGGACGCTTCTTTATCGAGATTTTTATTAATTATTCAATTCTGGAGGGTGGACAAACGGAATCGTGGGCTGGACAAACGTCTTCTACACCTATACTACCAAACGGCGTCGTTGGACAAATATGTTCATCGTTTAATTAGGAAAAATCGAACTTATACGCGGTCGCTTCAAAAGTATCCTTCATTTTTCGCGATTTTTATAAATAATCCGGTTCACGAGGCTGGACAAACTAAATCTTGGGCTGGACAAACGTCTTCTACATCTACGCTACCAAACGGCGTCGTTGGACAAACGATTCCACCGTTTAATTAGGAAGAAATCGAACTTATTCGCAATCGCTTCACCAGGACGCTTCTTTTTCGACATTTTTATTAATTATTCAATTCTGGAGGGGAGTCAAATGAAATCATGGGCTGGCCAAACGTCTTCTACATCCACACGACGAAACTGCGTCGTTGGACAAACGATTCCACCGTTTAATTAGGAAAAAATCGAACTTAATCGCGATCGCTTCAACAGGACTCTTCTTTTTCGAGATTTTTATTAATTATTCAATTCTGGAGGGTGGACAAACGGAATCGTGGGCTGGACAAACGTCTTCTACATCTACACTACCAAACGGCGTCGTTGGACAAATATGTTCATCGTTTAATTAGGAAAAATCGAACTTATACGCGGTCGCTTCAAAAGTATCCTTCATTTTTCGCGATTTTTATAAATAATTCGATTCACGAGGCTGGACAAACGAATTCGAGGGCTGGACAAACGTCTTCTACATCTACGCTATCGAAATCCGTCGGTAGACAAATGATTCCACCGTTTAATTAATAAAAAATCGAACTTATACGAGGTCGCTTCAAAAGTATCCTTCATTATTCGCGATTGTTATAAATAATTCGATTCACGAGGCTGGACAAACGAAATCTTGGGCTGGACAAACGTCTTCTACATCTACACTACCAAACGGCGTCGTTGGACAAGCAATTCCACCGTTTAATTAGGAAGAAATCGAACTTAATCGCGATCGCTTCAAAAGGACTCTTCTTTTTCGAGATTTTTTTAATTATTCAATTCTGGAGGGTAGACAAACGAAATCGTGGGGTGGACAAATGTCTTCTACATCTACGCTATCGAAATCCGTCGGTGGACAAATGATTCCACCGTTTAATTAATAAAAAATCGAACTTATACGCGGTCGCTTCAAAAGTATCCTTCATTTTTCGCGATTTTTATAAATAATTCGGTTCACGAGTCTGGACAAACGAAATCTTGGGCTGGACAAACGTCTTCTACATCCACACGACCAAAGTGCGTCGCTGGACAAACGATTCCACCGTTTAATTAGGAAAAAATCGAACTTATTCGCGAACGCTTCACCAGGACGCTTCTTTTTCGAGATTTTTATTAATTATTCAATTCTGGAGGGTGGACAAACGGAATCGTGGGCTGGACAAACGTCTTCTACATCTACACTACCAAACAGCGTCGTTGGACAAATATGTTCATCGTTTAATTAGGAAAAATCGAACTTATACGCGGTCGCTTCAAAAGTATCCTTCATTTTTCGCGATTCTTATAAATAATTCGATTCACGAGGCTGGACAAACGAAATCGTGGGCTGGACAAACGTCTTCTACATCTACGCTACCAAACGGCGTCGTTGGACAAACGATTCCACCGTTTAATTAGGAAGAAATCGAACTTATTGGCAATCGCTTCACCAGGACGCTTCTTTTTCGACATTTTTATTAATTATTCAATTCTGGAGGGGGGACAAATGAAATCATGGGCTGGCCAAACGTCTTCTACATCCACACGACGAAACTGCGTCGTTGGACAAACGATTCCACCGTTTAATTAGGAAAAAATCGAACTTAATCGCGATCGCTTCAACAGGACTCTTCTTTTTCGAGATTTTTATTAATTATTCAATTCTGGAGGGTAGACAAACGAAATCGTGGGCTGGACAAATGTCTTCTACATCTACGCTATCGGAATCCGTCGGTGGACAAATGATTCCACTGTTTAATTAATAAAATATCGAACTTATACGAGGTCGCTTCAAAAGTATCCTCCATTTTTCGCGATTTTTTTAAATAATTCGATTCACGAGGCTGGACAAACGAAATCTTGGGCTGGACAAACGTCTTCTACATCTACACTACCAAACGGCGTCGTTGGACATACGATTCCACCGTTTAATTAGGAAAAAATCGAACTTATTCGCGATCGCTTCACCAGGACGCTTCTTTTTCGAGATTTTTATTAATTATTCAATTCTGGAGCGTGGACAAACGAAATCATGGGCTGGACAAACGTCTTTTACATCAACACGACCAAACTGCGTCGTTGGACAAATAATTTCATCGTTTAATTAATAAAAAATCGAACTTATACGCGGTCGCTTCAAAAGTATCCTTCATTTTTCACGATTTTTATAAATAATTCGATTTACGAGGCTGGACAAACGAAATCATGGGCTGGACAAACGTCTTCTACATCCACACGACCAAACTGCGTCGTTGGACAAATAATTTCATCGTTTAATTAATAAAAAATCGAACTTATACGCGGTCGCTTCAAAAGTATCCTTCATTTTTCGCTATTTTTTTATAAATAATTCGATTCACGAGGCTGGACAAACGAAATCTTGGGCTGGACAAACCTCTTCTACATCTACACTACCAAACGGCGTCGTTGGACAAACGATATCACTGTTTAATTAGGAAAAAATCGAACTTATTTGCGATCGCTTCACCAGGACGCTTCTTTTTCGAGTTTTTTTTATTAATTATTCAATTCTGGAGGGTGAACAAACGAAGTCATGGGCTGGACAAACGTCTTCTACATCTACACGACCAAGCTGCGTCGTTGGACAAATAATTTCATCGTTTAATTAATAAAAAATCGAACTTATACGCGGTCGCTTCAAAAGTATCCTTCATTTTTCGCGATTTTTATAAATAATTCGGTTCACGAGGCTGGACAAACGAAATCTTGGGCTGGACAAACGTCTTCTGCATCCGCGCGACCAAACTGCGTCGTTGGACAAACGATTCCACCGTTTAATTAGGAAAAAATCGAACTTATTCGCGATCGCTTCACCAGGACGCTTCTTTTTCGAGATTTTTATTAATTATTCAATTCTGGAGGGGGGACAAATGATATCATGGGCTGTCCAAACGTCTTCTACATCTACGCTATCGAAATCCGTCGGTGGACAAAAGATTTCACCGTTTAATTAATTAAAAATCGAACTTATACGAGGTCGCTTCAAAAGTATCCTTCATTTTTCGCGATTTTTATAAATAATTCGATTCACGAGGCTGGACAAACGAAATCTTGGGCTCGACGAACGTCTTCTACATCCACACGACCAAACTGCGTCGTTGGACAAACAATTTCATCGTTTAATTAATAAAAAATCGAACTTATTCGCAATCGCTTCACCAGGACGCTTCTTTATCGAGATTTTTATTAATTATTCAATTCTGGAGGATGGACAAACGAAATCATGGGCTGGACAAACGTCTTCTACATCTACGCTATCGAAATCCGTCGGTGGACAAAAGATTTCACCGTTTAATTAATAAAAAATCGAACTTATACGAGGTCGCTTCAAAAGTATCCGTCATTTTTCGCGATTGTTATAAATAATTCGATTCACGAGGCTGGACAAACGAAATCTGGGGATGGACAAACGTCTTCTACATCTACTCGACCTAACTGCGTCGTTGGACAAATAATTTCATCGTTTAATTAATAAAAAATCGAACTTATACGCGGTCGCTCCAAAAGTATCCTTCATTTTTCGCTATTTTTATAAATAATTCGGTTCACGAGGCTGGACAAACGAAATCTTGGGCTGGACAAACGTCTTCTACATCCACACGACCAAACTGCGTCGTTGGACAAATAATTTCATCGTTTAATTAATAAAAAATCGAACTTATACGCGGTCGCTTCAAAAGTATCCTTCATTTTTCGCGATTTTTATAAATAATTCAATTCACGAGGCTGGACAAACGAAATCTTGGGCTGGACAAACGTCTTCTACATCTACACTACCAAACGGCGTCGTTGGACAAGCAATTCCACCGTTTAATTAGGAAAAAATCGAACTTAATCGCGATCGCTTCAACAGGACTCTTCTTTTTCGAGATTTTTATTAATTATTCAATTCTGGAGGGTAGACAAACGAAATCGTGGGCTGGACAAATGTCTTCTACATCTACGCTATCGAAATCCGTCGGTGGACAAATGATTCCACTGTTTAATTAATAAAATTTCGATCTTATACGAGGTCGCTTCAAAAGTATCCTTCATTTTTCGTGATTTTTATAAATAATTCGGTTGACGAGGCTGGACAAACGAAATCTGGGGATGGACAAACGTCTTCTACATCTACTCGACCTAACTGCGTCGTTGGACAAATAATTTCATCATTTAATTAATAAAAAATCGAACTTATACGCGGTCGCTCCAAAAGTATCCTTCATTTTTCGCTATTTTTATAAATAATTCGGTTCACGAGGCTGGACAAACGAAATCTTGGGCTGGACAAACGTCTTCTACATACACACGACCAAACTGCGTCGTTGGACAAATAATTTCACCGTTTAATTAATAACAAATCGAACTTATACGCGGTCGCTTCAAAAGTATCCTTCATTTTTCGCGATTTTTATAAATAATACGGTTCACGAGGCTGGACAAACTAAATCTTGGGCTGGACAAACGTCTTCTACATCCACACGACCAAACTGCGTCGCTGGACAAACGATTCCACCGTTTAATTAGGAAAAAATCGAACTTATTCGCGATCGCTTCACCAGGACGCTTCTTTATCGAGATTTTTATTAATTATTCAATTCTGGAGGGTGGACAAACGGAATCGTGGGCTGGACAAACGTCTTCTACACCTATACTACCAAACGGCGTCGTTGGACAAATATGTTCATCGTTTAATTAGGAAAAATCGAACTTATACGCGGTCGCTTCAAAAGTATCCTTCATTTTTCGCGATTTTTATAAATAATCCGGTTCACGAGGCTGGACAAACTAAATCTTGGGCTGGACAAACGTCTTCTACATCTACGCTACCAAACGGCGTCGTTGGACAAACGATTCCACCGTTTAATTAGGAAGAAATCGAACTTATTCGCAATCGCTTCACCAGGACGCTTCTTTTTCGACATTTTTATTAATTATTCAATTCTGGAGGGGGGACAAATGAAATCATGGGCTGGCCAAACGTCTTCTACATCCACACGACGAAACTGCGTCGTTGGACAAACGATTCCACCGTTTAATTAGGAAAAAATCGAACTTAATCGCGATCGCTTCAACAGGACTCTTCTTTTTCGAGATTTTTATTAATTATTCAATTCTGGAGGGTGGACAAACGGAATCGTGGGCTGGACAAACGTCTTCTACATCTACACTACCAAACGGCGTCGTTGGACAAATATGTTCATCGTTTAATTAGGAAAAATCGAACTTATACGCGGTCGCTTCAAAAGTATCCTTCATTTTTCGCGATTTTTATAAATAATTCGATTCACGAGGCTGGACAAACGAATTCGAGGGCTGGACAAACGTCTTCTACATCTACGCTATCGAAATCCGTCGGTAGACAAATGATTCCACCGTTTAATTAATAAAAAATCGAACTTATACGAGGTCGCTTCAAAAGTATTCTTCATTATTCGCGATTGTTATAAATAATTCGATTCACGAGGCTGGACAAACGAAATCTTGGGCTGGACAAACGTCTTCTACATCTACACTACCAAACGGCGTCGTTGGACAAGCAATTCCACCGTTTAATTAGGAAGAAATCGAACTTAATCGCGATCGCTTCAAAAGGACTCTTCTTTTTCGAGATTTTTATTAATTATTCAATTCTGGAGGGTAGACAAACGAAATCGTGGGGTGGACAAATGTCTTCTACATCTACGCTATCGAAATCCGTCGGTGGACAAATGATTCCACCGTTTAATTAATAAAAAATCGAACTTATACGCGGTCGCTTCAAAAGTATCCTTCATTTTTCGCGATTTTTATAAATAATTCGGTTCACGAGTCTGGACAAACGAAATCTTGGGCTGGACAAACGTCTTCTACATCCACACGACCAAAGTGCGTCGCTGGACAAACGATTCCACCGTTTAATTAGGAAAAAATCGAACTTATTCGCGAACGCTTCACCAGGACGCTTCTTTTTCGAGATTTTTATTAATTATTCAATTCTGGAGGGTGGACAAACGGAATCGTGGGCTGGACAAACGTCTTCTACATCTACACTACCAAACAGCGTCGTTGGACAAATATGTTCATCGTTTAATTAGGAAAAATCGAACTTATACGCGGTCACTTCAAAAGTATCCTTCATTTTTCGCGATTCTTATAAATAATTCGATTCACGAGGCTGGACAAACGAAATCGTGGGCTGGACAAACGTCTTCTACATCTACGCTACCAAACGGCGTCGTTGGACAAACGATTCCACCGTTTAATTAGGAAGAAATCGAACTTATTGGCAATCGCTTCACCAGGACGCTTCTTTTTCGACATTTTTATTAATTATTCAATTCTGGAGGGGGGACAAATGAAATCATGGGCTGGCCAAACGTCTTCTACATCCACACGACGAAACTGCGTCGTTGGACAAACGATTCCACCGTTTAATTAGGAAAAAATCGAACTTAATCGCGATCGCTTCAACAGGACTCTTCTTTTTCGAGATTTTTATTAATTATTCAATTCTGGAGGGTAGACAAACGAAATCGTGGGCTGGACAAATGTCTTCTACATCTACGCTATCGGAATCCGTCGGTGGACAAATGATTCCACTGTTTAATTAATAAAATATCGAACTTATACGAGGTCGCTTCAAAAGTATCCTTCATTTTTCGCGATTTTTTTAAATAATTCGATTCACGAGGCTGGACAAACGAAATCTTGGGCTGGACAAACGTCTTCTACATCTACACTACCAAACGGCGTCGTTGGACATACGATTCCACCGTTTAATTAGGAAAAAATCGAACTTATTCGCGATCGCTTCACCAGGACGCTTCTTTTTCGAGATTTTTATTAATTATTCAATTCTGGAGCGTGGACAAACGAAATCATGGGCTGGACAAACGTCTTTTACATCAACACGACCAAACTGCGTCGTTGGACAAATAATTTCATCGTTTAATTAATAAAAAATCGAACTTATACGCGGTCGCTTCAAAAGTATCCTTCATTTTTCACGATTTTTATAAATAATTCGATTTACGAGGCTGGACAAACGAAATCATGGGCTGGACAAACGTCTTCTACATCCACACGACCAAACTGCGTCGTTGGACAAATAATTTCATCGTTTAATTAATAAAAAATCGAACTTATACGCGGTCGCTTCAAAAGTATCCTTCATTTTTCGCGATTTTTATAAATAATTCAATTCACGAGGCTGGACAAACGAAATCCTGGGCTGGACAAACGTCTTCTACATCTACACTACCAAACGGCGTCGTTGGACAAGCAATTCCACCGTTTAATTAGGAAAAAATCGAACTTAATCGCGATCGCTTCAACAGGACTCTTCTTTTTCGAGATTTTTATTAATTATTCAATTCTGGAGGGTAGACAAACGAAATCGTGGGCTGGACAAATGTCTTCTACATCTACGCTATCGGAATCCGTCGGTGGACAAATGATTCCACTGTTTAATTAATAAAATATCGAACTTATTCGCGGTCGCTTTAAAAGTATCCTTCATTTTTCGCGATTTTTATAAATAATTCGATTCACGAGGCTGGACAAACGAAATCTTGGGCTGGACAAACGTCTTCTACATCTACACTACCAAACGGCGTCGTTGGACATACGATTCCACCGTTTAATTAGGAAAAAATCGAACTTATTCGCGATCGCTTCACCAGGACGCTTCTTTTTCGAGATTTTTATTAATTATTCAATTCTGGAGGGTGGACAAACGGAATCGTGGGCTGGACAAACGTCTTCTACATCTATACTACCACACGGCGTCGTTGGACAAATATGTTCATCGTTTAATTAGGAAAAATCGAACTTATACGCGGTCGCTTCAAAAGTATCCTTCATTTTTCGCGATTTTTATAAATAATTCGATTCACGAGGCTGGACAAACGAAATCGTGGGCTGGACAAACGTCTTCTACATCTACGCTACCAAACGGCGTCGTTGGACAAACGATTCCACCGTTTAATTAGGAAGAAATCGAACTTATTCGCAATCGCTTCACCAGGACGCTTCTTTTTCGAGATTTTTATTAATTATTCAATTCTGGAGGGTAGACAAACGAAATCTTGGGCTGGACAAATGTCTTCTACATCTACGCTATCGGAATCCGTCGGTGGACAAATGATTCCACTGTTTAATTAATAAAAAATCGAACTTATTCGCGGTCGCTTCAAAAGTATCCTTCATTTTTCGCGATTTTTACAAATAATTCGATTCACGAGGCTGGACAAACGAAATCTTGGGATGGACAAACGTCTTCTACATCTACGCTATCGAAATCCGTCGGTAGACAAATGATTCCACCGTTTAATTAATAAAAAATCGAGCTTATACCAGGTCGCTTCAAAAGTATCCTTCATTTTTCGCGATTTTTATAAATAATTCGATTCACGAGGCTGGACAAACGAAATCTTGGGCTGGACAAACGTCTTCTACATACACACTACCAAACGGCGTCGTTGGACAAACGATTCCACCGTTTAATTAGGAAAAAATCGAACTTATTCGCAATCGCTTCACGAGGACGCTTCTTTTTCGACATTTTTATTAATTATTCAATTCTGGAGGGGGGACAATTGAAATCATGGGCTGGTCAAACGTCTTCTACATCCACACGACCAAACTGCGTCGCTGGACAAACGATTCCACCGTTTAATTAGAAAAAAATCGAACTTATTCGCGATCGCTTCACCAGGACGCTTCTTTTTCGAGATTTTTATTAATTATTCAATTCTGGAGGATGGAAAAACGAAATCATGGGCTGGACAAACGTCTTCTACATCTACACGACCTAACTGCGTCATTGGACAAATAATTTCATCGTTTAATTAATAAAAAATCGAACTTATACGCGGTCGCTTCAAAAGTATCCTTCATTTTTCGCTATTTTTTTATAAATAATTCGATTCACGAGGCTGGACAAACGAAATCTTGGGCTGGACAAACCTCTTCTACATCTACACTACCAAACGGCGTCGTTGGACAAACGATATCACTGTTTAATTAGGAAAAAATCGAACTTATTTGCGATCGCTTCACCAGGACGCTTCTTTTTCGAGTTTTTTTTATTAATTATTCAATTCTGGAGGGTGAACAAACGAAGTCATGGGCTGGACAAACGTCTTCTACATCTACACGACCAAGCTGCGTCGTTGGACAAATAATTTCATCGTTTAATTAATAAAAAATCGAACTTATACGCGGTCGCTTCAAAAGTATCCTTCATTTTTCGCGATTTTTATAAATAATTCGGTTCACGAGGCTGGACAAACGAAATCTTGGGCTGGACAAACGTCTTCTGCATCCGCGCGACCAAACTGCGTCGTTGGACAAACGATTCCACCGTTTAATTAGGAAAAAATCGAACTTATTCGCGATCGCTTCACCAGGACGCTTCTTTTTCGAGATTTTTATTAATTATTCAATTCTGGAGGGGGGACAAATGATATCATGGGCTGGCCAAACGTCTTCTACATCTACGCTATCGAAATCCGTCGGTGGACAAAAGATTTCACCGTTTAATTAATTAAAAATCGAACTTATACGAGGTCGCTTCAAAAGTATCCTTCATTTTTCGCGATTTTTATAAATAATTCGATTCACGAGGCTGGACAAACGAAATCTTGGGCTCGACGAACGTCTTCTACATCCACACGACCAAACTGCGTCGTTGGACAAACAATTTCATCGTTTAATTAATAAAAAATCGAACTTATTCGCAATCGCTTCACCAGGACGCTTCTTTATCGAGATTTTTATTAATTATTCAATTCTGGAGGATGGACAAACGAAATCATGGGCTGGACAAACGTCTTCTACATCTACGCTATCGAAATCCGTCGGTGGACAAAAGATTTCACCGTTTAATTAATAAAAAATCGAACTTATACGAGGTCGCTTCAAAAGTATCCGTCATTTTTCGCGATTGTTATAAATAATTCGATTCACGAGGCTGGACAAACGAAATCTGGGGATGGACAAACGTCTTCTACATCTACTCGACCTAACTGCGTCGTTGGACAAATAATTTCATCGTTTAATTAATAAAAAATCGAACTTATACGCGGTCGCTCCAAAAGTATCCTTCATTTTTCGCTATTTTTATAAATAATTCGGTTCACGAGGCTGGACAAACGAAATCTTGGGCTGGACAAACGTCTTCTACATCCACACGACCAAACTGCGTCGTTGGACAAATAATTTCATCGTTTAATTAATAAAAAATCGAACTTATACGCGGTCGCTTCAAAAGTATCCTTCATTTTTCGCGATTTTTATAAATAATTCAATTCACGAGGCTGGACAAACGAAATCTTGGGCTGGACAAACGTCTTCTACATCTACACTACCAAACGGCGTCGTTGGACAAGCAATTCCACCGTTTAATTAGGAAAAAATCGAACTTAATCGCGATCGCTTCAACAGGACTCTTCTTTTTCGAGATTTTTATTAATTATTCAATTCTGGAGGGTAGACAAACGAAATCGTGGGCTGGACAAATGTCTTCTACATCTACGCTATCGAAATCCGTCGGTGGACAAAAGATTTCACCGTTTAATTATTAAAAAATCGAACTTATACGAGGTCGCTTCAAAAGTATCCTTCATTTTTCGCGATTTTTATAAATAATTCGATTCACGAGGCTGGACAAACGAAATCTTGGGCTCGACGGACGTCTTCTACATCCACACGACCAAACTGCGTCGTTGGACAAACAATTTCATCGTTTAATTAATAAAAAATCGAACTTATTCGCAATCGCTTCACCAGGACGCTTCTTTATCGAGATTTTTATTAATTATTCAATTCTGGAGGATGGACAAACGAAATCATGGGCTGGACGAACGTCTTCTACATCTACGCTATCGAAATCCGTCGGTGGACAAAAGATTTCACCGTTTAATTAATAAAAAATCGAACTTATACGAGGTCGCTTCAAAAGTATCCGTCATTTTTCGCGATTGTTATAAATAATTCGATTCACGAGGCTGGACAAACGAAATCTGGGGATGGACAAACGTCTTCTACATCTACTCGACCTAACTGCGTCGTTGGACAAATAATTTCATCGTTTAATTAATAAAAAATCGAACTTATACGCGGTCGCTTCAAAAGTATCCTTCATTTTTCGCGATTTTTATAAATAATTCGGTTCACGAGGCTGGACAAACGAAATCTTGGGCTGGACAAACGTCTTCTACATACACACGACCAAACTGCGTCGTTGGACAAATAATTTCACCGTTTAATTAATAACAAATCGAACCTATACGCGGTCGCTTCAAAAGTATCCTTCATTTTTCGCGATTTTTATAAATAATACGGTTCACGAGGCTGGACAAACTAAATCTTGGGCTGGACAAACGTCTTCTACATCCACACGACCAAACTGCGTCGCTGGACAAACGATTCCACCGTTTAATTAGGAAAAAATCGAACTTATTCGCGATCGCTTCACCAGGACGCTTCTTTATCGAGATTTTTATTAATTATTCAATTCTGGAGGGTGGACAAACGGAATCGTGGGCTGGACAAACGTCTTCTACATCTATACTACCAAACGGCGTCGTTGGACAAATATGTTCATCGTTTAATTAGGAAAAATCGAACTTATACACGGTCGCTTCAAAAGTATCCTTCATTTTTCGCGATTTTTATAAATAATTCGATTCACGAGGCTGGACAAACGAAATCGTGGGTTGGACAAACGTCTTCTACATCTACGCTACCAAACGGCGTCGTTGGACAAACGATTCCACCGTTTAATTAGGAAGAAATCGAACTTATTCGCAATCGCTTCACCAGGACGCTTCTTTTTCGACATTTTTATTAATTATTCAATTCTGGAGGGGGGACAAATGAAATCATGGGCTGGCCAAACGTCTTCTACATCCACACGACGAAACTGCGTCGTTGGACAAACGATTCCACCGTTTAATTAGGAAAAAATCGAACTTAATCGCGATCGCTTCAACAGGACGCTTCTTTTTCGAGATTTTTATTAATTATTCAATTCTGGAGGGTGGACAAACGAAATCATGGGCTGGCCAAACGTCTTCTACATCTACGCTATCGAAATCCGTCGGTGGACAAAAGATTTCACCGTTTAATTATTAAAAAATCGAACTTATACGAGGTCGCTTCAAAAGTATCCTTCATTTTTCGCGATTTTTATAAATAATTCGATTCACGAGGCTGGACAAACGAAATCTTGGGCTCGACAAACGTCTTCTACATCCACACGACCAAACTGCGTCGTTGGACAAGCAATTCCACCGTTTAATTAGGAAAAAATCGAACTTATTCGCAATCGCTTCACCAGGACGCTTCTTTATCGAGATTTTTATTAATTATTCAATTCTGGAGGATGGACAAACGAAATCATGGGCTGGACAAACGTCTTCTACATCTACGCTATCGAAATCCGTCGGTGGACAAAAGATTTCACCGTTTAATTAATAAAAAATCGAACTTATACGAGGTCGCTTCAAAAGTATCCTTCATTTTTCGCGATTTTTATAAATAATTCGATTCACGAGGCTGGACAAACGAAATCTTGGGCTCGACAAACGTCTTCTACATCCACACGACCAAACTGCGTCGTTGGACAAGCAATTCCACCGTTTAATTAGGAAAAAATAGAACTTAATCGCGATCGCTTCAACAGGACTCTTCTTTTTCGAGATTTTTATTAATTATTCAATTCTGGAGGTTAGACAAACGAAATCGTGGTCTGGACAAATGTCTTCTACATCTACGCTATCGAAATCCGTCGGTGGACAAATGATTCCACTGTTTAATTAATAAAATTTCGATCTTATACGAGGTCGCTTCAAAAGTATCCTTCATTTTTCGTGATTTTTATAAATAATTCGGTTCACGAGGCTGGACAAACGAAATCTGGGGATGGACAAACGTCTTCTACATCTACTCGACCTAACTGCGTCGTTGGACAAATAATTTCACCGTTTAATTAATAACAAATCGAACTTATACGCGGTCGCTTCAAAAGTATCCTACATTTTTCGCGATTTTTTTAAATAATCCGGTTCACGAGGCTGGACAAACTAAATCTTGGGCTGGACAAACGTCTTCTACATCTACGCTATCGAAATCCGTCGGTAGACAAATGATTCCACCGTTTAATTAATAAAAAATCGAGCTTATACCAGGTCGCTTCAAAAGTATCCTTCATTTTTCGCGATTTTTATAAATAATTCGATTCACGAGGCTGGACAAACGAAATCTTGGGCTGGACAAACGTCTTCTACATCTACACTACCAAACGGCGTCGTTGGACAAACGATTCCACCGTTTAATTAGGAAAAAATCGAACTTATTCGCAATCGCTTCACGAGGACGCTTCTTTTTCGATATTTTTATTAATTATTCAATTCTGGAGGAGGGACAATTGAAATCATGGGCTGGACAAACGTCTTCTACATCTACACGACCTAACTGCGCCATTGTACAAATAATTTCATCGTTTAATTAATAAAAAATCGAACTTATACGCGGTCGCTTCAAAAGTATCCTTCATTTTTCGCTATTTTTTTATAAATAATTCGATTCACGAGGCTGGACAAACGAAATCTTGGGCTGGACAAACCTCTTCTACATCTACACTACCAAACGGCGTCGTTGGACAAACGATTCCACCGTTTAATTAGGAAAAAATCGAACTTATTTGCGATCGCTTCACCAGGACGCTTCTTTTTCGAGTTTTTTTTATTAATTATTCAATTCTGGAGGGTGAACAAACGAAGTCATGGGCTGGACAAACGTCTTCTACATCTACACGACCAAGCTGCGTCGTTGGACAAATAATTTCATCGTTTAATTAATAAAAAATCGAACTTATACGCGGTCGCTTCAAAAGTATCCTTCATTTTTCGCGATTTTTATAAATAATTCGGTTCACGAGGCTGGACAAACGAAATCTTGGGCTGGACAAACGTCTTCTGCATCCGCGCGACCAAACTGCGTCGTTGGACAAACGATTCCACCGTTTAATTAGGAAAAAATCGAACTTATTCGCGATCGCTTCACCAGGACGCTTCTTTTTCGAGATTTTTATTAATTATTCAATTCTGGAGGTTGGACAAACGGAATCGTGGGCTGGACAAACGTCTTCTACATCTACACTACCAAACGGCGTCGTTGGACAAATAAGTTCATCGTTTAATTAGGAAAAATCGAACTTATACGCGGTCGCTTCAAAAGTATCCTTCATTTTTCGCGATTTTTATAAATAATTCGATTCACGAGGCTGGACAAACGAAATCTTGGGCTGGACAAACGTCTTCTACATCTACGCTACCAAACGGCGTCGTTGGACAAACGATTCCACCGTTTAATTAGGAAGAATTCGAACTTATTCGAAATCGCTTCACCAGGACGCTTCTTTTTCGACATTTTTATTAATTATTCAATTCTGGAGGGGGGACAAATGAAATCATGGGCTGGCCAAACGTCTTCTACATCCACACGACCAAACTGCGTCGTTGGACAAACGATTCCACCGTTTAATTAGGAAAAAATCGAACTTAATCGCGATAGCTTCAACAGGACTCTTCTTTTTCGAGATTTTTATTAATTATTCAATTCTGGAGGATAGACAAACGAAATCGTGGGCTGGACAAATGTCTTCTACATCTACGCTATCGGAATCCGTCGGTGGACAAATGATTCCACTGTTTAATTAATAAAATATCGAACTTATACGAGGTCGCTTCAAAAGTATCCTTCATTTTTCGCGATTTTTTTAAATAATTCGATTCACGAGGCTGGACAAACGAAATCTTGGGCTGGACAAACGTCTTCTACATCTACACTACCAAACGGCGTCGTTGGACATACGATTCCACCGTTTAATTAGGAAAAAATCGAACTTATTCGCGATCTCTTCACCAGGACGCTTCTTTTTCGAGATTTTTATCAATTATTCAATTCTGGAGGGTGGACAAACGAAATCATGGGCTGGACAAACGTCTTTTACATCAACATGACCAAACTGCGTCGTTGGACAAATAATTTCATCGTTTAATTAATAAAAAATCGAACTTATACGCGGTCGCTTCAAAAGTATCCTTCATTTTTCGCGATTTTTATAAATAATTCGATTTACGAGGCTGGACAAACGAAATCTTGGGCTGGACAAACGTCTTCTACATACACACGACCAAACTGCGTCGTTGGACAAATAATTTCATCGTTTAATTAATAAAAAATCGAACTTATACGCGGTCGCTTCAAAAGTATCCATCATTTTTCGCGATTTTTATAAATAATTCAATTCACGAGGCTGGACAAACGATATCTTGGGCTGGACAAACGTCTTCTACATCTACACTACCAAACGGCGTCGTTGGACAAGCAATTCCACCGTTTAATTAGGAAAAAATCGAACTTAATCGCGATCGCTTCAACAGGACTCTTCTTTTTCGAGATTTTTATTAATTATTCAATTCTGGAGGTTAGACAAACGAAATCGTGGGCTGGACAAATGTCTTCTACATCTACGCTATCGACATCCGTCGGTGGACAAATGATTGCACTGTTTAATTAATAAAATTTCGATCTTATACGAGGTCGCTTCAAAAGTATCCTTCATTTTTCGTGATTTTTATAAATAATTCGGTTCACGAGGCTGGACAAACGAAATCTGGGGATGGACAAACGTCTTCTACATCTACTCGACCTAACTGCGTCGTTGGACAAATAATTTCATCGTTTAATTAATAAAAAATCGAACTTAAACGCGGGCGCTCCAAAAGTATCCTTCATTTTTCGCTATTTTTATAAATAATTCGGTTCACGAGGCTGGACAAACGAAATCTTGGGCTGGACAAACGTCTTCTACATACACACGCCCAAACTGTGTCGTTGGACAAATAATTTCACCGTTTAATTAATAACAAATTGAACTTATACGCGGTCGCTTCAAAAGTATCCTACATTTTTCGCGATTTTTTTAAATAATCCGGTTCACGAGGCTGGACAAACTAAATCTTGGGCTGGACAAACGTCTTCTACATCTACGCTATCGAAATCCGTCGGTAGACAAATGATTCCACCGTTTAATTAATAAAAAATCGAGCTTATACCAGGTCGCTTCAAAAGTATCCTTCATTTTTCGCGATTTTTATAAATAATTCGATTCACGAGGCTGGACAAACGAAATCTTGGGCTGGACAAACGTCTTCTACATCTACACTACCAAACGGCGTCGTTGGACAAACGATTCCACTGTTTAATTAGGAAAAAATCGAACTTATTCGCAATCGCTTCACGAGGACGCTTCTTTTTCGACATTTTTATTAATTATTCAATACTGGAGGGGGGACAATTGAAATCATGGGCTGGCCAAACGTCTTCTACATCTACACGACCTAACTGCGTCATTGTACAAATAATTTCATCGTTTAATTAATAAAAAATCGAACTTATACGCGGTCGCTTCAAAAGTATCCTTCATTTTTCGCTATTTTTTTTATAAATAATTCGATTCACGAGGCTGGACAAACGAAATCTTGGGCTGGACAAACCTATTCTACATCTACACTACCAAACGGCATCGTTGGACAAACGATTCCACCGTTTAATTAGGAAAAAATCGAACTTATTTGCGATCGCTTCACCAGGACGCTTCTTTTTCGAGTTTTTTTATTAATTATTCAATTCTGGAGGGTGAACAAACGAAGTCATGGGCTGGACAAACGTCTTCTACATCTACACGACCAAGCTGCGTCGTTGGACAAATAATTTCATCGTTTAATTAATAAAAAATCGAACTTATACGCGGTCGCTTCAAAAGTATCTTTCATTTTTCGCGATTTTTATAAATAATTCGGTTCACGCGGCTGGACAAACGAAATCTTGGGCTGGACAAACGTCTTCTGCATCCGCGCGACCAAACTGCGTCGTTGGACAAACGATTCCACCGTTTAATTAGGAAAAAATCGAACTTATTCGCAATCGCTTTACCAGGACGCTTCTTTTTCGACATTTTTATTAATTATTCAGTTCTGGAGGGGGGACAAATGAAATCATGGGCTGGCCAAACGTCTTCTGCATCTACGCTATCGAAATTCGTCGGTGGACAAAAGATTTCACCGTTTAATTAATAAAAAATCGAACTTATACGAGGTCGCTTCAAAAGTATCCTTCATTTTTCGCGATTTTTATAAATAATTGGATTCACGAGGCTGGACAAACGAAATCTTGGGCACGACAAACGTCTTCTACATCCAGACGACCAAACTGCGTCGCTGGACAAACGATTCCTCCGTTTAATTAGGAAAAAATCGAACTTATTCGCGATCGCTTCACCAGGACGCTTCTTTTTCGAGATTTTTATTAATTATTCAATTCTGGAGGGTGGACAAACGGAATCGTGGGCTGGACAAACGTCTTCTACATCTACACGACCTAACTGCGTCGCTGGACAAATAATTTCATCGTTTAATTAATAAAAAATCGAACTTATACGCGGTCGCTTCAAAAGTATCCTTCATTTTTCGCTATTTTTATAAATAATTCGATTCACGAGGCTGGACAAACGAAATCATGGGCTGGACAAACGTCTTCTACATACACACGACCAACTGCGTCGTTGGACAAATAATTTCACCGTTTAATTAATAACAAATCGAACTTATACGCGGTCGCTTCAAAAGTATCCTTCATTTTTCGCGATTTTTATAAATAATTCGGTTCACGAGGCTGGACAAACTAAATCTTGGGCTGGACAAACGTCTTCTACATCCAGACGACCAAACTGCGTCGCTGGACAAACGATTCCTCCGTTTAATTAGGAAAAAATCGAACTTATTCGCGATCGCTTCACCAGGACGCTTCTTTTTCGAGATTTTTATTAATTATTCAATTCTGGAGGGTGGACAAACGGAATCGTGGGCTGGACAAACGTCTTCTACATCTACACTACCAAACGGCGTCGTTGGACAAATATGTTCATCGTTTAATTAGGAAAAATCGAACTTATACGCGGTCGCTTCAAAAGTATCCTTCATTTTTCGCGATTTTTATAAATAATTCGATTCACGAGGCTGGACAAACGAAATCGTGGGCTGGACAAACGTCTTCTACACCTACGCTACCAAACGGCGTCGTTGGACAAACGATTCCACCGTTTAATTAGGAAGAAATCGAACTTATTCGCAATCGCTTCACCAGGACGCTTCTTTTTGGACATTTTTATTAATTATTCAATTCTGGAGGGGGGACAAATGAAATCATGGGCTGGCCAAACGTCTTCTACATCCACACGACGAAACTGCGTCGTTGGACAAACGATTCCACCGTTTAATTAGGAAAAAATCTAACTTAATCGCGATCGCTTCAACAGGACGCTTCTTTTTCGAGATTTTTATTAATTATTCAATTCTGGAGAGTGGACAAACGAAATCATGGGCTGGACAAACGTCTTCTGCATCAACACGACCAAACTGCGTCGTTGGACAAATAATTTCATCGTTTAATTAATAAAAAATCGAACTTATACGCGGTCGCTTCAAAAGTATCCTTCATTTTTCGCTATTTTTATAACTAATTTGATTCACGAGGCTGGACAAACGAAATCTTGGGCTGGACAAACGTCTTCTACATCTACTCTACCAAACAGCGTCGTGTGACAAAAGATTCCACCGTTTAATTAGGAAAAAATCGTACTTATTCGCAATCGCTTCACCAGGACGCTTCTTTTTCGAGATTTTTATTAATTATTCAATTCTGGAGGATGTACAAACGAAATCATGGGCTGGACAAACGTCTTCTACATCTACTCGACCTAACTGCGTCGTTGGACAAATAATTTCATCGTTTAATTATTAAAAAATCGAACTTATACGCGGTCGCTTCAAAAGTATCCTTCATTTTTCGCGATTTTTATAAATAATTCAATTCACGAGGCTGGACAAACGAAATCTTGGGATGGACAAACGTCTCCTACATCTACACTACCAAACGGCGTCGTTGGACAAGCAATTCCACCGTTTAATTAGGAAAAAATCGAACTTAATCGCGATCGCTTCAACAGGACTCTTCTTTTTCGAGATTTTTATTAATTATTCAATTCTGGAGGGTAGACAAACGAAATCGTGGGCTGGACAAATGTCTTCTACATCTACGCTATCGAAATCCGTCGGTGGACAAATGATTCCACTGTTTAATTAATAAAATTTCGATTTTATACGAGGTCGCTTCAAAAGTATCCTTCATTTTTCGTGATTTTTATAAATAATTCGGTTCACGAGGCTGGACAAACGAAATCTGGGGATGGACAAACGTCTTCTACATCTACTCGACCTAACTGCGTCGTTGGACAAATAATTTCATCGTTTAATTAATAAAAAATCGAACTTATACGCGGTCGCTCCAAAAGTATCCTTCATTTTTCGCTATTTTTATAAATAATTCGGTTCACGAGGCTGGACAAACGAAATATTGGGCTGGACAAACGTCTTCTACATACACACGACCAAACTGCGTCGTTGGGCAAATAATTTCACCGTTTAATTAATAACAAATCGAACTTATACGCGGTCGCTTCAAAAGTATCCTTCTTTTTTCGCGATTTTTATAAATAATACGGTTCACGAGGCTGGACAAACTAAATCTTGGGCTGGACAAACGTCTTCTACATCCACACGACCAAACTGCGTCGCTGGACAAACGATTCCACCGTTTAATTAGGAAAAAATCGAACTTATTCGCGATCGCTTAACCAGGACGCTTCTTTTTCGAGATTTTTATTAATTATTCAATTCTGGAGGGTGGACAAACGGAATCGTGGGCTGGACAAACGTCTTCTACATCTACACTACCAAACGGCGTCGTTGGACAAATATGTTCATCGTTTAATTAGGAAAAATCGAACTTATACGCGGTCGCTTCAAAAGTATCCTTCATTTTTCGCGATTTTTATAAATAATTCGATTCACGAGGCTGGACAAACGAAATCGTGGGCTGGACAAACGTCTTCTACATCTACGCTACCAAACGGCGTCGTTGGACAAACGATTCCACCGTTTAATTAGGAAGAAATCGAACTTATTCGCAATCGCTTCACCAGGACGCTTCTTTTTCGACATTTTTATTAATTATTCAATTCTGGAGGATGTACAAACGAAATCATGGGCTGGACAAACGTCTTCTACATCTACACGACCTAACTGCGTCGCTGGACAAACGATTCCACCGTTTAATTAGGAAAAAATCGAACTTATTCGCGATCGCTTCACCAGGACGCTTCTTTTTCGAGATTTTTATTAATTATTCAATTCTGGAGGGTGGACAAACGAAATCGTGGGCTGGACAAACGTCCTCTACATCTACACTACCAAACGGCGTCGTTGGACAAACGATTCCACCGTTTAATTAGGAAAAAATCGAACTTATTCGCAATCGCTTCACCAGGACGTTTCTTTTTCGACATTTTTATTAATTATTCAATTCTGGAGGGGGGACAAATGAAATCATTGGCTGGCCAAACGTCTTCTACATCTACGCTATCGAAATCCGTCGGTGGACAAAAGATTTCACCGTTTAATTATTAAAAAATCGAACTTATACGAGGTCGCTTCAAAAGTATCCTTCATTTTTCGCGATTTTTATAAATAATTCGATTCACGAGGCTGGACAAACGAAATCATGGGCTCGACAAACGTCTTCTACATCCACACGACCAAACTGCGTCGTTGGACAAACAATTTCATCGTTTAATTAATAAAAAATCGAACTTATTCGCAATCGCTTCACCAGGACGCTTCTTTATCGAGATTTTTATTAATTATTCAATTCTGGAGGATGGACAAACGAAATCATGGGCTGGACAAACGTCTTCTACATCTACGCTATCGAAATCCGTCGGTGGACAAAAGATTTCACCGTTTAATTAATAAAAAATCGAACTTATACGAGGTCGCTTCAAAAGTATCCTTCATTTTTCGCGATTGTTATAAATAATTCGATTCACGAGGCTGGACAAACGAAATCTTGGGCTGGACAAACGTCTTCTACATCTACACTACCAAACGGCGTCGTTGGACAAGCAATTCCACCGTTTAATTAGGAAAAAATCGAACTTAATCGCGATCGCTTCAAAAGGACTCTTCTTTTTCGAGATTTTTATTAATTATTCAATTCTGGAGGGTAGACAAACGAAATCGTGGGGTGGACAAATGTCTTCTACATCTACGCTATCGAAATCCGTCGGTGGACAAATGATTCCACTGTTTAATTAATAAAATTTCGATCTTATACGAGGTCGCTTCAAAAGTATCCTTCATTTTTCGTGATTTTTATAAATAATTCGGTTCACGAGGCTGGACAAACGAAATCTTGGGCTGGACAAACGTCTTCTACATACACGCGACCAAACTGCGTCGTTGGACAAATAATTTCACCGTTTAATTAATAAAAAATCGAACTTATACGCGGTCGCTTCAAAAGTATCCTTCATTTTTCGCGATTTTTATAAATAATTCGGTTCACGAGGCTGGACAAACGAAATCCTGGGCTGGACAAACGTCTTCTACATCCACACGACCAAAGTGCGTCGCTGGACAAACGATTCCACCGTTTAATTAGGAAGAAATCGAACTTATTCGCAATCGCTTCACCAGGACGCTTCTTTTTCGACATTTTTATTAATTATTCAATTCTGGAGGGGGGACAAATGAAATCATGGGCTGGCCAAACGTCTTCTACATCCACACGACGAAACTGCGTCGTTAGACAAACGATTCCACCGTTTAATTAGGAAAAAATCGAACTTAATCGCGATCGCTTCAACAGGACTCTTCTTTTTCGAGATTTTTATTAATTATTCAATTCTGGAGGGTAGACAAACAAAATCTTGGGCTGGACAAATGTCTTCTACATCTACGCTATCGGAATCCGTCGGTGGACAAATGATTCCACTGTTTAATTAATAAAAAATCGAACTTATTCGCGGTCGCTTCAAAAGTATCCTTCATTTTTCGCGATTATTATAAATAATTCGATTCACGAGGCTGGACAAACGAAATCTTGGGCTGGACAAACGTCTTCTACATCTACGCTATCGAAATCCGTCGGTAGACAAATGATTCCACCGTTTAATTAATAAAAAATCGAGCTTATACCAGGTCGCTTCAAAAGTATCCTTCATTTTTCGCGATTTTTATAAATAATTCGATTCACGAGGCTGGACAAACAAAATCTTGGGCTGGACAAACGTCTTCTACATACACACTACCAAACGGCGTCATTGGACAAACGATTCCACCGTTTAATTAGGAAAAAATCGAACTTATTCGCAATCGCTTCACGAGGACGCTTCTTTTTCGACATTTTTATTAATTATTCAATTCTGGAGGGGGGACAATTGAAATCATGGGCTGGTCAAACGTCTTCTACATCCACACGACCAAACTGCGTCGCTGGACAAACGATTCCACCGTTTAATTAGAAAAAAATCGAACTTATTCGCGATCGCTTCACCAGGACGCTTCTTTTTCGAGATTTTTATTAATTATTCAATTCTGGAGGATGGAAAAACGAAATCATGGGCTGGACAAACGTCTTCTACATCTACACGACCTAACTGCGTCATTGGACAAATAATTTCATCGTTTAATTAATAAAAAATCGAACTTATACGCGGTCGCTTCAAAAGTATCCTTCATTTTTCGCTATTTTTTTATAAATAATTCGATTCACGAGGCTGGACAAACGAAATCTTGGGCTGGACAAACCTCTTCTACATCCACACTACCAAACGGCGTCGTTGGACAAACGATATCACCGTTTAATTAGGAAAAAATCGAACTTATTTGCGATCGCTTTACCAGGACGCTTCTTTTTCGAGTTTTTTTATTAATTATTCAATTCTGGAGGGTGAACAAACGAAGTCATGGGCTGGACAAACGTCTTCTACATCTACACGACCAAGCTGCGTCGTTGGACAAATAATTTCATCGTTTAATTAATAAAAAATCGAACTTATACGCGGTCGCTTCAAAAGTATCCTTCATTTTTCGCGATTTTTATAAATAATTCGGTTCACGAGGCTGGACAAACGAAATCTTGGGCTGGACAAACGTCTTCTGCATCCGCGCGACCAAACTGCGTCGTTGGACAAACGCTTCCACCGTTTAATTAGGAAAAAATCGAACTTATTCGCGATCGCTTCACCAGGACGCTTCTTTTTCGAGATTTTTATTAATTATTCAATTCTGGAGGGGGGACAAATGATATCATGGGCTGGCCAAACGTCTTCTACATCTACGCTATCGAAATGGACAAAAGATTTCACCGTTTAATTAATTAAAAATCGAACTTATACGAGGTCGCTTCAAAAGTATCCTTCATTTTTCGCGATTTTTATAAATAATTCGATTCACGAGGCTGGACAAACGAAATCTTGGGCTCGACGAACGTCTTCTACATCCACACGACCAAACTGCGTCGTTGGACAAACAATTTCATCGTTTAATTAATAAAAAATCGAACTTATACGCGGTCGCTCCAAAAGTATCCTTCATTTTTCGCGATTTTTATAAATAATTCGATTCACGAGGCTGGACAAACGAAATCTTGGGCTCGACGAACGTCTTCTACATCCACACGACCAAACTGCGTCGTTGGACAAACAATTTCATCGTTTAATTAATAAAAAATCGAACTTATTCTCAATCGCTTCACCAGGACGCTTCTTTATCGAGATTTTTATTAATTATTCAATTCTGGAGGATGGACAAACGAAATCATGGGCTGGACAAACGTCTTCTACATCTACGCTATCGAAATCCGTCGGTGGACAAAAGATTTCACCGTTTAATTAATAAAAAATCGAACTTATACGAGGTCGCTTCAAAAGTATCCGTCATTTTTCGCGATTGTTATAAATAATTCGATTCACGAGGCTGGACAAACGAAATCTGGGGATGGACAAACGTCTTCTACATCTACTCGACCTAACTGCGTCGTTGGACAAATAATTTCATCGTTTAATTAATAAAAAATCGAACTTATACGCGGTCGCTCCAAAAGTATCCTTCATTTTTCGCTATTTTTATAAATAATTCGGTTCACGAGGCTGGACAAACGAAATCTTGGGCTGGACAAACGTCTTCTACATCCACACGACCAAACTGCGTCGTTGGACAAATAATTTCATCGTTTAATTAATAAAAAATCGAACTTATACGCGGTCGCTTCAAAAGTATCCTTCATTTTTCGCGATTTTTATAAATAATTCAATTCACGAGGCTGGACAAACGAAATCTTGGGCTGGACAAACGTCTTCTACATCTACACTACCAAACGGCGTCGTTGGACAAGCAATTCCACCGTTTAATTAGGAAAAAATCGAACTTAATCGCGATCGCTTCAACAGGACTCTTCTTTTTCGAGATTTTTATTAATTATTCAATTCTGGAGGGTAGACAAACGAAATCGTGGGCTGGACAAATGTCTTCTACATCTACGCTATCGAAATCCGTCGGTGGACAAATGATTCCACTGTTTAATTAATAAAATTTCGATCTTATACGAGGTCGCTTCAAAAGTATCCTTCATTTTTCGTGATTTTTATAAATAATTCGGTTGACGAGGCTGGACAAACGAAATCTGGGGATGGACAAACGTCTTCTACATCTACTCGACCTAACTGCGTCGTTGGACAAATAATTTCATCGTTTAATTAATAAAAAATCGAACTTATTCGCAATCGCTTCACCAGGACGCTTCTTTTTCGAGATTTTTATTAATTATTCAATTCTGGAGGATGGACAAACGAAATCATGGGCTGGACAAACGTCTTCTACATCTACGCTATCGAAATCCGTCGGTGGACAAAAGATTTCACCGTTTAATTAATAAAAAATCGATCTGATTACGAGGTCGCTTCAAAAGTATTGTTACGTGCCGGATACTTTTTCAAATTCATTTCGATTATAATTTAACATGAAGCCTCTCACGCCACGGCATATTCTCATGGAAGATTATTGTCAGCGATCTTCCAACGCCACCGACGTTCTTAGAATGCGCGTTGCGATAAGCATGACGAACCTCAAGCATTGGAGTAGATCATCTTATATTCTTTTTCCCTTCTAAATTTCTGTTACACTACCATTGACATCTGATCCAACCATTACGTGTTGTGGGATTTTCCCTCAATCGATTGTCAATGATCTACAGACCAAATTGTAATAGTAACTATACATGAACCGTTACGCCACTGCGTTCTTCCATGCGAATATCTTCCAACGCCGTCGACGTTCTTAGAACGCCGGACGCGATAACAACCTGGGCACTGAGATGCTGGGAACGTCCCGAGCAGCGACGGTTGGGCCCGTGTGCATGAGGTGCGGAGTCAGCAATTTTGGCGCTCTTTGTTCAAAGTCCCAAGTGCTCGGGCCTACCCTGCGTTCGTTCGTGGCAGTCAACTGACAAATCGCGTAGTGCGTGGTTGCTCTGTCCGAGGACATATTGCCGCATTGTTTAATCGGTCTATAAGCCGGAGTTCCACCGTATCACAGTGAACGTGGAAGGACTTAGTTCTCGTAGAGACTCAATTTAAATCTATATTAACCATAGAATCGTTTAAATCTTGTACCGTGCTTTTTTTTTATTATTTAAATTCAAACCGTTATAATTATATATCATATTATTCGCGATTTAAGAGCAGTCAACTGACAAATCGCGTAGTGCGTGGTTGCTCTGTCCGAGGACATATTGCCGCATTGTTTAATCGGTCTATAAGCCGGAGTTCCACCGTATCACAGTGAACGTGGAAGGACTTAGTTCTCGTAGAGACTCATTTTAAATCTATATTAACCATTTCATATTAAATCATATATATATATATATATTGCTTTTCATCGCTAAAATCCAAACCGCTACAATTATATATAATCGTATTCAACATTTCATATTATTCGCGATCTAAGAACAGTCGGCTAGCGAGCCGCGTAGTGCGGGGTCGTGACATTTACAACGTTAAACAAAGTGTACCGTGCGACGTATCCTGCGCTTCAACAGCGTATATCGTAGGCCCCTCCAGGTCAGAGAGAGAGAGAGAGAAGGACAGAGAAACACGGAAAGAGAGTAAGACTTATTAAATCTGACAGTCACCGTGTACAAGGTCGGTGAGTGCATTAAAGTATGTTATTATGATCAAAATTGTCATTGAATAGTGTGCACCGCTTGAATCCTTCACTTTTATAATATAAATTGTGAGGCCACGTCAGTTTTCGAAATTGGCTATTGCTACCCATGCACGGAGGTGACAGTTGATCCAACCATTGGGTGTTATGGGATTTTCCCTCGCTCAATTGTTGCCCGTCAATCATTGACTATTAACTGACGGTTGAGGCCGTATTTCTGTCGTCTGTTGGCTGTAGAATACCGTTTCGGGGATATTGTAGAATTCTACGTATAGTGATTTAACCTCGCATTGTTATCCATAACGTAAAACCATGTAAATTCCCCATTATTGTGTACCACCTTCTAAAATCTTTCCCTTGCTGATTTTGTATTACATGGTAATATCTGATTTAAATCTCGTCATATTTTGTTCAAACCTGTCTCACCAGAATACCACATCCTGATCGGACAACCTGTATAGGTTGTAGACGAAAGCCGCACCCCAAGAATAATCCTGATATTTTGCATAATCATCTGGTTATATCAAAATAATACAAATCTTTAAAATTCGTTAAGCTTTGCGTGAGGAATTAGACTCAACCGCTCGGTAGCTTTAAAAATTAACGCCCTCACGTAACAGTATCCTTCATTTTTCGTGATTTTTATAGATAATTCGGTTCACGAGGCTGGACAAACGAAATCTTGGGCTGGACAAACGTCTTGTACATCCACACGACCTAACTGCGTCGTTGGACAAATAATTTCATCGTTTAATTAATAAAAAATCGAACTTATACGCGGTCGCTTCAAAAGTATCCTTCATTTTTCGCTATTTTTATAAATAATTCGATTCACGAGGCTGGACAAACGAAGTCTTGGGCTGGACAAACGTCTTCTACATACACACGACCAAACTGCGTCGTTGGACAAATAATTTCACCGTTTAATTAATAACAAATCGAACTTATACGCGGTCGCTTCAAAAGTATCCTTCATTTTTCGCGATTTTTATAAATAATTCGGTTCACGAGGCTGGACAAACGAAATCCTGGGCTGGACAAACGTCTTCTACATCCACACGACCAAAGTGCGTCGCTGGACAAACGATTCCACCGTTTAATTAGGAAAAAATCGAACTTATTCGCGATCGCTTCACCAGGACGCTTCTTTTTCGAGATTTTTATTAATTATTCAATTCTGGAGGGTGGACAAACGAAATCGTGGGTTGGACAAACGTCTTCTACATCTACGCTATCGAAATCCGTCGGTGGACAAATGATTCCACTGTTTAATTAATAAAAAATCGAACTGATACGAGGTCGCTTCAAAAGTATCCTTCATTTTTCGCGATTTTTATAAATAATTCGATTCACGAGGCTGGACAAACGAAATCTTGGGCTGGACAAACGTCTTCTACATCTACACGACCAAACTGCGTCGTTGGACAAATAATTTCATCGTTTAATTAATAAAAAATCGAACTTATTCGCAATCGCTTCACCAGGACGCTTCTTTATCGAGATTTTTATTAATTATTCAATTCTGGAGGATGGACAAACGAAATCATGGGCTGGACAAACGTCTTCTACATCTACGCTATCGAAATCCGTCGGTGGACAAAAGATTTCACCGTTTAATTATTAAAAAATCGAACTTATACGAGGTCGCTTCAAAAGTATCCTTCATTTTTCGTGATTTTTATAAATAATTCGGTTCACGAGGCTGGACAAACGAAATCTTGGGCTGGCCAAACGTCTTCTACATCCACACGACCAAACTGCGTCGTTGGACAAACGATTCCACCGTTTAATTAGGAAATAATCGAACTTAATCGCGATCGCTTCAACAGGACTCTTCTTTTTCGAGATTTTTATTAATTATTCAATTCTGGAGGGTAGACAAACGAAATCGTGGGCTGGACAAATGTCTTCTACATCTACGCTATCGGAATCCGTCGGTGGACAAATGATTCCACTGTTTAATTAATAAAATATCGAACTTATACGAGGTCGCTTCAAAAGTATCCTTCATTTTTCGCGATTTTTATAAATAATTCGATTCACGAGGCTGGAGAAACGAAATCTTGGGCTGGACAAACGTCTTCTACATTTACACTACCAAACGGCGTCGTTGGACATACGATTCCACCGTTTAATTAGGAAAAAATCGAACTTATTCGCGATCGCTTCACCAGGACGCTTCTTTTTCGAGATTTTTATTAATTATTCAATTCTGGAGGGTGGACAAACGAAATCATGGGCTGGACAAACGTCTTTTACATCAACACGACCAAACTGCGTCGTTGGACAAATAATTTCATCGTTTAATTAATAAAATATCGCTTCAAAAGTATCCTTCATTTTTCGCGATTTTTATAAATAATTCGGTTCACGAGGCTGGACAAACGAAATCTTGGGCTGGACAAACGTCTTCTGCATCCGCGCGACCAAACTGCGTCGTTAGACAAACGATTCCACCGTTTAATTAGGAAAAAATCGAACTTATTCGCGATCGCTTCACCAGGACGCTTCTTTTTCGAGATTTTTATTAATTATTCAATTCTGGAGGATGGACAAACGAAATCATGGGCTGGACAAACGTCTTCTACATCTACGCTATCGAAATCCGTCGGTGGACAAAAGATTTCACCGTTTAATTAATTAAAAATCGAACTTATACGAGGTCGCTTCAAAAGTATCCTTCATTTTTCGCGATTTTTATAAATAATTCGATTCACGAGGCTGGACAAACGAAATCTTGGGCTCGACAAACGTCTTCTACATCCACACGACCAAACTGCGTCGTTGGACAAATAATTTCATCGTTTAATTAATAAAAAATCGAACTTATTCGCGAGCGCTTCACCAGGAAGCTTCTTTTTCAATATTTTTTATTAATTATTCAATTCTGGAGGATGGACAAATGAAATCATGGGCTGAACAAACGTTCTCTACATCTACGCTATCGAAATCCGTCGGTGGACAAAAGATTTCACCGTTTAATTATTAAAAAATCGAACTTATACGAGGTCGCTTCAAAAGTATCCTTCATTTTTCGTGATTTTTATAAATAATTCGGTTCACGAGGCTGGACAAACGAAATCTTGGGCTGGACAAACGTCTTGTACATCCACACGACCTAACTGCGTCGTTGGACAAATAATTTCATCGTTTAATTAATAAAAAATCGAACTTATACGCGGTCGCTTCAAAAGTATCCTTCATTTTTCGCTATTTTTATAAATAATTCGATTCACGAGGCTGGACAAACGAAGTCTTGGGCTGGACAAACGTCTTCTACATACACACGACCAAACTGCGTCGTTGGACAAATAATTTCACCGTTTAATTAATAACAAATCGAACTTATACGCGGTCGCTTCAAAAGTATCCTTCATTTTTCGCTATTTTTATAAATAATTCGGTTCACGAGGCTGGACAAACGAAATCTTGGGCTGGACAAACGTCTTCTACATCCACACGACCAAACTGCGTCGTTGGACAAATAATTTCATCGTTTAATTAATAAAAAATCGAACTTATACGCGGTCGCTTCAAAAGTATCCTTCATTTTTCGCGATTTTTATAAATAATTCAATTCACGAGGCTGGACAAATGAAATCATGGGCTGGCCAAACGTCTTCTACATCCACACGACCAAACTGCGTCGTTGGACAAACGATTCCACCGTTTAATTAGGAAATAATCGAACTTAATCGCGATCGCTTCAACAGGACTCTTCTTTTTCGAGATTTTTATTAATTATTCAATTCTGGAGGGTAGACAAACGAAATCGTGGGCTGGACAAATGTCTTCTACATCTACGCTATCGGAATCCGTCGGTGGACAAATGATTCCACTGTTTAATTAATAAAATATCGAACTTATACGAGGTCGCTTCAAAAGTATCCTTCATTTTTCGCGATTTTTATAAATAATTCGATTCACGAGGCTGGAGAAACGAAATCTTGGGCTGGACAAACGTCTTCTACATTTACACTACCAAACGGCGTCATTGGACATACGATTCCACCGTTTAATTAGGAAAAAATCGAACGTATTCGCGATCGCTTCACCAGGACGCTTCTTTTTCGAGATTTTTATTAATTATTCAATTCTGGAGGGTGGACAAACGAAATCATGGGCTGGACAATCGTCTTTTACATCAACACGACCAAACTGCGTCGTTGGACAAATAATTTCATCGTTTAATTAATAAAAAATCGAACTTATACGCGGTCGCTCCAAAAGTATCCTTCATTTTTCGCGATTTTTATAAATAATTCGATTCACGAGGCTGGACAAACTAAATCTTGGGCAGGACAAACGTCTTCTACATCTACGCTATCGAAATCCGTCGGTAGACAAATGATTCCACCGTTTAATTAATAAAAAATCGAGCTTATACCAGGTCGCTTCAAAAGTATCCTTCATTTTTCGCGATTTTTATAAATAATTCGATTCACGAGGCTGGACAAACGAAATCTTGGGCTGGACAAACGTCTTCTACATCTACGCTACCAAACGGCGTCGTTGGACAAACGATTCAACCGTTTAATTAGGAAGAAATCGAACTTATTCGCAATCGCTTCACCAGGACGCTTCTTTTTCGACATTTTTATTAATTATTCAATTCTGGAGGGGGGACAAAGGAAATCATGGGCTGGCCAAACGTCTTCTACATCCACACGACCAAACTGCGTCGTTGAACAAACGATTCCACCGTTTAATTAGGAAAAAATCGAACTTAATCGCGATCGCTTCAACAGGACTCTTCTTTTTCGAGATTTTTATTAATTATTCAATTCTGGAGGGTAGACAAACGAAATCGTGGGCTGGACAAATGTCTTCTACATCTACGCTATCGGAATCCGTCGGTGGACAAATGATTCCACTGTTTAATTAATAAAATATCGAACTTATACGAGGTCGCTTCAAAAGTATCCTTCATTTTTCGCGATTTTTATAAATAATTCGATTCACGAGGCTGGAGAAACGAAATCTTGGGCTGGACAAACGTCTTCTACATTTACACTACCAAACGGCGTCGTTGGACATACGATTCCACCGTTCAATTAGGAAAAAATCGAACTTATTCGCGATCGCTTCACCAGGACGCTTCTTTTTCGAGATTTTTATTAATTATTCAATTCTGGAGGGTGGACAAACGAAATCATGGGCTGCACAAACGTCTTTTACATCAACACGACCAAACTGCGTCGTTGGACAAATAATTTCATCGTTTAATTAATAAAAAATCGAACTTATTCGCGGTCGCTTCAAAAGTATCCTTCATTTTTCGCGATTTTTATAAATAATTCGATTCACGAGGCTGGACAAACTAAATCTTGGGCAGGACAAACGTCTTCTACATCTACGCTATCGAAATCCGTCGGTAGACAAATGATTCCACCGTTTAATTAATAACAAATCGAACTTATACGCGGTCGCTTCAAAAGTATCCTTCATTTTTCGTGATTTTTATAAATAATCCGGTTCACGAGGCTGGACAAACTAAATCTTGGGCTGGACAAACGTCTTCCACATCCACACGACCAAACTGCGTCGCTGGACAAACGATTCCACCGTTTAATTAGGAAAAAATCGAACTTATTCGCGATCGCTTCACCAGGACGCTTCTTTTTCGAGATTTTTATTAATTATTCAATTCTGGAGGGTGGACAAACGGAATCGTGGGCTGGACAAACGTCTTCTACATCTACACTACCAAACGGCGTCGTTGGACAAACGATTCCACCGTTTAATTAGGAAAAAATCGAACTTATTCGCAATCGCTTCACCAGGACGCTTCTTTTTCGACATTTTTATTAATTATTCAATTCTGGAGGGGGGACAAATGAAATCATGGGCTGGCCAAACGTCTTCTACATCCACACGACCAAACTGCGTCGCTGGACAAACGATTCCACCGTTTAATTAGGAAAAAATCGAACTTATACGCGGTCGCTTCAAAAGTATCCTTCATTTTTCGCGATTTTTATAAATAATTCGGTTCACGAGGCTGGACAAACGAAATCTTGGGCTGGACAAACGTCTTCTGCATCCGCGCGACCAAACTGCGTCGTTGGACAAACGATTCCACCGTTTAATTAGGAAAAAATCGAACTTATTCGCGATCGCTTCACCAGGACGCTTCTTTTTCGAGATTTTTATTAATTATTCAATTCTGGAGGGTGGACAAACGAAATCGTGGGTTGGACAAACGTCTTCTACATCTACGCTATCGAAATCCGTCGGTGGACAAATGATTCCACTGTTTAATTAATAAAAAATCGAACTGATACGAGGTCGCTTCAAAAGTATCCTTCATTTTTCGCGATTTTTATAAATAATTCGATTCACGAGGCTGGACAAACGAAATCTTGGGCTGGACAAACGTCTTCTACATCTACACTACCAAACGGCGTCGTTGGACAAGCAATTCCACCGTTTAATTAGGAAAAAATCGAACTTATTCCCGATCGTTTCACCAGGACGCTTCTTTTTCGAGATTTTTATTAATTATTCAATTCTGGAGGGTGGACAAATGAAATCATGGGCTGGACAAATGTCTTCTACATCTACGCTATCGAAATCCGTCGGTGGACAAAAGATCATCACCGTTTAATTAATAAAAAATCGAACTTATACGAGGTCGCTACAAAAGTATCCTTCATTTTTCGCGATTGTTATAAATAATTCGATCCACGAGGCTGGACAAACGAAATCTTGGGCTGGACAAACGTCTTCTACATCTACGCTATCGAAATCCGTCGGTGGTCAAATGATTCCACTGTTTAATTAATAAAAAATCGAACTTATACGCGGTCGCTTCAAAAGTATCCTTCATTTTTCGCGATTTTTATAAATAATTCGGTTCACGAGGCTGGACAAACGAAATCTTGAGCTGGACAAACGTCTTCTACATCTACACTACCAAACGGCGTCGTTGGACAAACGATTCCACCGTTTAATTAGGAAAAAATCGAACTTTATCGCGATCGCTTCAACTGGACTCTTCTTTTTCGAGATTTTTATTAATTATTCAATTCTGGAGGGTGGACAAACGAAATCATGGGCTGGACAAACGTCTGCTACATCTACGCTATCGAAATCCGTCGGTGGACAAATGATTTCACTGTTTAATTAATAAAAAATCGAACCTATACGCGGTCACTTCAACAGTATCCTTAATTTTTCGCGATTTTTATAAATAATTCCATTCTGGAGCGTGAACAAACTAAATTTTTTGTTGGGCAAACGGTGCTATATCGTGGACAATCGTATCCCTCTTTTAAAAAGTTGAAAAGTGTTCATGGAGGGTGCTGCTGACAAATTTTTTTAATTTGTTAATAACTTTTTTTTAAGGGTGGACAAACGAAAATTTTTGTTGGACAAACGTGGACAAACGATGAACAATCATTACCCCCCCCCCCCCCCGCCATCAAATTATTAAAAAGTTTTCATGGGGGTGCTGGTGAAATTTTTTTTTTGTTCATAACTTTTTTTTTAAGGGTGGACAAACAAAAATTTTTGTTGGACAATCGTGGACAAACCATGGACAAACGTATGCCATTGAGTTTTTTTTAAAATTCGAATTTGGGGGTGCCAACTTCACAAACCTCCTCGAATGGCTACACGATTGCCACACAATACGAACTTCAAAGTGGAGGATTGGAATTTCCAAAGCGCAGATTCACTGATTTCATCATTGGCGCAGCAACTCATGGCAATCATCGAGCCCAGCTCATCACAGGCACCCCATTAATGCCAATCGCCCAACTCTCAAGTATCAAAAGGCGAAGCTCGCCTTCAGACGTAACGTGCCAGTTAGTCATCAGCGCCCTTGCCTGCATGCAGGCATGCTCATCACATTCAACAAGACCAATGGGTATCATAATAGCTGCCATAGACTCAGAAGGGAGTCCAGAGACATCATCCACAGGAAACAGCCGACAGATTCATTGGAACACCGGTCAAGAAGAAAGACCTGTCCAACGCGGGAGGCGTCTCACTTCTCATTTCTCAATTGGTATTCAATCACCCATCGGGATTCAGCGAATCCCCAATCAGCTCGCGCGATGACTGCGCCGACAGGGCATTCAGGTTCCAAAGAACACCCGCACCGACAAATCCACATTCTCGTCATTAATTCACATTCTCTTCATCAAGTCACATTCTCATCAAGCTACCTTCTCGCTCAAAACTTGACCTTACCTTCCAAGCTAAATACTTCCGGTCCACGCGTATAGGTTCGATTTTTTATTAATTAAACAGTGGAATCATTTGTCCACCGACGGATTTCGATAGCGTAGATGTAGAAGACGTTTGTCCAGCCCATGATTTCATTTGTCCACCCTCCAGAATTGAATAATTAATAAAAATCTCGAAAAAGAAGCGTCCTGGTGAAGCGATCGCGAATAAGTTCGATTTTTTCCTAATTAAACGGTGGAAAAGTCAATTTAGCAACAAGCCTCAGTCTCTAAAAAGTAGCTCCAAATCGTGATCCACTCCGCATCTTATCACTGGTCACCATTCAAGCAAAGATGACTTGCAAGAGTCGTGGTTGCACACGCTCCATGGTAAGATCCATTGCTATCCCAATTCATTTCTCAATGGCTCAACATCAGAGAAGACCTCACAAGCTTGCAAGCGCTCATGCTCTAGGTGGCTTAACGCCTACAGCGACTCAACAATGGAACTATTCTACTTCTCCGATGCTTATCAACACGTCATGACGGCGGTAATTTTCAGTACCGTGTTCTCACCGTCCACAATTCACCAAGTGTCGACACTCGATGCCTTCTTAAACGGCATTTGCCAGGGCGCTCTCAAATCAAGGAAGCGTCTTTCACCAACCTCAGCTCAAGATTCGCTCTCACTACTGCAGTAATGCTGGCACGGCGTGCTGGTCACGTTCAAGCGAACCCTCATCTCAACATTGCTACTACTCACGTGTGGACGGATTCTCAAACCACATGCACATGGATCACCTGTCGCAACGCGACATCACACTGGAAGGTCTCACATTTAAGGGCTCACTCAACAAGTGCACTGGACAACGTCCATGCTCCTCAGCTCGAGTGACTGCTCATCATGAGGATCAACTACATCACAGCTTGAACATCATAAGCCACGGTGGACCGGAACATCATGGCTGGCTCAACCCTAGATTCTCTCAGTCTACACAAGATGACTCGTGATGCTGCAGCACCATTCATCACAGCAGTGAAGACAGAATTTACAACTCCGTTTTACCATCACTGCATATCACCTCAAGGAATCGGGACGAAAAGAGTCGCTTATTCAGAGTCAGATCACTCTATCGACGAGAGACTTACTAGCAGACCATGCATCGCTGGCTACTCTCAAATCTTAAGATCATTCTCCCAACCTGTGCATTCAGAAAGAATTGCAATTCTCTGCTCTTGGCTCACAGACGCCCTTGTCTCTTGTATTTATACACTCCTGAAGCAGGCGCTCAGTGTAGTCAAGCTCACAGGAGACTAGTCCAAGACCCTGAATAGCTCCAAATTCAACACTCAATCATCATTCGAATCTGATTCAAAACTATGCAATTCTCAACAAACACATTCACATTATGTCAGTTTGTTTCAGAATCATCTCAAGGTTGAGAAGTTGCATCACATTAATATTCAGCTCACCTCCACAATGTGACTTGAACCAAGGCAATAATCCAGCAGATGAAAGCCACAGCAACCTGCATCGCTATAGGATGCAAGGATCTCATTCGAAATCATCTCAACCTTCATCAAACTACTTCAGTCACTCACGGCCTTCGTCGACGACCAAGGAACAAGTCGAATTGGAGGCGGACTCAGTTCTATCTCGCCAACGCCACGAGTGAACACGTGGCACTGTGCCTCACCAACGGTTATTTGCAGTGCCTCCACAAACCATGAAGAACTCAGCTCTGTCTCATGTCCATCTGACAGATATACTGGATCATCTGCGACGAGCTCCAGTGAGAAGTCAACTTCAGCGTTGTGTGGTGTGTGCTCGACCAAAGGGGGATCCGTGTCTATCAGCTGATGGGCCAACTACCCCTTTCGAGAGCCATACTCTCACAACCGCTCATCATCAATGACATCAACGGTCACACCGTAACCAGCTGATTGTTAGCACATGATTCGTTACTCATCAAGCGCGGTCTCATTCACACCCTATTGAAACCCAAATGGAATTGTTATTCGTCCACGGGTGACCCACCGGTGCCAGCGTGTATCAAGATGATGAACTGGATTCACCTGCAGTGGGAAGCCTCTCACCTCAACGACACTGCGTGCATTGATTTCACTTGCGAAGTGATCTTATGTCCACTATCATCAACACCTAAATCGGTAATGGAGCCCACTCCAAGTGCACCCTGAGCCAGGGCGCACTTCGTTCACCGAGGAGATACAACGACTTGCTGGTCTCATCATTCAACATCACCGCAACAACATTAATCATGCCAATCGCGAAGTTGGCGGTTTTGCTTGTTTCAGGTTATCATCAACATCTCCTTCCAGCTGTTAATGGCGGGAGTATGTTTGGGATTCATGTAGTTCCATACATGGCCTCACTCATTCTCACCGCAGCACCTCTCAGACTCAGGTTGGCTACGCCGATCGACGATCGATCCACCAATCAGCGACGTGGACCGACGATCGATCCTCCAATCAGCCGCCTTCGACCAACCAATCAGCGCGCCTCATCGAACGGTTCTAGATCGTTCGAGAAGACGCTGAAACGGAAAGCAACCATCTTGCAAGGGTCTCTTGTTCACGTAGCGTGGAGTGATAGATGTATCGCGTGCGGTTCATTACTGTTTCTCACCTCGTGAATTCTCAATGCTCAGTGCATTTTATTGTTCTTTTGAACTCAAACGCTCCTTTGTTACAAGCTCACCGCTATTTCTCGTGCTTATTCAGGGATTGTAAATCTCCGTGAATGCTCACTCACGTGGTGGCGTGTTCACTCACCGATCACCGTGCCGGGCATTTTTATACAATTGCTAGGGGCTCAAACTCATGTGATCAGTGCTCACCCTCATTGCGACTCAGCGAGTCTTTTAATAAATTGACGCATCTCATTTTAAGTGCTGTGTTGTGTGCACCTTTTCACCGCCGCTCCTAACCTCACTCGCATCCAGCACGCTCAGCTATTGAAAATCTCAAACAATTACACATTCACGTAAATAATGTACAAGTATCGTGATATATATTGTAATTTATTTTTTTTAAATACAAAGAATGAAATAAACGATATAAATGTATATGTATTTAAGTAATATTAATAAAGAGCCGCTGTTGCGTCACAGAACATCCTTTTCCTGTATCCACGAGTTCTTGGACGAGTCAAATCCCAACCATTTGACGTACACCTGGTGCCCCTTGCGACGAATAATCTTCTCGATCAGATATACTTCCGGATTCGCGACCGAATGCAGTTCGTGCTCGTAGAATCCGCCCGAGGTCGGCTCTCCCGCGGAATCGCATAGAATATACGTGACAGGATGCGTTCGTTGTACAGCGGTGATTTCGAACACCTCGGTTGACCAGTTCGGCGTGTATCCCTTCTCGAAGATTGTCTTGAATTTGCTCACGCGTACTTTGTCGCCGACGCGGAATATGGCGTGTTGTCGTAGTCGTAGTCGTTGCTCGATACCCGACGATACGATGAACGGTAAACCAGTGGCGGAGGTCACGTCGACGGGTCGCGCGTTGATCGTACGATGTTTACGATGATTGTAGGTGTGTACGAGCGTCGGTAGCAGATCCAACCAGCGATAAGAGGCGTTCAAGGAGAATTGTTTCCACATCAGATTCATCAGCGTACGATTGAAACGCTCGACGCTCGACGCTTTCATCATGCTGTACGTCGAGTAGTGGTTGATTCCGCGAGTCTTCGTCAATCGTTGAAACTCTGCGTTGTAGAACTCCTTTCCCATGTCTGTTTGTAGGTTTCGTGGACATCTGCCGCTTCGTCGCAACACGGTCGCGAACGCCTCGGTCACGTCGCGTCCGCTTTTCGTTTTCACGGGCACGGCCCGCGCGTACTTGCTGAACGTATCAATGACGGTAAGTATGTAGTTGTAGCCGCGATTGTGGGTTGCGTACGCGCTCATTTCCATCAAATCCGCCTGCCACAGATCGTCGTAGCCTCGAGTAACTATGCGTCTCCGTGGGAAATTTCGTCTCGCTGGAGCGTGCAGTTCGTTGACCAATTGTATTCGCTCCTTACTCGTGCCCATAGCGATAGTGACGGTAACGTTCCACGACCAGCAACAGATACTGTAACAGGTGTTGACGGGGTTTGTTGTCGTCGTAGTCGTCGTCGCTCATCGTCGCGCTTCCGCGATCGGTGTCACAAGGTCGTCGAGTCTATCCTTCAAGTGATCGAAACGTCGTTGCAGCGTGGTATTTAAGTCGATCTTCAGGTCATGGAAACGTCGTCGCCGTCGCCGTCGCCGTCGCCGTCGCCGTCGCCGTCGCTGCCGGCTGTTGTTGTTGTCTACGACGCCGTTTCTGTTTCCTTTCTTGTTGCGTGCTCTCCATGTTGACACCGCTGGTAGCTGCTTCGTTAGACATCCTCGTGTTGCTCGACGAAGGACTCGCGATCTATCGAGGTTCGCGAGCTACCACGAACTCGTTAAATCCTCGTCGATACCGACCATCGTACATGGCACGGTCCTTGTCGATGACCATGAAGTCGTAGCGTCGTTTCCAACATCTCGCGCACGGGTCGGCGAACGCCTCGAACGTCATGTCCGTGTTCACGTGATCGTTGTACACGCGACGCAAGTTCGTCCCGTCCTGTTTGAACAGCACGAGAAAATTCACGTTGTCTCTGATCAAGTGTTTCGGTATTCGTGCGTACGATTGGCACAGGTAGAAGCAATTCACGTTCGCGTGCCTGCCCATGGAGAAGTATTCGCGGATCGCGTTCTGTTCGTCGCACGCCACGTCGTCGAACACGAAGATCGAATCGTGTAGAGCGTCTCTCGGCGGGACGATCTCAGCGGTGTCCGAGTAGGAAAAGTACCCGAGTCCTCCGACGCGCGACAACACTCGCTCCAGATACCGATACTTTGGCTGTCGCAACGATTTCGAGTAGACGTACACGTTCTCGAAGCGCAATCCGTTCGGACTCTCCAGCAGGCTGAGAAGCACGTTCGTTTTCCCGCACCCGGACGGACCGCAGATCACGGCTCGCGCGCTATTCGGCAACAACGAACCGTGCCTGCGCGAACGACTCTCGTCCCACGCCGAATCCTCCAACATTCTGTTCGCGGTCACGCGAATAGCGTTCGGTTGTTTCGCGAATCGCATGCTCTCTCTCATCCATCGAAACAGTAACGTCACTGCTATTTATACCTGTGACACCTGTCGAGCGAATCACAATCGTAGCGCTTCTCGAATCGATCGCTATCGAAGAACCGTCGACTTACGACTGTCCTTACATCTCCGTGTATCTGCATTTTCACGCGTATGGTTGCGGTAACGCGTAGACCAACGACAACGAAGAAGAAGAAGTCAACGACAACAGGATCGGGACTCGTGAACACGATCATAAATCGTTTACCGATAGAACTACAAATTCCGGGATATCAGTTCTGCGGACCGGAGACGCGTTTGCCAAAGCGATTGACTCGTGGGGACGAATGTATTAATCCGCTGGACACCGCTTGTCGGGAGCACGATATCGCGTACTCTCGTCGAAAGGATTTGGAGGGACAACACGAGGCGGATCGAGCGCTAGCCGAACGAGCGCGGGAACGAGTGTTCGCGAACGACTTTCGGTGAAAAAGCCGCTGCGACCGGAGTGTGGGCTGCGATAAAAGCAAAGACTAACCTCGGTATGGGTATGGGAAGCAGAAGAAGAGGAGGAAGAAGCAGAGGAAGGACTACGAGACGGAAACGCAAATCCAGAGGACAACGCCGTATCCTACCAGTAGCGAAACGCGGAGGCTTTCTCCCGCTTCTTCTGCCCGCCCAGTCGGCTATCAGGGCATTGGCCGGCGGAGCTGCGGGTATCGCCAAAGCGGTCAACGACGCGAAAGCCTCGCGAAAGCAGCTGGAAGAAACGATGCGTCATAATCGGGAGATGGAAGGGCGAGGAATGTATCTGGCACCGTACATGCGCGGTGCCGACATGAACCTGAGACGACGACCGAGGAAAAAAAAACTCGGCTCGACCAGGCTTGCGGCGGCGGCGTTAAGGCGACAGCAGCTACAACAACCTATGACTAACCTGCAATTAGAGCACGAGTGCATTGACGTACCGTTCTTTCGGGGGGTGTTTATGCGCGACACGCTCCCCGCGCGCGTAAAACCGAACGAATGCGGCATCGCGAATCTTGACGAAAATCGCGGCGAAGGCACGCACTGGGTTGCTGTACGCGCCGGCAGTGACGTTACACGTTACTCTGATCACGTTAACGTTTATAATGTTCACAGGTTCGTCGGACTCGTTCCAGATTCTCGGCAATAAGACACGCGTCGCTGAGAATCCTAGCAACGATCCCACGTTGTTCGGTTGCGTAAAGTCCACGAAGAACGAGGAGTACAGTTCGCTGTTGTTGTTAGCTCGTAGCACTAGCAGTTGTTGCGTTATATACATACACGTCTAACACGATGTATACTATACTGGACGTGACGAGTACACCGACGTTCGACGATCGTATCACGAAGATCGAGGTGCACCCTTACAATCCGTACGTCAACACGACGTTCGACAATAACGATGAGTTAAGAATACCCGTTCAGCAACAAGATAAGTACACGCTCCCGTGCGAAAGTTATCTCTACGTCGAAGGACGCGTCTCTTTGTTGGCACTATCGACAACGGAACAGGACGCGAAAGCATCTGCGAGAGTTTTTCTGGACAACAACTGCGTCGCGTTCATGTTCGACGAGATTCGATACGAATTGGACGGAGTGGAGATCGTTCGTTCCAGAAATCCGGGAATCACAACCGCGTTGAGACATTACGCGTCGTTGTCCATAGACAGGAACAAAGCATTGATGAACGCCGGTTGGGACCATACCATCGCGCACGACCGCGACATTTTTAGTAGCACGTCGTTCAATTTCTGCGTACCCATGAACACGTTACTGGGATTCTGCGAAGATTCATCGTGATGCACGCGCGACACGAGTTGATCCTGATTCGAGCGCAACTTGATACGAACGCGATGTACGCGGCCTCTCTATCATCCGCGATACTACCGAAACTGGAGATACGCCAGATACAATGGCGTATGCCGCACGTCGCGTTAGAAGACACTCAGATACTGTCGATGCTACGTCTTCTGCAAAGCGATTTGACCGATCGCTATAAGTTTTCGATCGTGGGACCTGTACGAGTATCCGTTGCTTCAAAAGACTACGAAACACACGTGGACCGTCAAAGCCTCGTTGCAGATCGAGAAACCACGATACGTGATATTCGCTATGCAAACCAATCGAAAGAATAATCTCCAGAAAAGCGCGAGCAGATTCGACGTGTGCAAACTCGCAACGTACGATTGTTTCTGAATTCCGAGACGTATCCGTACGGCGACCTGAACCTGGATTTCGATAAATCTAAATACGCGCTCCTGTACGATATGTACGCGAAAGTTACTCGTCCGTACTACGGTCACGGCGAACCATTGCTGAACACGGTCGAATTTTTGCGATACGCCCCTATCGCGATCATAGATTGTTCTCGACAGAACGAGTCGGTGAAGAGCGCCACGGTGGACGTGCGAATCGACTTCGAGTGCAAAGAGAACGTACCCACTAACACCACCGCCTACTGTCTTATCATATACGAGCGTATAGTTCGATACAACCCTTTGATGAAAGTGGTGCGAAAAATCACGTGATTCCAACGACTACGACTACTATACCGATGAGTATAATCGCGAAATAGTCAGTAGCTCGTCTGCAGCCGTCGGTGACACTTGTTTTACTACATATTACTACGTATTACTACATATTACTACCTAACAATGTTATCCGTCGTGGTTGACCTGCGAGGCTTTAAGACCGAACGTAACACGTTCGTCGCTAAGGAAATTGCGATTCTCGCGAACAATCTCGACACGGAAACGATCATTTGTCATTGGATTTTCGAACCACCGTACTCCTACGCTCGCCTGTCATCGTTCGAGAAGCGTCAAGCGACCTGGCTCACGAAGAATCATCACGGACTTCGCTGGTCCGACGGCTGGGTGCCGTACCACAGGCTTCCATAAATGCTCACTCGCGAGCTCGCAACCGTCGACGTGGTGTTCGTGAAGGGACTGGAGAAAAAGACCTGGTTATCGCAACTGCTCCTACGAACAGATCCACACATCGTAGATATCATTGAGATGTACGAGAAGAAGAAGAAAAACAACAACGACGATGACACCTGCGATTCCGACGACGACGACGACGACGACGACGACGACGACGACGACGACGATGACGAGGATACCGGTGGCTCCGACGTTGACGTCGATTATTGTGGAATTTTGTCCTACACGGTCGTTCCTAACCTGAAAACAATGCCTGCAACGAACACCGTACGATGCGCTTTCCACAACGGCGGCGACGGTTGTATGTGCGCGCTGGAAAATGTTCAAAAAATTTGGAAGTATATGCGATCTGAAATTTAAGGTGAGTGGCGTCTTTCTAGATTACATGTGAAAACAATCCTACAATCTGCTTAACCGTTTCTTTCTGTTGTTGTTTCCAGATTCTACGGACCGCATGCTGTATGGTTTTGTCCTCTTCGTACTTCATAGACGTTGTGATATTATTGTTCTACGAAGCGTATACAGTCTTTTTCTTCTAATCGTATCTCATACTCTTCTTACTATTCTTTATAAATATATAACATATACAAAAACTGCTTTATATGAATAAACAATTACTATTCATGGAAGAAGAAGAAGTACATCTTTCTTACCCTCTATTCTCCTCCTCCTCCACAGCATACATCGTCGATGATACGTATTTTTTTCCTGAAATATAGATTTTTAAGGTATGTGTAAAAAAATCGCAGATACTTTATATACGTATAAAACAATTTTTTTTATTTTCCTCTTAGAGCGAAATTATTTTCTGTATGCACTTCTCTCTCTCTCTCTCTCTCTCTCTCTCTCTCTCTCTCTCTCTCTCTCTCTCTCTCTGTGCACCCCGAGTAATTGATTCTATACACACGGAGTGTACACATAGTGTTTTACCCGTCGCTATTAATGCTTACTTCACATATTCCAAAAGTGTATCTGTGTGGTTGTACAGTATCATACACACATCCATCGACCGCGATCCAAAGACACTTCAATTCAAGACGCGTCATTGAATCACGATCAATATATGTATGTGTGGGTCGTTAATACACACATCATCCTTGTAATCATCGTGTATCCGTGTATCCGTGTGATTGTAGAGTATCACACACATACGTCCATCCATTTTGCTCCAGACACACTTTAATATATATGTCACTGGATCAACGTGGATATATGTATGTGTGGCTGGTTAGTACGCACATTATCCCTGTCGTCGATCATGTTGATAACACCTTCGTCGACTACGGAAACGATTGTCACTACTACTGCTATTATGTGTGATTGGAAATATCACCAATACGTATCTCACTCATGGTGCAAACACACTATCATATATGTCTTTGACACACGAGTGAGAGACATACGGGTGTTTCGATCGGTGAAAATTGAAGCATGTCTATAGTTCACGTCAACGATCACAGTTTGTAAACAAATATCGCATCGCATTCGATCCATTCCACCATTAAATCACTATTGTTAATAGTAAAAATAGCAATAGTAATCAAGTTGTTAGCTCGCGGGAAGGCTTCGTTTAATTTTAAGGACTTTAGTTTAACACTAATTTAATCTTACGATTAAGTCTATTTACAGTTATTTACAATAAAGGTCTACGGAGCACAATTATACAATGTTTAAGCGTTTGCACTACAGCACTAGTTCCTACGCGGTAGGATTATTCTCGGTGATCAGCGCATGGATTCGGCTCGAATCCAGTAGCAAAGCAATCAAGTAAAGCAGCAAGCAACTAGCAGTCGGTTAAAGCGTTTAGTTAGGTGTTATCTTTTAGACGGCTCGTCGACTAGTAGTTCGAGGAAATCACCGTTGATTTCCTCGATTCCGCGAGCTCTCCCCCTTCCATCGATCACCGATCACCGATCGATGGAAGGGAGATATGATCTATGCTCCACATGGGCAAAGGGGGGGCTTACAATATGTCGTCACGCCCGGGTTCGCTCGGGCTCGGGAGATGGCGCAATAAGGACTATTTCTCGAACATTTCCCGCCCGCCTTCATCGAGAGATGAATGAATGCCACAGTAAGCGTGACGCTGTTTGGCTCGGTCTGTATGGCGTGATCGGTTCGCGGCTCGCGTCGCCGCCGCCCGGCCCATGTGGAGATCGTACTTCGTTTGATATTTAGTGCTGTGTAGTTGTGACGGGCTCCGTCGATTCGTCGGCCTGGGCAGAAGGTAAGTATATTAATTTGACGATTGGTCGTACGAATTCCGAGTGCGCTGTTTTTACGTGGGCCACACGCGTCAACCCGTCCGACCCTTGAATCAACCGCGTGATACGCGCTAGTGGCCACTTGTTGGGCGGTAGAAGTTCATTTTTTAAGAGACACATATCTCCAACCCGTGGCTGTGGATGAGGCCGCAACCATTTGTTGCGGGCCTGCAGTGACTGCAAGTATTCACGCGACCAACTACGCCAGAACTGAAGCCTCATCTGCTGTAGGAGATGCCATCTCGTTAAGCGCGACCGTGGAAAGTCCTCCACAGCTGGGTCCGGTACGGCGAGGAGTGCATCGCCGATTAGAAAATGCCCCGGGGTGATGGCCGTGACGTCTCCCGGATTATCGCTTATGGGTAGCAGTGGTCGAGAATTTAGACAAGCTTCAATTTGGGTAAGCAGGATCGTCATTTCTTCGAATGTGAGGTGCTGATCTCCGACCACCCTTCGTAGGTAGTGCTTCGTGGACTTGACGGCCGCTTCCCAAATTCCCCCGAAGTGTGGAGCAGCAGGTGGGTTGAACTTCCACGTGGTGCCATCGTTGAGCAAGTGGGCCTGCATAACCTCACTTTTGCTGCAGAGAGGTTCCAGACTCCGCAGTTCACGCGCTGCGCCCACGAAGTTGGTGCCTCGATCGCTGTGGATGGTGGAGCAGAGACCTCTTCTTGAGGTGAAGCGCCGCAGTGCAGCGAGGAAGCCTTCTGTGCTATAATCAGAGACAACCTCTAAGTGGACTGCGCGCGTGGTTAAACAGATGAAGACGTCAACGTAACCCTTGTGTGTGCGCTGGCCTCTGCCCCGAGAGGCTAGCAAGGTAAAGGGCCCGGCGTAGTTCAGGCCCACTTGTAGGATGGGTCTGGCTGGCGTGACTCTGTAGGCGGGCAAGTTGCCCATAATCTGCTGGCCTGGCGCGGCCCTCCAACGGATGCAGGTGACGCAGTGGTGGATGTGCGCCTTGACTCGCTGGCGGCCTCCCAGTATCCAATACCTTTGACGTAAAGCTGCCAAGGTAAGCTGTGTCCCTCCATGTAGCGTTCTACGATGAGCCTCATCGATCAATAATTCCGTGATGTGCCCTTTTCTTGGCAGGATAACGGGGTATTTTTCCCAGCTTGGCAACGCAGCATGCTTCAGGCGCCCACCGACCCGCAGCAGTCCTTGAGAATCTAAGAAGGGAGTGAGTCGCAGTAGCTTACTGTGACTCGTAAGCTGATCTCCACGCTGGAGTTGCTGGTAGTCCTCCGGAAAGTCCCGGCGTTGGATCAGCTTGATCCAGTGGGTCCGGGCTGCTTCCAACTCGGCTGGTGACAGGCAGAGGCCCCCTGCTCCCCCCTTTGGTGGATGTGGAGACCAGCGCAGGCACCACGCCGTTACACTTAGGAGGCGCTGAATAGAGGAGTAGTTATTTATCAGGCAATTAGGTACATTTATATTACCGGTGGCCAGATTTGACACAACTCTGGCCTCCAGCTCTGTACCCTCCTCTTGATTTATAGCAGCAGTTAACCAGTGAGGAGGTCCCACCAGCCAGGCCGGACCCTTCCACCACAGCTCAAAGTTTGCTAGTTGACTGGGCGGCAATCCCCTGGAGGCAATCTGCAGGGTTCTCGTTCCCCGTTACGTGGAGTCAGCGTGCGTCCGGCAGCTCCCGTTGAATGTCCGCGACCCGATTTGCCACGTAAGTTTTCCACCGTGACGGATGACCTCGAATCCAGTCCAGGGTGACTCTCGAATCGCTCCACAGGTGGGTCGGGACGTGCTTCAGCTCCAAGGCTTCCTTCGTTGTGGTCACAAGACGGCTCAGCAGCGCTGCTGCGCACAATTCGAGCCTCGGCAGTGTGACCCGTTGCAGTGGAGCCACCTTGGTCTTGGCCATGACCAAGTGCGCTTGCGCTCGATCGTCGTGGTCCACGACACTTAAGTACACCACAGCTGCTAGGGCCCTCTCCGATGCATCGGCGAATCCGTGAAGCTCGAGATGTTTGACTCTTGAGTGAAGTCCCAACCAGCGTGGTACGTGGACGTCTGCCAGGCTCGGCAGGTCCGTCAGGAACTGGCTCCACTCCCGTCCAGCAGCTGGAGGCAACGTGGTGTCCCAATCTATCTTTAACAGCCAAAGGGATTGCAGAAAAATCTTTGCTGTCACAGTAACGGGTGCCAGCAGACCCAGGGGATCGAAAGTCCTAGCAAGTCGGGAGAGAACCGTGCGTCGGGTGACGGGCTGGATAGGAGCGTCCTTAGCCACCTGTACTCGGAACTCGTCCTCTCGCACGTTCCAATGGACACCCAGCGCGGAATGGAGATCGCCCTTCCCCCAGGTGCCGGCTGATGGTGCCTCTTCGCCTGGGAGCTCCTGCAGTAAGGTGGGTGTGTTGGATACCCATTTTCGTAAGTTAAACCTTGCGTAAGTTAAGCCTTGCAGAGCCGGCGCAGTTCTCCTTGAATGTCGCGTGCCTCCGCCTCGCAGTCGGCTCCTGTGAGCACGTCGTCCATGTAGACGTCTCTCTCCAGGATCGTCGCAGCTCGTGGAAAGGTGGAGCGTTCATCCTGCGCCAGTTGTCGCAGCGTGCGAATGGCCAGATAGGGGACACAGGCCAAGCCGTAAGTGACGGTGTTCAGTTCGTGTTCACACACGGCGTCCTCCTCTCGTTGTCGCCAAAGCAGCCGTTGAAAACGTCGATCCTCAGAGTGCATAATTATCTGACGAAACATTTTCTCTATGTCAGCCGTCAAGCAGATTCCATGCGTCCGCCACCGCAGCAGCACCTGGAGAAGACCCTGTAGCAGATTGGGTCCCACCATCAGAAGGTCGTTCAGTGACTTCCCGGAGCTGGTAGCGTGGGAGCCATTAAACACCACCCGTAGCTTCGTGGTAGTGCTGCTGTCCTTCAATACTCCGTGGTGGGGCAAGTAATAACACTCGCCTTCTGCGCAGATTTTATCAGTCTTAGACATATATACTAACTGTTCATACTCATGTAGGAACGACTGATAGGCCTCTTTGAAGTTGGGGTCCTGATTGCATTTGGACTCCATTCGATATAGCATTCGGACGGCCCCGGTCCGGGACTCGCCCAATCCTTGCGTCTCCTTGAACGGGAAGCGCACCATGTAGCGGCCTGACGGTAGACGCTGGTGAGTATTCGTGAAGTGGTCTTCACACTCCTGGTCCTCAACACTGAGGGTAGTAGTAACCCTCACCTCTTCTTGCTCCCAGAATTGTCGGATCAACGGCATGAGCTCGTCTTCCGTCGTGCATTTGAGCGTAACGCGCTCTCTCGATGCACGTGGGTTGTCGCGGCTAGAAGTTGCAGCCAGCCCAGAAACTATCCAGTCCAATGTCGTCTTCTGGGCGATGGGCTCGTCTTCTCGCCCCCTCCGAAGGCCGTCCTCCAGAATTAAAGAATAGACGTCGGCACCCAAGAGGACGTCAATTTGGGCGCCATCCATGAAGCTCGGGTCAGCCAGTGGGAGCCCGCGCAGGTGAGCCCAAGTCTCCTTCCTCTGATCGCTCGGTGGAGTGTAAGCCGTAATCCGCGGCATCACCAATGCAGCGGTTGACTGCCGTGGACCGCCACCTGCATGTGGCGTGAATTCTAGCTCTACGCTCCCCCGCACTCGTTCAGTCCGCTGGTTGCCGATGCCGGTTATCCGTACGTTCGTAGGCTTTCTTTGTAATCGCAGCAGCTGGACTAGCGCCTCCGTGGCCAGAGTAAACCTCGCTGCCCTGGTCAATCAAAGCTCGCACCATCCTTGACTCAGCGTCCGGGGAACGCACCATTATCTTGGCGGTGGCTAAAAGAACTGGAGTAGAGCACACCGCGGCGTGAGACAGGCTCTCTCTCAGCTCAGCGGTTCCTACATTAATTGAAACCTCCGCGGTTTCGACCGGAAGGGGGGTGGCAGTCCTATCGTGGATTGAATTGTGGTGCTTCTGCTTGCACTCCTGACACCGCTTTTCGCATTTGCAATCGGCGGCCCGATGTTTTCCCAAACAGTTAAAGCAAAGACGTTTCGCTAGTAGCGTCTCTTTCCGTTCTCTCGGGCTATTAGCTTTGTATTCCGCACAGAATAATATAAAATGACCCGCACCACAGAGGCTGCATAGCTCAGATGAACTTTGCTCACCTGATTGACCTTGGCGGCTTTGGACGTTCCAGCGGGTTTCGAGGTTCGGCCCTCCGGAACCTGCTGCTCCTCCTTCAAGGCCTCCACGGTGTTGAGGCGTCCCTCTAAGAATGCCTTTAACTCCTTGTAGGTCGAAGGCGTCTTTGTTTGGCCGAGTCGTGTCTCCCATTCTCGCCGAGACTGGGGATCCAGCCGATTTACTACTAAGTGTACTAGCCAGTCGCCGCTGGCGTCAAAGGGCCTCTTCATAGCAGCAAGGGCTTCCACAGAGTCGCACAAGGTATAGTACAAATTCTTCATTTCTGTCCCGGACTCTCGTGTTAGAGTGGGTAAATTAAAGATGGCCGTCATCAATGCCTTAACCGCCAACCGCTGGTTTTCCAGCATGTTCCGTGCGGCTCCAAAATTCTCTTCACGCACCGGCATATTGAGGAGGAGTTTTGCAGCATCGCCGGTAAGAGCTCCTCGTAGGTAGTGTAATCGCTCTGCATCTGACAAAGTGGAGTCTTGTATCACGAGGGATCGGAACAGCTCATGAAAGGATGGCCAGCCTCTGTGCTGGCCGTCGAAAGTCGGTAGCGGAATTTTCGGGAGCGAAGATTTTGAACGAACGGCTCCGGCACTAGAGTCCGTGGTCAGACGCTCGACGGTCCGAGCCACAGCCTTTTCCAATTTAGTAATTTCGTCCAATTTGTCTAAGAGGAGGGCCTCCTGCTTGAGGAAAACCTCCTCCGTCTGCGCTAGCTGATCTTCCTTGAAGTAACGATCGTCCACTATTTCAGGGTTATCAGCTATATCAAGTAATTGGTCGTGCTGGGCTTCGAATCTGGCCCAATTCTTTCGAAGAGCCCCCAGTCGCGCAGTTACACTACCCCTCGTCCAATTATCTGCTCCCAACTTCTTTAAATTCTCGAAAGCGCGTGAGATTCGGCCGTTAAGGTCGCGCTGATTCGTTATAATCTTACTAATTTTTTCCAGAGGTCACGCACGACGGTTAGTCACAACATGCGCGAGGTCACGCACGACGGTTAGCCCCAACAGAATCCAAACGGCGCCGATCCGGCTCGAAGGACCAAAAAATGTTAGCAATATATCGGAAGCGCACGTCGCAGGATTGGGACACTCGCGGGAAGGCTTCGTTTAATTTTAAGGACTTTAGTTTAACACTAATTTAATCTTACGATTAAGTCTATTTACAGTTATTTACAATAAAGGTCTACGGAGCACAATTATACAATGTTTAAGCGTTTGCACTACGGCACTAGTTCCTACGCGGTAGGATTATTCTCGGTGATCAGCGCGTGGATTCGGCTCGAATCCAGTAGCAAAGCAATCAAGTAAAGCAGCAAGCTACTAGCAGGCGGTTGAAGCGTTTGGTATTACCTTTTAGACGGCTCGTCGACTAGTAGTTCGAGGAAATCACCGTTGATTTCCTCGAATCCGCGAGCTCTCCCCCTTCCATCGATCACCGATCGATGGAAGGGAGATATGATCTATGCTCCCCATGGGCAAAGGGGGGGGGGGGCTTACAATATGTCGTCACGCCCGGGTTCGCTTGGGCTCGGGAGATGGCGCAATAAGGACTATTTCTCGAACATTTCCCCACGCGCACAACCTGGGGGGTACGACCTCCGAAGGGGAAGGGACGCTCAACTAAGAGTTCGAATAGAAAGGGCAAGTCAGGACTCACGTGCGTTCCGCAACATCGTCCCCCCTTGAAAATGCAGGTTTTCAAGTTGACTAAGTACTCCATCCTCCACGGTGGCAGGTTGTAAGGCTGCGCTCCTGGTCTCGGCACGACCATCCTCTTCAGAGAGCGAGATCCAACTGCTTGTCGCAGGCTCGTCGTCCTCCTTATGTACAGCTTTACCAATCCCCACCTCTAGGAGTCGAGGAGTGGGAACCGGTGGGATGTGGAGAGTGGTAGACGGGGACCCATACACGGATGGAACAGCGAGAATGGCCTTAGGGACAAGCTTCGGGAACCTCCTGTGGGCCAAGGGCGATGTATTCATCATTAAATGCGTCGCATTTAAGCGGAAACTTCCTTTATCCCCACCCGTAATCTGACAGACGTTGTCAACCACGGCCAAGGCAGTGTCGCCGGGTACGTCAGATGGCCACCACTCTGGAGATCTGCTCTTGAGACGGAGATTTATACCACGAGATGTAATGATGAACGGTCCAGAAGTGGTCACAGTTTGAGCAAAACCTGGGTGGAAGATGCTTAAGACCCCCACAGCGGAGTTCCCGTTAACCAGGCCAGCTCTTAGTTGGATGTGGGTGATTCGGAAGGGCCTATCCGGAAATTTATCGTAGAGGTTCTGTCTCCGGATGAATAGCGTAGAAGCATTGGGAACGTAACCGATGGCCACTTACGTAATCACTGTACCTCGAGGAGCACGCCGACGCCGTCGACGCCTTGAGGGCATGATACTCACGTCGCTGACTCGCAAACACAACTCAACAACAAGGGCGTGGCAAGTACCAGCCGTCGGTAATGTGGAAACCGCGTGAAACAAACAGGGATTCACGTGCTGTTAGCAACTAAAGCGCTTTAGTCGAGCCCCCAGACCTCGACAAGGTAGCACAACCTGGGGGGTACGACCCCCGAAGGGGAAGGGACGCTCAACTAAGAGTTCAAATAGAAAGGGCAAGTCAGGACTCACGTGCGTTCCGCAACACAAGTGGTGGCGTGTACCGTTATTCCCGACACATATTCGTAGTTACTAGCACTACTCACGTCGACGTAAACACTACTCACATCGATGTAAACACTAATCTACATACACACATACACACACTTCGGGAGGGACTCCAGCTTCCTCATGGAGGGACGCCAGCTTCCTCGTGGAGGGACGCCAGCTTCCTCGTGGAGGGACGCCAGCTTTCTCGTGGAGGGATCCTCTGCCAACGGAGTCAGCTACAGCATCGCTGTCCTCGACAGAATCCTCGACTGCACATGTAACGAAAATAAATAAAACATCATTATGTAGCGCACTTCTTTCTACTCCTTCTCTCTATGTTTTCACTATTATTTTTCCCATAAACGTACCTATGACACAGCAACCTCGAAACATCTAGATCTCCATGATAAATCGCTGCTCTACTCTTGTATGGTTTCTCCTTATTCCCTGAAACAGTAAAAAGAGTGTATGATATCTATCACATATCAAACTTCGTAAGCGTTACGAACAACTAATACTTGCCATATAGTCCTGCAACTGCTTCCTGTCGATGAACAGCTTCCTAATTCACACTTCTAATGAGTCGTCGCGGTGACCCGCTCACATTTTTAAAGACTGTGATAAGCAACGCGCATGGTAGGGGTGGTTCACGAGTAGGGATATACTTGCATCCCAGTCGTCAGTGATCATTTGGATATCTCGATCCTTGTTCACTATACAGGCATTGTTCTTCTCTTTCTTCGTCTTCTCGCTATCCTTCTTCTTCTCGCTATCCTTCTTCTTCTTCTTCTTCGTTGATTCAGAACTGTGCTCACGTATGCTTCCACACCCTCGAGCCAACATATATATATACCTACCATGTTACTATCGATAGGTTCCCACGATGTATATTTTTTCTTTTTACGTGAATACCTCATGCATCGATACTTGCTTCTTCCATTTATATTGTTCTCATTATACAGTTCTCACTGTACACTTCTTCCTGCACTGTTATTTCCCCTTTCATCACGTTTTTTTTTTCACCTTTTCCTTTTTCATACTGTGTACAACTTCACGATCCCCACCACCAACACACTACACTTTGCATATGTGTGAGTGCAAATCACTATAAAAGTGGTACCGACCGGTCTTGCGGACCACATTACATCGTGTACGTTCGCGCTTACACAGTTAGTATCCATAACCGTTCAGTAGACTCAGCTGTAGTGCGTATTCCAAATGTTCAACCGACATTGCAACGCTGCTTCCTACATGGGTGAAAACCACCTCAACCGCTGTAACAATCAGGATTTTCCTACTACACAGCACCGTTCGAATATAAGGTACATAGTACACTTTTTGCATACTTTTCGATTTACACGAAAACGTTCGATGCATTAACTCTGCGTGTGTGTGTTTCTTACAGTGATACATCTGCACCATCGCTGAAGAAAACAATCTTACGAATCATGGGACGTGATTATCCATTGACCTTGACTACCTATAAACGCATTGCAATTGGAATTCGTATCGGCCGGGATTCGTGCTGCGTTGAAATCACCATAGTCGACAACAAATCCAACGAACTGTGTTTCCCCATGTCGACGTGGAAACTTCTGCTGCAGCAAGAACCGGAGATACTTCGACGTTTCCGTAACGACGCAACTCCATCGCATCAAGACCCTATCGTCGTCGATCATTTACGCATCGACTTCACGCGAATCAACAGTCAACGAATTACCAAAATATCGGATGATAGTTCAGCCATATACATGGTCGAAGCTACGATACGGCAAATGTTTAAATACGATCGCTGCATCGATCACACTTTCTCGTGGTTGTCGGAAATTCTAGACTCCGTAAGCCTCAAATACGCTTCCTTCGTAGCCATTATACGTGCCGCTACGACACCGATCGCGGACTATGAAAAACTCATTTCAGAAAGCGAAGTATTCGAACCGCATTCTTTGTTAGATTGTGAATTATTAGCGTTATGCTTGGATTCGTTTATACGTGATGCTCGCAATGTACCCCAATAATGTGTACATGTCTATTTGCTTTACCAATAAATACTTTTTTCATACGAAAACCTGTATTGTCTGATACCATGCACGATCCTTTCCAGCCTGCATAGAATATCACTTATCGTAAAAAGTATGTAACATTCTTTCGATGTTCATTTCTTACACTAGGTATGGTAGGATCTCGAAACATCTATACCTCTTATTATGCATTTAGAATATTATCACATCTCTCGCACCGAATATGCTCTTGATAATCATCTCTAGCCTAATGGACTACCGAAAACAATATTCGATTACATCGCTTTATTCTTGTACACACCATATTCTGCTGTTACGTGATATCTTTTAAGCATATGCGCATTATACATTCTCGAAAGTTTACCTTCCAAAATTATCGCGAACTTCTCGCGCACCGATGCTGCGTATTATTATTATTATTCTCGGAAATCAACCTTCTATCGTTACAGTGATATGTTTTTGGCTCGATTAACCAATGCTGCGCAATATTCTCGGATTACGCGATACGAAAATGCATGTTTTGACTTACATCATCTTCTACGCCTCGTACCACCGTATGTTTCGACTATGTCCCTAGAGAGAAGGATAGATTCTTATCGTACCACTCTCTTTCACACTCCTGGTTCGCGGGCGCGATCTGACCTTGGAACGATACCAAAATGCAAGTTTCGACTTGCATCTTCTACGCGTCATACCTCAGTATTCTTGGAAGTTGATCTTCGCTATCCGTATGTTTTGCCTATGGTCCTAGAGAGAGAGCGGTGTAAGTATCATACCTCTCTCACGCTCCTTGTTCAAACGTCACCACTTTGAATTTCGCGGTCTCGAGATTGCGCGCACCAATGCTGCGCAATATTCTCGCATTACGCGATACGAAAATGCATGTTTCGACTTGCATCATCTTCTACGCCTCGTACCACCGTCTGTTGTTTTTTCTGACCTCCGACAACGAGAGAGAGATGTACAATAATATCGTACCTTTCTCTCGTACACTCGATTCCAACGTCGCAGATATCGGGGTGCCATCCAGCCTTGGGGCGATAAGAGGGTTGCGGATCGCTTCCTACAACACGTGACGTGTCATCGTCGAGGAACGCGTGACATGTCATCGAGGTACCCCCTCTACCTGTTCTCAAGGCCCATTCCCCCTCCAGTGATCCAGGGTCCCGGCCCCCACCTCCACGAGTCGCGGTCCCCCCACCCGCCTCCCTCTCGCCTACGCTGCGGTTCCCCTCGCCCCGCTTCACCCCTCGCCAGCATTTGATTTAGAACTCTCCTTATTATCCTACTGAGGCAGAAATTTAGGAAGCATACTGGGTAGGAATGGGAGAGAAAAGAGGGCTACTGATAACGAAGTTAAAGAGCTTTCAATAGAAAAGAGCAGTAATGCTAAAGAAGAGTACATTGAAAGATAAGAGGCTGTTTATAGACAACGACCTGACAAAAAGGAAAAGGGAGATACAAAGAAATATTAAAGATATTGCCAAGACGAAAAGGGAGCAAGGGGCAAAGGTGAAAGTTGGGTACAGGAAAGTAAAAATTAACGATAAGACATTTATTTGGAAAGAGGATGGTGGGTTGAAAGAAATAGATTTTTGGAGTCGGCAAAGTTCTGTGAACCTCTAAATAATTAGAGGATCGCAGAGCTTACAAGGACAACGCAAGCACGACAAAAGGCAGTACCAACATCCGTTCCCCGCGCGTCTGTGGATGCAGGTATGCGGGGTGAGGGGGTACACAGAATTGGGACAGCAATAAGAAGTCAAAGAGAAATAGATACATTTAAACTAGGATACTGGAATGTAGCAGGATTATTCAGCAAAGACAAACAGTTTTGGGACTTCTTAAAAGAACTGGATGTAATAGAATTAATAAAAACGTGGATTGAAGAGAAACAATGGGAAGGATTGAAAGATAAATTGTCACAAGAATTCTCATGGAAATGTAAATATGCCACCAGAAAGAGAAAAAAAGGGAGAGCGATAGGCGGAATTATCACAGATATAAGAAAGGGCATAGAAGAGGAGGAATCGAACGCGGGAACGGAACATATTCAAGACAGAAGAATAAAGATACAAAAGTAAAAATGGAAAATGATAACAGTGTACTGCAGAGATATGAAAGAGACGAAAGAAGAGCTAGACCAGATAATAGAGGAGAAGGAGGTGGAGAAACTGATAATCGGAGGAGATTTCAATGCAAGAATTGGGCAGGAAAGGGGCGATTTTAGAATAGAAGAAAAGCATAACGTAAGAAGATCAAAAGACAAAGTTAAAAACACAGAGGGAAAGTTGTTATTAGAGATGGTGGAGGAAAGAGGATGGAATATTCTGAACGGGAATACGGAGGGAGATGATAAAGGAGAGTATACATATACGGGGCCGAGAGGCAGCACGGTAATTGATTATATAATAACAAATGTCGCGGCGAAAGAAGATATCAAGAAATTCACAGTGGTAGAAAGAATTGAGTCGGACCATATGCCTCTGATCGCAGAACTATATAGGGAAAATAAAAGGAGAGAACAAGTTGGAAATCAGGAGGAGAGGTGGAGAGAGAGAGAAGGGTCTAGACAGAGGAAGGGAAGAGAGTGTTTCAAATGGAATTGAACAAAATAAACTTTAATCGGACGGAGGTGAATGAAATGATAGAAGAAATGGTAGGAAAAATAAATAATGCAGTACAAAAAGAAGAAGTAAAAATTAAAAAATGGAAATTGGGCAGCTTTAAGTGGTGGAATTCGAATTGTACAAAAAATAAGAGGGAAGCCAGGAAAGCATTGAGGAAATGGAGAAGGGGTAAAGGAGACAAAGAAGACTACCTGAAGAAACGAAGGGAGTACAAAAAAGTGTGCAAAGAAAGGAGAAGAGAATTACAAGAAAATACAGAGAATGAGATAATGCAATTAAAGGGAGAAAATCAAATATGGAAATATATAAATAAACAAAGAAAGAAAAGAATAGGAATCTCCAATAAAATAGATTTAAAAGAATGGAAGGACCACTTTAAAACATTGCTAGGAGGCGTCGACTGTAAAAAAGAAGTAGGAGAGGTGGAAGAAATAGACAACACGGAAGGAGAAGAGGAAGAGGAAATAACAGAAGATGAAGTAAAAGAACAAATCAGGAAATTAAAAAAGAAGAAAGCAGCAGGGGAAGACAAAATAAAAAAGGAAGCCTGGATTTACGGTAACGTGAAAATAGTAAGAAAGATCACAGAAATTTTTAATAAAGTGTGGAAGGGAGAAGGACTCCCGGAAAGGTGGAAAGAAGGGGTGATTTCACCAATATTCAAAAAAGGAGATAGAGAAAAGGTGAGCAACTATCGGGGGATAACGATCCTAAACACAGCGTACAAAATATATGCTATGGTCCTGGAAAAAAGATTAAAAGAGGAATTGGAAAAGAACCACATAATACCAGAAACACAAGCAGGATTCAGGAGCGGTAGGTCGATAACAGATATCATTTATATTATGAACTATGTAGCTCACAGAGAAATACAGAAAAAAGGGGGAAAGCTGTATACCTTTTTCGCGGACCTAAGCGCTGCATTTGACAAAGTGGATAGAGTAAAACTTCAGAACATCATGAAGAGAAAGGAAATAAGTAAACGCATGAGGATGAGAATCGAAGAAATTTATAAAGAAACAAGAAATACTATAAAAGCAAACGGAGAAATGTCAACCAAATTCTGGACAACAAAAGGGGTAAGACAGGAATGCCCACTGAGTGCAACGTTATTTACAATATATGTAGCGGATTTGGAGGAAACCATGAGGAAAAATCAAGCAGGAGGAGTTAGAGTAGGTAAAGAAAAAATCTGGACTCTAGTATATGCGGACGGTATAGCGTTACTAACAAATGAACTAAAGGATCTTAAGACCATAATACGAAGATTCGGAAAATACCTTGAAAGGAAAGGGTTGCAACTGAACGCAGAGAAATCAAAGGTGCCGATTTTCCATAAAGGAAGAGGAAAGAAGAAGAGAGAAGAATGGGGCTGGAAGGGGTACGGGCTGGAAGAAGTAAAGGAGTTCAAATACTTAGGGTATAATGGGGGCAGAGAGATGCATGTAAGGGAAGTCATAAAGAAAGCAAGAATAGCAATGGCGCAGATATGGGGAATAGGACAAAGAATGTTCGAGAACAATTTTGAGAGAAGAATGAGAATATTCAGAAGCATAGTGAAAAGTATCTTCCTGTACGCGTCAGAAATTTGGGGATGGATGGAAGCAGAAAAGGTAGAGAAAATACAGGAGAAATACATAAGGTGGACTTTAGGATTGGACTTCAATACACCAGCATATCTAATTTTGGAGGAAACAAAAACGGACAAAGTAAAGATAGAAGCGGGGAAAAGAGCAATAAAATATGAGGAGAAAGCGAAACGACTGAATAAGAATAAAATAGTACAAGAATGCTGGAGGGAAATAGACGCAAAACAAGCAGAGAAAAAGTCGAAATGGGAGGAAATGAGAGACTCATACTAAAGGCAAAAAATGATGGATATCCAAGAAATGGAAAAAGAAAGACGGAGAGGAAGAGAGTTTGCTGAGGAACTAGCGCAAAGAGACAGGGCAGAACAGGTTCAGTGGCAATACGACAGAATACTAGGAGGCAGATACAACGCACATTACACAGAAATCAGGTATAACCAGAGAGCAAATTACCTAAACGGAAACTACAGAGGCAGAGACCAAAGCATGATTGCAAGGTTCAGATGTGGGAACGAAGAGCGGGGAAGCAAGTACTGGAAGGAAGAAAAAGAGACAGTATGCAGACTATGTAATGGGGCTAGAGAGACGCTGGGTCACATGCTATAAGGCTGTAAGGAGCTGAAAAGAGAAAATTCAACTATCAGAGTGATACTAAAGGGAGAAGAAGAAGGAGCGGAGTGGATGCGTATGGTTCTGGAAAAAAGGAGAAGAAAAGAAGAACAAGATGAAGGAAGAAGTCAAATCTTGAGATAACAGTCCCAAAAACACACTTACACACATAACACATGTAACCCCATTTTGAGGCCGAAAAGCAAAAAATAAACCTATTTACTACTAAATATTTTATTCAACATACTTGGCGCTGCGAAACCGAAAAAATGTTAATTGTCTTAGTATTAATAATTTACAATAACTCCCTTACAATCTAAAATACATAAACATATACATATTAGAAACGCAGTCAGATTTATTCTACATCATATATATAATTCTAATATCATACGTAGCATATGCACATACACATATTCACGAACGCACGCACAAGAAGGAAAGAAAAAGATTAATGCAATTTATACATATTTATTCAGTTTAGCAATACTGATTCTGGGCGCAGCGCCAAGTATCTTAAATAAAATAGTTATTCGTATTAAAATATTTATTTGTATAAAGATATATCTGCTTAATATTATTTAATACATTTTTCTCTCTGATGGGTTGATTAAAATGTCCGTGTTAAGGAAATTCTGCATGCTAACGCCATCTCCGTTGGCGTACCGATAATTAGGCAGTGGGAACGACGCGCTGACTCATGTGGAGCGTCGATCACGGCCCCTTCCATCGCCTTACAATCGATGGAAGGGGAATTGCTATTCCTTCCAGGAAATAGATCGCGATTCCTGGGAAGGATACTCTCTAAGTGGCTCGGCTACGGAAAACCCGCACTTTTGAATTCGCTTACGCGCATCTTCTGCTCGCGCTACGCCTTCGAACTTACTCACCTGCAAAGTAACGTGCGTTCACCCAAGTTACCCACCTGCTTGGTAACTTGGTTAATTCATTGGGGTTCATTGTTCATTTAAAACATCGTAGTGTAAATACTGTATATATTTCTGTGACCGTTGTAAAATATATCTATCCTTGTGCTCCGTCTAAGTCTAGCAGCTTCTCAGTGCTTACTCAGTATTAATCGCTTCCTTGCACCGCTTCCAAACACTTTACTAACAGTCCGCGATATGAGTAATGGAATGTATGAACACAGCATTTTAGCTGTGTATATGTAGTTGTGTCATCTTAAGCACAGTTTGAAAGCACCTTTGTGTACTTGCAGCTCATTTTGATTTCACTTTTTTTTTATTTTGTAATTATTATTATCTTCTATTTTTTTGTGATTTATTATTATTCTCTTCTATTTTTTTTATTTATTTGATTGCGTGTACTTGGCGTAATTTTTTTACTTTTTTGAATTTTTTTATGGGTGTACTCTTACTTTCCCAGTGTAAGCACCCAAAAGCTCATTCTTATCGGTCTCGTAGTTCAACAGTTATAATAAAAGTCAATTTCCACAATTTTGAAAATTTTTAAAATCCTTTGAATTACATTTATATATCACTAAAGACTACAACATACCCAAGTTTCACAAAAACCCCAAATGTTACTCCCAATAGTGCCCGAATTCGTGTGGAATGGCCCAGGATTGAAATGCGAAAAGTATTCTTTTCACACGCGGTCAAGTGCACGCGTGCCTGTATACTCACAAAGCCGCGTATCGCAACGGAGAAATGTCTGCTTGTGACTGCCTTCGCTTGCGAATATCGGAGACGGTTGTGCAGATGTGTGCGTGTGTAAAGAAAATGGGCCAAATGTGCATTTCCTTCGGTTTGCGTAGCGAGGGAATCACGTTGCCTAAGAGGAACATTTGTATCACGTTACGTCCCTCTTTGTATCACCAAGATATATCAGAATGATGTTCACAGTAATGCAATAATAATAATAATATTTTCATAAATAAAGCATCCTAACATTTGTGATGTTTCTGTAATGATTAATTACACCAAACACGGTATAATTTGGATAATACATATTTAGTGGTAATACGTATCGGCCGCCGAGAAGGACAGCGAATGAAAAAGATGGAGACAATCGGCAGTCCATTTTTCCACTCGCTCTCTTCTCCTACGTTCGAAGGTGTCGACAAACTTCTAAAAATATATGAACCACAGTAAAATCTCGATTCGGGTTCAAAATTGTGACTATGTAACATTAGCGTTAATTTTGATCACCCATAGTTGAGATGGACTCCCTTGGAACCAGTGAAGCGCGTAATATGGCACGAGCGCCGATCGTGTAACTCGATCCGAAATCGAAAATCGGTGAGAGACAACACCGATACAAACGAGGTTCACAATTAAAAGTATTTTATTTTTGGTTCTTTTTTATAAATTTTTTACCAACATATTTGTGTGGATTTTCTGATTAAAATGACACCAAACACGATATGGTTTGGACAATTATATAAATATACACGATTCGTATCCACGATAAGTAAAAATTGTCCGATTTATGTCGTATTTGGTCTCATTTTAATCAGGCGATTCTAATAAACATTTTGGTAGATGTTTCATGAAAATGGAACCAAAAATACAAAAGTTTTAAATTTAAATTTTAATCGCGTTAGTATTATCTCACACGTACACGGGTATTTAAACTTGCTTTGTTCCGAGGGTTTCGCTTACATCGAGACTTTACTGTATATCTTCTTTTACTATGTCTGATTTTCTTTTCTACTGTATGTTTTTCTTATTTCTATGCATGTACCACGTGTTACTGATTATTGACTCTTTACTTGCAGACAACGATTGAAGAACGCAGCATGCCTCGCGGTAATTCAGGGTACCGTGGCGGAAGCAGGTACCTCTTACGAAACACATCCAAGCACACCTGCTGCGGATGATTTTCCTACGGACAGAATACACGAAGAAGACGTAGGAAATGTTGAAGATTTTCCAATTATTGAAGTAATTGTAGAAGAAGTACATTTCGATACGGACGCAGAAGATATCGTAGAAAAAATACATTTCAATGCGGACGAAGAGGAAATTGTAGAAGTGCATTTCGAGTCGAACGAAGAAGACATTGTACAAGAAATAAAAAATCTTCGAAAACTGTGGCATCGAACATTTTAATACAGTTAGATGTCAACGAAATGGATTATAAAAAGAGTAGAGTACAAAATGTGCAAATACACAGAACGCATATCTTGTCTTCGGAAGTGTGATGCCACTATGGATATTAACAACGCCGCTGTTGCCGCAACTATGATGACGGGCGGCGGATGTAATCAACTGGAGGACATATTGACTGCCGTGAACGTGTCCTGTATGACGAAAAGGATCTAAGAGAAATGTCAGAATGACATAATCGATGCCCTCGATGTGGCCGCACATCGCGAAATGGAAGATGCTGGAAAGGGGGAAAAAGCATTAGCTATAGAAACGGGGTCATCCCACGCCAAATCGATAACTTTTCTCCCTCGATGTCTCGGATTTTTTTAAAACTTGAATATGTTGTAGTCCTCGTAGAATTAGGGAGGGTTTAAGTCATCATTTTGTCGATTTCGAGTCTGTTTAAAAAATACAGGGCCTTGAATTTTGCGATTTTTGCCTATTTTCGTGAAAATGGGTTGTACTTATGAATTTTTATCTCGGAAACTATATGTCGGATTTAGTTCATTCTTACGGCATTTTAATGTGGAAGGATCGACCTTTCTGAATAATGTTTTTCCTGATAGAAAAATTAGTTTTGCAACATTGAAAATTATAAACAAATTTTTATTTTGCAAATTCGGGCTCGAGGTCGCGATTTTAAAAATCCGAAAAAAATACTATCATATTCCTTGAAGTTTTTTTCTACAAAATAAGCCTATCCGTAGGGTGGTGCGGTTCCTATTAACGTCGCAGTGGGGTAGTAAATACGGCGGTTCGCGCCGAATCAGATAAGCGCACCGGGCGTCGCCGCCGTTCGAGGATCGGCGCGTCGCGATCACGTTCGAATATCGGCCGCGCTCGGCCGCCTTCGTGCCTTGCCGTCGCGCGACTCACGCCTGTGGCCTCGGTCGGGCTCAGCAGTTTTCGCCTGCTTACTTCGTAAAGACTCGTATAGACCGGGCAACAATCGCTGGCAACTTTGTCGCCAGCGACTCCAGCGGATCGCCTGGCGACTCGCTGGGATGCATCGGCTTGTCTCCAGCGACTTGAATTGAGCGGCTGGCTTTCAAGCTGACTTCGTTAAAAATAGTCCGATTTACATGAAATTTGGTATGATTTTCATCGGAAAAAACATAAGGAATCCCTTGGTGTCACTTCCATATCGATACGATAAAGAATAAAGAATTATTTTATTTCTGAAACAGATATGAATCCTCGGCCGACCGCAGCGATTCCAGGTCGACCCCCCGCAGTCGAGGGTGAAATGTTAATTTCAGCGTATTAAGAAATTCTTTATTCTTTATCGTATGGGTATGGAAGTGACACCAATGGATTTCTTATGTTTTTCTGATGAAAATCATACTAAATGTCATACAAATCGGATTACTTTTGCACCGGATTTTGCACGAAATCGGATTTGTATTCCTTATGTAAAAGTAGTCCGATTTACATGACATTTGGTATGATTTTAATCGGGAGAATGCCAGGAATCCATTGGCGTCACTTCCCATTCGATACGATGAAGAAAAGAATTTCTTAATACGCTGTAATGGATATTGCACTCTCGACTGCGGGGGGTCGACCACGATTTGCCGGCAGAACAAAAGGGAGCCCGCTGACTGCGCGTGATCCCGAAACTGAAATATTCGAGTAGTATTCGAATACTTAAATATTCGAATAATAACATTCGAATACTCAAATATTCGAAGTTTATTCGTAGCATTCGAATACTTGTAAAATATTCGAATATTAAATTATTCGAATTAGTCCCAGCCCTAGATCAAACCAATGACCCAGGCTGCTGGTTGAACATGTGAGTTTGCTCGACTTTGGAAAAAAATTACTCATTTGATCCTCCTTGCCTATGGTTAATACAATGTTTGATATGGTAACAAAAATAATATGGAAAGAACAATTCAGAATCAAATCTATTTATTATCATTACTATAATAGTATTTTATTTAAATGTCCCAGTGTTCCTTTTGTAGGCATAGTAAAAATAATAGTTTGTTCAATCTTTTACCCTCCAATCTATTTCTTTGCTGAAGAGTAAACGATTGACCAAACTATTGCTTTTACTAAGCGTACAAAAGGAACACTGGAACATTTAAATGAAATACTGTTATAGTAATGATAATAAATAGATATGATTCTGAATTGTTCTTTTCGTTTTTTATTTTATTTCACTAGTTATGGCCTGTTAATTAATTCAAAACGCAGAAGTATTCGATGTTAAGAAAACATCGATGCGTAGTTGCGATGCATTACATCCGAAAAAAATATCGGGTGTTTTTTTCAAGTGGACATCCCTAGTAAGCCTGATTTTTTAATGCAATAGCGAGTTAGTGAAATTGTACACATTAAGAACAATACCGGGCGTGTTGAAGAAAAAAAAGAAGAAACTGATAATTAACTGTAAAGTATTGAAGTACAGGAAGGAATAGGGGGTTATCTATGTTCCTTTGCAGAAGCACACAGTAGTTCAAATGTCTTTATTTCAGTGTCTTGTTGCGGACAGGATGTTAGCCCTTGTCGAGGTGTGGGCGAAGACTGGCGTCTGCCGGGCGCACAATTTTCCGACAAGACGCGCGCGATCCCTATTTCGCGCGTCTTTGGCGCGCTTCCTCCGTAATGGGGGTGAGTTTTGGTGGGAGAAACATCCCTGGCAATGCAGCGGGATTTCCCCCAGGCCCCGAGGCGCGTGACGTGGCCGGTCGCAGGCCGCCCGGCCTCGCATCGTGGGCCCTTCGGAAACTCGAGGTTTATGATACCCGCAATAACTATTGAGGCCCTAAACGAAAGTCTCGAAGGAAAACATGCTTTGTTCAAAATTCAATCCCGAAAGTAACGAAAAGCGATTTACTCAAAAATAGTTTTGCTGGCGCGCGTGTCATAAACCCTGCCGACCATCTGCACGCCAAATGTTCCTACTTGGTCGTGCCGATGGCCGCTACATACATCCTATAGTAAATTTTTAACGTATACATCTACTATAGGATATATATATATAGATGGTGTGTTGCCACACAGTCGGCGATGTTTCTCATTCGGAACGGGAAACAGGGATACAGGCACTAGACACTCCGGCGATGTTGCTCACCGTCCACTTGAATACAGTTTTTCGGGAACATATGGCCAACAGTCATTTCTAGAAGGCCGTTTGAGGCAAAGGTCGAGTTACTGTATCCCACAGAGGTTGTTGCAAGTCGCCGGCGACATGTATCCGGCGACTGCGTCAGGTCTATTCGTATCTCTTAACCTTGAAAGGACGAGTCGCCAGACACAAATTGCTGGACACAAGTCGCCGGATAAAAGTCGCCGGATATAAGTCGCTGGCGACAAGTCGGTTATCCCACCGAGTCGCCAGCGACTCCAGCGACAAAGTTGCCAGCGATTGTTGCCCGGTGTATACGAGCCTTAACGGTGTCCCGCTTGCTCGCGAGTACTACCGCTACATAGGTATTGGCCTTCCCAGTTTTCAAATCTTTTTCCAAGCCTGAAAATCTGTTAGTAGAATTCTGAAAATGGTGCGTCATTGGTGTTGCAATCTCTTCAACCGAACGGGACATACTCGATGAACAAAAGGACTCCGAAAAGTATCATTGAGAGTAGTTCGTTCATATCCAATTGTTACTGAAGGAATGTTCATTTTACAACTTGTCGTGTACGGTTGTATCGGGAAAAAAGTAAGGAACAGGCCGAAACTGCATTTGCTGAACCAGGGCCTTCTGGACTGTCGCGTATGCAGAGTGGTCACAGTTCAGGTACCAATTTTTGTGTACTTGATCCATCTGATGCGGTGAGTTCCACCATTATATTAATGTCATCTGTAGGAGAGTCTCCTTTAACAAGTAAAACTTTAAGGTCCCATAAAAAAACATTAGAAAAATTAGATCGTGTCCATAATATCATAAAATCAAGTTTGGTAGATGCAGAAAGTAGTTCAAGTAGTGTTGCGGAAAATAATAACGAGCTAATGGAACAGTTAAAACATAAATTTAGTACAGAACCTGATAACAGTGAAAATATTCGTATTCTTAAAATTTTACCGAAATCGTGGAACATTAGAAAAATTTGCATATAATTTGAGAGTTCATACCACATGGCAAGACAAGCAAAGCGATTGCAAGTTGAGCACGGAGCGATGTCAACTCCAAATCCCAAAGATGGTCGTCAGTTACCAGAAAGTACGAAGTCACTAATAGAAGATTTTTACCGTAGTAATGATATAAGTAAGGTAATGCCCGGGAAAAAAGATGTTTCTGTAATAAGTAATAGGTCCAGAACAAATATTCACAAACGATTAGTTTCAGGTAATCTTAGAGAAATTTATTTATTTTTTAAAGAAACATATCCTATAGAAAATGTAGGTTTTAGTACATTTGCGAGTTTACGTCCGCAGGAGTGCATTTTAGCTGGGGCTAGTGGTACGCACTCCGTTTGTGTTTGCATAATCCATCAGAATGTGAAATTAATGTTATCTGCGATTAAAACAGCTGTAGGTACACATCGCACCGAATCAAATGATGTTTTAACAAATTATAAAGATATTTTGAAATCAATTATATGTGAATTACCAACTCCTTCGTGTCATTTTCGAAAGTGTAGTTCTTGTCCCGGGTTTGATAATATTTATTCAGAATTTGAAACCTTTTTTGATAATAATTACATAACAAATATCACTTTTAAAAGTTGAACCCACACTGATAGATCTTTATTACTTACGGTTATATCTTCTTGTGACGAATTCCTACAACGCTTGAGCGAAAAGATTGTCATTTTGCAGACACACGATTACATTGCTAAAATGCAGAGTTTGTATTTAAATAAAATTAAAGATTCGATAGATAATGGCGAATTCGTAGTCATTGGCGATTTTGCTGAAAATTACAGTTTCGTATGCAAGATGAAATCCAGAATTACCATTAGAGTCATCAGCAAGTAATTCATCCTTTTGTAATATATGGTAAAGATAGAGCTCATCACAATTGTGTTATAATTTCTGAATGTTTAGGTCATAATACAGCTGCTGTTCACCTATTTCAAAAGCGATTACTAAAATACCTTGCAGATAAATTTGTAGGAATTGTAAAAAAAATAATGTATTTTCCGATGGAGCGGCTGCACAGTATAAAAATAGAAAAAATTTCATAAATTATTAGCGATTATTAAATTATCATCATATTAGCGATTTCGGTGTTGCTGCTGAGTGGCATTTTTTTGCAACGGCACACGGTAAAGGACCATGTGACGGGATTGGAGGTGCCGTGAAAAGACTTTCAATGCGCACTAGCTTACAAAGACCAGTGGATAATCAAATTGTTACACCCGTAGCTTTATATGAATGGGCAAGAACATCTTTTCCCAACATTACCTGTGATTACGTAAAACAGGATGAACAGAAAAACCATGCTGCTAGCTTAGAAGCTCGCTTTGCTGCAGCACTTGCTATCACTGACACCAGAAGCTTCCATAGCTTTACGCCGGTATCACAAAACAAAATTTTACGTAAAACTTTTTCGTCTGATGAAAATGGTACTGTGTTCAGCACAATGAAATAGTTTCGACCGATTTCTTATTCGCAACCCTTAACCCCCAGCCCATCTCCTTGGAAATGATCCTTATCCATGCCATCATTCTTGACCCATCCTTATCCCCCTCCCTGCTGGAAGCAGCCCACCACCTTCCCGTTGTTTCCATGGAGCAATGACAATTTTTTAACAAATAATCAACGATAGGACAAGTTGATACTTAGAAATCTGATTATTATAAAAACAGTCATTGGCCAAGAGTGGGTTAGTAAAGTTCTTCTGCAGGTATAAATTGCATCATTCAGACGAGTACGGGATCCATCGATTTTGTTTTTAGACCTCATTCAAGTAATATGGCATGGTAACGATATGGTCAGTCGGCCTTAATAGCGGAGCGTCCGCGCGACGCCCGGCCCGCTTACCTGATTCGGCGCGAACCGCCGAATTAACCACACCACTGCGACGTTAATACAAGCCGCACCACCCTACGGATAGGCTCATTTTGTAGAAAAAACTTCAAGGAATATGATAGTATTTTTTCGGATTTTTAAAATCGCGACCTCGAGCCCGAATTTGCAAAATAAAAATTTGTTTATAATTTTCAATGTTGCAAAATTAATTTTTCTATCTGGAAAAAAATTATTCAGAAAGGCTGATCCTTCCACATTAAAATGCCGTAAGAATGCTCTAAATCCGACAAATAGTTTCCGAGATAAAAATTCATAAGTACAACCCATTTTCACGAAAATAGGCAAAAATCGCAAAATTCAAGGCCCTGTATTTTATAAACAGACTCCAAATCGACAAAATGATGACTTAAACCCTCCCTAATTCCACGAGGACTACAACATATTCAAGTTTTAAAAAAATCCGAGACATCGAGGGAGAAAATTTATCGATCTGGCGTGGAATGACCCAGAGGCGACGTATATCCAGAATCTAATGTACTGTTCATCCCAGTTGTTCCAGATGGCAGGTGTATGAAAAGGTCATACCACGGAGAAGATTACAATTCTCTGGCGTAGGACCCATCGTTGGTTACCACACGAAAAAAGTGCTGTACATCAGCGTGAAGAATAAATTCTGCATGACTTGCCAAATAGCAGCTACGAAGACGGAAGAACCGCGCGAGCATCGTTGCTTCAAGTACTGAGGTCGTAATCAGAGTTCAGCTGGCATGGAGAGCGTTGCTATTGTCGAAGGCTTCAATTGCAGCATAGATATGCACGGCCTAATATACTCTATATTAGTTGCCGATGGCGATAGCAGTGTGTACAAGAAGATGTTGGACAATAATCCATATGAAAAGTACATGGTGCTGGTACGAAAAATAGAATACACCAATCACCTGCTACGCAATGACAGTAGAACAATTACCGAGTGGGTTAGTGCTCTCCGTATGCGTATTGGTATAAAGATAGCTGCAGAATACCGGCTCAAAGAAGAAATAACACTCGAGGAACGAATACAAAATTTGAAGGAAGACTTGACAAATGTACCGGGTCACGTTTTTGGTGAACACGAGGAATGTCAGAAGTATACTTCTGTAACAAATACTCTGATCCCAACAGAGAAGACTACGTTCCACGATTGAGAAATGCTGGTATTTATCAAAGGAACGAAGAAGCGTTGAAACAACTGTTCGCTAAAGCTGACAGTTTGCTGCACGGTCTAAATAACAATGCTGTTGAAAGTTTTAATAACATCATTGCTAAATTCATCGGAGGCAAAAGGATAAACTTTGGACGAGGGGGCTCGTATCAGGGTAGAGTCTCCGCTGCAGTCGTCCAATATAACACAAAAGAGGTGTTTAGCAGATTGAGTACGGCAATGAATAAAGAGCCACCAACCATGGTAAGAAAGCTGGAAGGATGTCGGAAGCGTGCAGCAGAAAAATCACTGGAATATAAAAAAGAAGCGAAAGCATCCTCCTTCCGAAATAAAAAACAATCGTGCGACCAGGATTACGGCCCCAGCGCAGAAAAATCAGATATGGAAGAGACAGTATACTCTTCCGGGTGTGAAAGGCATGCGGCTCTACTCGAGGAGTGGCAAAGAAAGCGAGGCGAGAACGAAGAGGAAACTCGCAATGAGGCGAATAGCGAAAAGTGGATTTGTTATAGGAAAAAATTATTAACTGCGTCCAATTTCGGCACGGTGTGCCGATTACGAAATACTACACCACGGGCAAGTACTGTGAAGAGTAGACTGTACCCGCAGCTCGAAAATTTACGTTCTCTCGAATACGGAAGGGAAAATGAGGCAAACGCCTTGAGAAAAATGGAAGAAGAATTAGGAATCCATATTCTACCGTGTGGCATCTTCATCGATGACACTGTGCCTCACTTAGGTGCAACTCCTGACGACCGCGTGGACCATGATAAAATGTTACTAATGCACCGGCGAGTGCATTCAGCGCATATGGAGAGCTGTCGAATAAGCAATAGCAATCCAATGTCACTAATGCACCGGCGAGTGCATTCAGCGCATATGAAGAGCTGTCGAATAAGCAATGTTCCAAAATGTAAGTATAAGCATGTAGTTTACAAAGTACGTCGAAGATACATACGGAGAGTGAAGAGGACCGTCTATGCCGGGGGTTGTGGTGGGTTTCTTCACACTCTCCTAATAATAAATACCTGTAGCTGTTCTTTCATATCAAGTGGAAATGACATGTATAAAGGCGTAAGTATGACACATACTTTTGTTATGCCAATAATTGGATTAATTGGAAATCATCATGAATGTTTCTTTCACATATGAATTTGCTTTAGATATTTCCACCAACCAGTATCAAAGGTGAAAATCATGCTCTTTGAAGCGAGGAAAGGAAAGCAGTCTTCTCCGCAAGCATAAAGATAAGTAAATAACATACATACATGTACATTTTTACTGCATTCAGATCAATTACAACTCGTTCTAACTTTTTATCACAGGTTCTATGACAACTAACTGTAATCGAAAGGGATCAGTGCCATTGCAAGAAAATATTTATGAGAAATAGGAACAATAATAATGAATTCTTCAGGAAGTGTAAGTATCAGTTTTTACATTCAAGTGGTATAAACACAAAAAGTAAGTATTAAATTTATTTATTTTTGCAGATCAAACCAGGGTGTACATATGTACACTGGGCTCAGGAATATTGTTGCAACTGTTACGAGCCGGGGCTGCGGCAACGCGAGAGGCCGGCGAGAAGGGTATTTCCCAAGGAATACGGTTTATGAGTTTGTTATTTAGAGTGCGGACGAACCTGATGCGAAATCAGGGAGCCGCAGGAGGGTGAAATGGCGTGATCGAACCCGATGCGAAATCGGGGAGTCACTAGGATGAAGTTCACAGACGAACCTGGTGCTAAACCAGGGAGCTGTTAGGAGGTTGGATTATTCACAGACGAACCTGGTGCGAAACCAGGGATCTGTTCGGAGGTTGGTAGACTTACAGACGAACCTGATGCGAAATCAGGGAGCTGTAGGATACGGACGAACCTGATGCGAAATCAGGGAGCCGTAGGAAGGGTGAGGTTTCGTGGACGAACCCGATGCGAAATCGGGGAGCGACTGGGTTGGAGAAAATTCCTTGTTTTGGTGAAAGGTTTGCGAACGAACCTGATGTGAAATCAGGGAGTCGCGGGAAATGTTAGTGATGCCTCGTAACTCTTAATTAAAGTTTGATACAACTCGAGCGGTAAAGTTGTATCAGTGGGTGAGTGCTACTAATATTATAAGGATCGCTGGGTAAGAGATGGGTTTAACGAATCTACTCGATTTACAACGTGAACACCATTCGTATATTCAATAACTAATTATTGTACAAATGTAAGTGTCGCGATTAAATAATATGATAAAATGTGTAGTTTACCAATAGTTGCACGGTGTTAACGCACTGGCGATGCGGGGCGTAAGAGTGGCGATTTCAAAGTGCCAAGTAGAATATAAACCGAACTCGCGGATTCTATGAGGTTAACTGTTGATTCGTAAGGAGACTCGAGCCCGATCTTACTGGATTTTAACCAACTCTGTACGAGCGTGACACGACGTTACTCTACACGTGACTGTACTGCTTTTAACCGACGAGGGTTGAATCCAAAGGGTTTATATAGTCCCAAAAATGAGTGGGGATTCGTTAGGAATCTCCATATAAGGAAATCCTTCGGGGTCGTCGTCGTGTCACTCCCGTTCTCACGGTCGAAATCCAGCTGGTCGGGATCTTGACTTCCATTAGTGGTGTGTGATAAGCGAAAGGATTTTAGGGCGTTTTCCCTTCGCAGACGCGAGCTCGAAAAATGGTTGAGAGCGGCGTATGGAAAAATTCCACATACGTAACACAACTACTACAAATTCAGGGTGGAGGAGGTATCCCTTCCATGACGCCAACCGAGCTAGGAGCGGATTTTCTGTCCTCGAAGTGACAGAAAATATAACCTATATGCTATACCCGATTTCCTACAGATACTATTGCGTCGTAATAATAATATTTCGGAACGATAATAAAAAGTTCACAAATGTAACGCAAAATAACGAAATAGCCGGTACACATTTATTGTCATATAGCATATACATAGGTTATATTTCCTGTCACTTCGAGGGGGGGCCCAGATAATAATCACGCGTATCCATCCTGCGTATTTTCACTAGCCCAATTCAACACCCAACAAAATTGTATATATTGTTACGTCTCGCGGTTGACATAATTTAATTTTAATGTATAACAAGCGTAACAGAACATTTAACGGACTAATACAGTAAAGGGGTAACAGGATACAAGATCAATAATCTGAGGCGGCAACAAGATACGTCTGTACGATATGGCGGTTGACTCTCGATTGACATCTTGATAGGTGATCGATACGATCACCTTCTTCTCGCTGTCTCTTGTCTTCGTTGCGTGCACCAGCGGCCATGGAACCCATCCATCGGGTGCCCGCAACACTGCTCCCCCTTCTCGAAGAGCGGTCGCACAGTGATCCCGAATCACCAAAAGCTGGCCAAAATTCAATTTTCGAATTATATAGCAGCTTTTTGCTATTATAGCAGATTCGTTGTATATATATCAGTGCATTAAATGCCGCTTGAATATCTTAAATATATTGATTGGTAATTGAGATATAGGCCATCAAAGTTGACGAAATTTCATGCTCCTTAATGTCTTGAAAATGGTAGCATGTTTAATGTGTCAGAGAAAGTTTATCTGAAGAGATCTATATGTGAAACAGTTTACCTTTAAAGTAGGTGTTATAAACATAAACTTTCCACAGAAACAAAGTAAAATATCTATGAATTTACCCTTGTAATTTCCTTCTCAATATGTCACAAATCTAAGTCATGTTTTAATAAAATGGAAGGAAAACAAAGATGAGTGTCACCGAGTGTCACGCTGTAACAAGTTTCTTGATACAGAGTAGCATGTTAAGTATGATATCCAATTGAGAAAATTTGCGGTTTTTTAAGAGATTTAAATTTAAATTTTCACAAAAATTAACTTGAAAACGTTTTTTTACCAGTGATATTAGATCCACCATTTGTTTTTTGCAAATTTTGACTTCAGATTCGTAATCAGCGAGCTGGAAAACTGTAGGATACCAAGTTTAGATCCAATTTGATATGTTTCTGATGTACGCGTCCGCCATATTGAATTCGCCATTTTGTTTTAAAAATTTTGAATGTCAGATTCGTAATCCGCGACCCCAAAAACCTCCGAGCACCGATTTCTGACTAAATTAAAGTACGTTTTGAGGGGTTTGCCGCTTTTTACCGATTTGGAACCACTGTGGGTCGTCCCGACCGTGTGGATTCCTCGTGATCTTCATACCCTGGTCTGAGGAGGGGGTCGTGCTGGCCAGGTGGCCTCCCCAGACCGCCGCCTCGGCATTCGCCTTTCCGCCCCGAGGGAAAACCACCAAAAACCTGGGGCAAGACGTGGGTACCACGGGACGGCCGGTGTAGTTTTCGTATCGCGGGGTCCTCTTCGGTGTAACGTTCCGGTTTTCGGTCCCACGACGAACCTGGAACTGTGTCCCAGCAATGCTTTCGTCCGCTTGCGTGTGTCCCGCGACGCATTCTGCTCCAGGGTCCGTGAGTTCCCGCGGCGAAGTTCCCACGTGTGTCCTACGACGTCTCTGGAACTCCGCCTCCACGAACGTCCCACGACGCTTTGCTGCCCTCACTTGAATGTCCACCGACGGTCGCGGCTCTGTATCCTTCCTATGGTTCGGTCGCTGCACGCCCGGCATGACCGTCGGGAACCCATGATGTGGAGGTCGGGCCGTCTCGGGGTTGCTCCTTGTGGCAGCTGGACCAATTGCCCTTGAGGAACGGTAAACAAATTAACGTTAACATCCGTTATGTGTGAGCAGTTCGTTGAAGTCGTCCGAGTGGGGAAACCAGACAGGGGGGCCGAGTACGCACTCAGAGGGTCGCAGCTAGTCACGAGCATACGAGCGACCTAGCCGCCAGCCCAGCCTCCAAACTCGCCAGCCCATCTTCGCTCTTCTTTCTTGATCTCGCCTCCAGTTATCCAATCCTTGGCTTCCTGATGGCCCCATTCCTCTTCGTGGCTTCTGGTGCTGTTCCAGGGGACCGTCTCGGTGCAGCTCGTCAGCGGCCCCGTCTCCGCGATGCCCCCTCCGACCGATCCGTGCGACTGCGTCGCACGTCCGTCCGGTGGTTGGGGACACCATTTCCCGTTTGCTGTCCCTCAGTCAACCCGGACCTCCATTGTGAACAAGATTCTGGGTGGAGAAGCCACCAAGATCCGAGTCAGGAGAGTTAGCGGGGTGGTTTCACGTATGTCCGCACCCCGCTGCGGACTGCTACGCTGTTGTGGCACATTCGGGGAATTCGGGACCGCATCCGAGCCGCGGCAGCAGTCCCCCGACACCTTGTCCCTCGGCGTGGGGTATCGTGCACCTGAAACAGACTCAAAAACGGAGGGCCGGGCTACAAAGGTAGCCTCCGCAGCCCGCAGCCACCAATCAGCTCCACCAGATTAGCCTAAAACTAATCTTCCTTCTTGTATCTTGATGCGGCCCGGGACGTCTTCGCTACTCCTGTAGTAGTTCTTCGTATTTCGCAAGGCGGCGTATGTGGACCACCTTGCACTTCTTCTTGGGTGAACGCTGAATCCTGTAGATGACGTCGTTGATCTGGTCCACCACTGTGTACGGGCCTTCCCACTCGGTTTGTAGCTTCGGGCATTTTCCTTTGACTCTTCGTGGTTGGAACAACCACACTCGTTCTCCTGGTTGGAACTCCACAGCTTGAATGCGATTGTCATACCACGACTTCATTCTTGAACTGTAGATATCCAGACGACGTCGAACAAATCCGTGGATTCTCTTCATCTTTTTTCGAATCCATTCGGAGTATCCCTGCTCGATGTCCTCGTCTTCTTCCACTTCTGGGGGCAATCCCCTCCACAATTGTAGGGGTAGGCGAAGTTCCTGGCCATACAGGATCATCGCTGGTGTCAATTGGGTAGCCTTATGTCGTGCTGATCTGTAAGCTAGAAGGAACATGGGAATCCACTCGTCCCAATCCCGCTGGTGTTCTGAAACAAACATCGCGAGATATTGTAGCAACGTTCTATTCAAACGTTCTACCAGATTGAGGATGCAGGGGAGTTGTTCGCGTTTTCTTGATTCCCAGCAGCTTCAGCAATTCTTTGAACACGGAGGATTCGAAGTTTCTCCCTTGGTCCGTGTGTATCTCCAACGGTACACCATGACGACACACTACATTGTGCAAAAGAGCTCTTGCCACTGTGACAGCTCGCTGGTCTGGCATCGCGATTACTTCCGGCCACCGGGTAAAGTAGTCCGCCACGACCAGCATAAACCTGTTCCCGGCCTGAGACCTCGGGAGCGGACCCACAACGTCCAGGGCAAGCCTCTCGAACGGAGCTCCCACGTTGTATACTTTCAGGTTCCCTGCTCCCCTCTGACGTGGTCCCTTCTTCGCCGCACAGGTGTCACACCGCCGGCACCACTCTTGAACGTCCTGTCGACACGTAGACCAAAAGAACTGTTGGCGGATCATTGCCAAGGTCTTGTTTACTCCGAAGTGTCCAGCTGCTGGCGCATCATGGAACTCCTTCAGTACTCCTGTAACCATTTCGTGTGGCACCACCAAAAGCAACGATGTCGTTGTACCATTATGGGACTCCCATTTCCTGAAACGCAAACCTTTGTGAATTTCCAGCGAGTCCCATATCGATCAGTAGTATTTCAGGCGTGGGGAGAAGTGAGCAACGTCCTGCCAGTCGGGCTTCTCCCCTTCCATTTTCTTTTTAAGGATGAAGCCGATCTCTTCATCTTCCTCCTGCCTTCGTTTCCACTCGTTCTTCGTTTGTTCGCAGAATATCTTATGAATCTTCCCCGTGGTATGCACTTCCCCTTCTGATTCTTTCCTCTCCAGTCGATTGCAGTTCTTACAATTTTCTTCGACGCAAAGTCTTTGTGAAAGTACATCGGCGTTTCCATGGGCTCTTCCTTCCCGATGGCGAATCTCGAAGTCGTATTCCTGTAGTCGCTCTATCCAACGGGCGACCTGTCCTTCAGGGCGCTTGAAGGTCAACAACCAGCGAAACGCCGCATGGTCCGTTCTTATCAGGAATCTTCGTCCGTGGAGGTAGTGATGGAAGTGTTCGATCGATTTTACTACTGCCAGCAGCTCTCTCCGGGTGACGCAGTAGTTCCTCTCCGCTTTTCCTAAGGTCTGGAGAAATAAGCCACGACCTTTTCTTGTCCTTCGTGTTCCTGTGAGAGGACGCCGCCTATGGCGAAGTTAGAGGCGTCCGTGTCCAGAATGGAATCCTTGTCTATCACTGGGTAGGCTAGTATCGGTGCTCCGGTTAGTTTCTTCTTCAGCTCTTGAAAAACTCCTTGGCATTCTTCGGTCCATTGATAATCCTGTTTGGTCTCGGTGAGGCGATGCAGGGGTTTGGCGATGTTGGAGAAATCCTTTACAAATTTCCTGTAGTATGTGCACAATCCTAGGAAAATTCTTAATTCTGTGACGTTCTTAGGCTGCGGCCATTCCGAAATGGCTTTAATTTTCTCCGGATCCGTCTTGACTCCAGTCTCCGTTAAGATGTGGCCCAGATATTTTACTTCTCGGCAGAAGAATGAGCATTTCTTGGGGCTCATCAGTAGTCCAGCTTGACGTAAACGTGAAAACACTGTCCGTAGGCATCCGAGGTCCTGCTCACAGTCCTTCCCGTAGATGATGATGTCGTCCAGGTAAACCAAGCAAATTTTCCAGGTCAGGTCTTGAAGTACGTCTTCCATCAGTCGCTCGAATGTTGCAGGGGCGTTGCAGAGTCCAAAGGGCATGACCTTGAACTGCCACAGTCCCGTCCCTACTGAAAATGCCGTTTTCTCCCGGTCCTTTTTGTCCATAGAAATCTGCCAGTATCCGCTCTGCAAATCCACGGTTGAGAACCACGAAGATCCAGTAAGGGCATCCAGGGTATCTTCTATCCGGGGTAGAGGATACGAGGCCTTCTTGGTAACCTCGTTCAGGCGACGGAAATCCACGCAGAACCGTATGCTTCCATCCTTCTTCTTCACGAGGACGATCGAAGAAGACCACGGGCTTCGGGATTCCTCGATCACGCCCTGCGCTAACATCTTCTTGAGCAGCTCTTCCACTTCTGCTCGACGGTGTAGAGGCAGCCTCCGTGGCGCCTGTTTTATGGGCGGGCAATCTCCAGTGTTGATGGTGTGCTTCACCCGTTCGCAATTTCCAATTTGGCTCGGATCCGTGGCAAAAACGTCCTGAAATTCGCAAAGCAATTCAACAAATAACTTTTTCTGTCTATCTGTCAAACCTGGCGAGCAGCGGGTGTACAGCTCCTAGGGGGGAGGGGAGGGGAGGGGGAGGGGAGGGGGGGAGGGGATGGTACCGCCGATGACTCATCCTCTCGGCCCGTGGTCAAAACATGCGGAGGTATGTCGCGTAGAAGATGCAAGTCGAAACCTGCATTTCGGTATAGCTCCAAGGTCAGATCGCGCCCGCGAACAAGGGGTGTGAGAGAGAGGTACGATAGGAATCTATCCTTCTCTTTCTAGGGACATAGTCGCAACATACGGTGTTACGACGCGTAGGAGATGATGCGAGTCGAAACATACCATTTCTTATCGCGTTATCCGAGAATAATAATAATACGCAGCATCGGTGTGCGAGAAGTTCGCGATAATGTTTTGAAGGTAAACTTTCGAGAATGAATAATGCGCATATGCTTAAAAGCGCAATATGACTTAAGGTATGATTGTAGGTGTTATTCCATTGGTTTGTAAATGTAGGGGTAGGGAGATGTTAGGTAGGGATGGTAGTATATTTAAGGCAGCTCGCATCTTCGACAGGACAAAATCGTGAATGGTAACGCGTCGGAAGACTTCTTTGATACAGTCATTGCGAGTATCATGTTTCTTACGAAAAAGTATCTAGTTAGTTTTTACATACGCTGACGATAATAATAATAATAATAATAATAATTGTGACCGACATCCTGACGCGAATTTAACTGCGTTATGGAACGGTATATAGTCTTTTATAGCAAATGATAACATACGTGCAAACAACATGGATACGTTCAAGAACGCGTTTGTGACGCTGTCTCGAATGTCCGAACTTTTGAGGACCACCGCGGAATTTCGCGATTGGATGGACAGGTGCGACGAGACGATACGTTACATGGTCGCGTATCAACGAGGCGAACGCGTACCGGTGTGGGAGAAGCAGCGAATGGTGTCGTTGCTCGCGCGAAGGCAAACATTGCGCGCGGTAGTGCGAGAACGGTTATCGCGAGTAGGGTGCGGGGTCACCGTTCGAGCTACGGCACCCAAGGTCGTGTGGGAGGACCTCGAAGCCGCGTTCGAGAAACGTTTGTCCACTGGGGCCGTGATAAACGTGGGGGCCGTTGATCCACGCAAATTCTTCGAGAATGCCCGTCGTACAGTGATTTCGCGCGTTACGAACGCTATTACGGAGCACCGCAGTGTTTCAGTGAACACTCTGCTAAACGCGGAATTCATGTTGCTGGATGCGACGGACGTAAAGTGTTTCGCGACACGTAATCACGTACTGTTCATGACATCGAACGTTCGCGTTTCCGCGAGCAGTTATGTTGAAAAGAGCTGTGGTAAATGTGCAGTGTAAAGCGAACGCGAGCTTTTTATGGTCGGTTGTCGCTAGTCTGTTTCCTGCTGATATACAGGGCGACAAGATGACGTCGTATCCACATTATTTGACGGTGCTCCGTACGGATGGCGTGCAACTCCCCATGTCCATGGACCAGGTACGGAAATTCGAGGTGGCCAACGACGTTTCCGTAAACGTATACCTGTGGTCCAACGAGGATGGATGCGTACCTCTTCGCGTGTCTAGTAACAAGCGGGAAGGGATGCACGCGAACGTGCTGCTGGTACAAGATCCGAAGGATTCGCAGCGGTACCATTTCGCGTGCATCCGCAATCTCACCCAGTTGATTTCATAACAATTGCGTAACCATCACAGCCGAGTGTTCGTTTGCGATAGGTATGCAAATAAGAGTAATAATTACAAAAAAAATATTCGAGCGATACGTGACGATGAAGAAGAAGAAGCGTTTATATTGTTTTTCTCGTATACGTTTCAGGTGCCTCAACTTTTTCTCCTCGGCGGGGCGATTGCAGCGGCACACTGCAGATTGCATGCGATTGAACGAGTGCGCGGTGCAATTGCCGTCCGAAAAGGAGAAAATTTTGAGGTTCCAGCATCACGAACGCAAGGAACGCGTGCCCTTTGTGATCTACGCGGACTTTGAGTGTTTGCTGGAGCGGTCAGCGATGGATCGTCGTCGCACGTACGAGTACCAGCGTCACAGAGCGCACAGCGTGGGATACTACGTACCGACGACCCGGCTCTGTGCGGATATCGAGCGTATCGCAGTGACACCGAGTGTGTGCAGTGGTTCGTGCGTGAACTGCGGGAATTCGCGAACGTTGCGTACTCGTGGTTGTGCGTCAAGAAACCGATGACACTGTTAACGCAGCAACAGTGGACGAGTTTTCACGGGGCTACCGCGTGTCACGTGTGCGGAGGACCCTTCGACCGAGGCGAGGACGATGCGAAAGTGCGCGATCATTGTCATTCGACGGGCAAGTACAGGGGTGCGGCGCACAGATCGTGCAACTTGCGGTATCAACGTTCGTACACGATACCTGTGGTGTTCCACAACCTGTCCGGCTACGACGCGCACTTCGTTATCAAGGAGTTGGCAGACGCGTTCAAGGGAAAGATCAACCTCCTACCGATAACGAAAGAACGGTACATATCCTTTACGAAGAACGTCGAGGACCTCAGGGGCGAACGCAAGGACTGGCGAAAAATGTTGAAGTTTCAATTCGTCGATTCGTTCAAGTTCATGGCCACGAGTCTGCAGAAACTCGCGTCGGATCTCGGGAAAGACAAACTAACGATTCTAAGACGCGAGTTCAAACATCTCCCTGACGAACAATTCGATCTCCTGAACAAAAAGGGGGTATTCCCGTACGATTACGTGACATCGTATGACAAGTTGAAGAACACGCAACTGCCGCCTCGTGACGCATTCTACAATCGACTGAATGATAGTGGTGTGTCGGAGTCTGATTACGCGCACGCAACCAACGTGTGGAACAGTTTTCGTATACGGACATTATGCGAGTACAGTGATTTGTATTTCAAGACGGACGTGTTGTTGCTCGCCGACGTGTTCGAAAATTTTCGTATCGACTCTATCACGAGCTACGAACTGGACCCCGCGCATTACTGTACGTTACCGGCGTTCACGTGGGACGCGATGTTGAAATACATGCGCGTCGAATTGGAACTGCTCACCGACGTGGACATGCTGTTGTTCGTGGAGCGAAGTATACGTGGAGGCCTGAGTCACTGCTCGCACAGGTACGCTCGCGCCAACAACAAGTACCTGCCGACGTCGATGTACGACGCGTCGCAATCATCCACGTACTTGATGTACTTCGACGTGAACAACCTGTACGGATGGGCGATGTCACAGGCGATGCCGCGCGGTGGATTTCGATGGCTGGACGAGGACGCGGTTGCCGATTTGGACGCGAACTCCTTGCCGGAGGACGACGGACCGGAGGGATACCTGCTGGAAGTGGATCTGGAGTATCCGCGGGACATTCACGACGCGCACGCGGACCTCCCGTTCTGTCCTGTGCACGAGCACGCGCCCATCGGTAAGGAAAGCAAGCTGATCGCCACGCTCCGCGACAAAGAACGATACGTGATCCATTATCGATACCTGAAGCAGTGCATTCGACACGGACTTCGCGTGTCGCGAATTCATCGTGTTCTACGGTTCGATCAATCGCGTTGGTTGCGCGACTATATCAACTTGAACACGGAGTTGAGGACACGCGCGACCAGTGATTTCCAGAAAACATTGTACAAACTAATGAACTATGCCGTGTACGGTAAAACGATGGAAAACGTTCGAAAGCGAGTGGACGTGCGACTGGTGACGCGGTGGGACGGACGTTACGGCGCCGAATCGTTGATCGCGAAACCAAATTTCCACAGTCGCGTGATATTTTCCGAACACTTGGTTGCTATCGAGATGCGTAAACTAAAAGTGAAATTCGATAAACCCATATACGTGGGCATGAGCATGTTAGATGTGTCCAAGGTATGCTTATACGAATTTCACTATGACTACATGCGCGCCAAGTTCGGTGATGGGTGCGAAGTGTTGTACATGGACACCAACAGTCTCATGTATGTGCTGCGGTGCGAGGATGCTTACGAGGAGCTGAAATGTGACGTCAGTGCGCGATTCGATACGAGCGATTGCGCGGTGGACAACCCGTACGGTATGCCGCGCGTAAACAAGAAGGTGCTGGGCCTCATGAAGGACGAGAACAACAGTGCCTTGATGACGGAGTTCGTGGGACTGCGATATAAGATGTACGCGACTCGAGTGCGTGACGTGTCGTCGGCGGGAACGTCCGAGACGAAAAAAGTGAAGGGGGTGAAGAGAAGTGTCGTAGCGAACGAAATACGTTTCGAGGATTACGTGCAGTGTCTTCTCCAGCACGTGGAAACAACGATTCGACAGAACCATATTCGTGCGCGAAAACAAGACGTTTATTCCGTGAACGAACTGAAGACCGCGCTCAGTCCGTACGACGATAAACGGTACGTTCTAGCCGACCAGTTCGAAACCCTTCCGTGGGGACTCTGTCGAATTCCCCAGTGCGACGAAAGTGACAGTGACAGTGATACGTATATGGGTAAATAGATACAATATTTATATGTATATGTATATGTATATGTAGATACGTAGTAATGTCGCGTACGATATATATTTTGTTATGTATACAAGTATGATACACTGTATGAACGTAGAGGGGGTTTTTAGTGGGTATGCCAGAAATTGAGAGTCCCACATAACCCCGACGTATCTGTTGTCGGGGTATGCGTAATGCATTTTCCCCCTCTTTAAAAAGAAAGTATGCAATGGATGGACGTAAAATTTTTTTTCTTAATATACCTATGTATAATATTACACACATTCACGTAAATAATGTACCAGTATCGTGATATATATATATATATATATATATATATATATTGTGCTTTATTTTTTGTTAAATACAAAGAATGAAATAAACGATATAAATGTATATGTATGCAATAGTAATATTAATAAAGAGTCGCTGTTGCATCACAGAACATCCTTTTCCCGTATCCACGAGTTCTTGAACGAGTCGAATCCCAACCATTTCACGTACACCTGGTGCCCCTTGCGACGAATAATCTTCTCGATCAGATATACGTCCGGATGCGCGACCGAATGCAGCTCGTGCTCGTAGAATCCGCCCGAGATTGGCTCTCCCGCGGAATCGCGTAGAATGTACGTGACAGGACGCGTTCATTGTACAACGGTGATTTCGAACATCTCGGTCGACCAGTTCGGCGTGTATCCCTTCTCGAAGATCGTCTTGAATTTGCACACGCGTACTTTGTCGCCGACGCGGAATTTGGCGCGTCGTCGTCGTCGTAGTCGCTGCTCGACACCCGACGATACGATGAACGGTAAACGAGTGGCGGAGGTCATGTCGACGGGTCGCGCGTTGATCGTACGATGTTTACGATGATTGTAGGTGCGTACGAGTGCAGGTAACAGGTCGTACCAGCGATAGGACGCGTTCAAGTAGAATTGTTTCCACATGAGGTTTTTTCAGCGTCCGATTGAAACGTTTTACGATCGACGCTTTCATCACGCTGTACGTCGAGTAGTAGTTGATTCCTCGAGTCTTCGCGCATCGTTGAAACTCCGCGTTGTAGAACTCCTTTCCCATGTCGGTTTGTAGGTTTCGCGGACAGCTGCCGCTTCGTCGCAACACGGTCGCAAACGCCTCGGTCACGTCGCGTCCGCTTTTCGTTTTCACGGGCACGGCCCACGCGTACTTGCTGAATGTATCGATGATCGTGAGTATGTAGTTGTAGCCTCGATTGTGGGTTGCGTACGCGCGCATTTCCACCAAATCCGCCTGCCACAGATCGTCGTAGCCTCCACTAACTACGCGTCTCCGTGGGAAATTTCGACCAATTGTATTCGCTCCTTACTCGTGCCCATAGTGACGATAGTGACGGTAACGTTTCACGACCAGCAACAGATACTGTAACAGGCACTCGAAGCACGTACGGTGTTGACGGGGTTTGTCGTCGTCCTCGCTCATCGTCGCGCTTCCTTGCGTTTCTGCGCTTCCGCGATCGGTGTCGCAAGGTCGTCGAGTCTATCCTTCAAGTCATCGAAGCGTCGTTGCAGCATGGTATTTATCGAATTCTCCGAATCACAGATGCGTCCTTCCACAGCGGTATTTATCGCGATCGTCAAAGCGTCCAGTCGTTTCGTCATTACTGCGCACATGTCTTCCTCCATAGTGTCGAGAGCACGTCCGACGGTACGTTCCATGTCGTCCACGTATCGTTTCGTCGCAGCGTCGGTATCCTCCTCCGGCTGCGCCACGTGACGTGTATTGCATTCCATGGCGTAGAACGTTGACCGATCGGTGCCCAGACACAGCGCGTTCTCTCGCACGTAATTTGCGAAGTACAGATTCCGCGAGCGAATCGTCTCCGTGCGTTGATCGTTGTCGCTGGTAGCATTAGTAGTATCGCCGGTACTACCGTGCAAAGGTGCGCCAAACTTGTTTACCGACATGTTGGGTGGGCGGTGATCGCGAACGAGACTGACGCGTCGTCGATTCGACCGATCAATTTACGATGAAACCGGCTTCGCGAAGTTCCTCCAGGATGGACACGATTTCGTTGTCGTGTCCGGTGTGTCCGGCCTCGCGCGACGCCAAGAGCAATCGCAGTCTATCGACCAATTCATTCGGATCGTCCCAGTACACGTAATCGATCGCGTTATCGGTAACCGTCATCGCGTTGTCGATGGGTAATCCTCGACCTTCGTGCGTAACGCTGTCGCCAGAAGCGCGGTCTCCGCGAATCAACAACGACACGATCTTCCTGTACTTGTAGCCCTTGTTGCCTAGCGTAGGTTTGCTAGCCGACTGGTCCCGTCGATGCGCGTTCGTCGCCAACAAGATGTCGCGGTACGCGTCGAGATCGGCGTTCGTGTACGCTTGCTCGTTAGGCACTCGCATGAACAGTTCGTACAAGCCTCGCGTACCCGAGTATCGCTTGCCTTTCACGCCAACGGCGTCGTTCTCGCCGATAGTGAGCACGGAATCACCGATCATCAGCTGTTCGTCGTCGTCTAGGTACACGCCGTACACGTTGTCGATCAGTTTCTTAGTGTCGGTGAAGAACAAGCGCAGATATTCGCGCGATAGCGGCCCGCTAACGTTTCGGGTATACGCGTCGAGGTTTTCTACGTTGGTGGCGGTGGGGGTTTTTGGATCGAGAACTTCTCGAATCGTTTCGTTCGTCTCGCCATGGTCCGGCTCATTTTCCTCGGTTGTTTCGTAGACGGTGCTGTCATCGTCGTCTTCGTCGTTCGAATCCGGAAGTGGAGTCGTTTCGGGTCGTATCGTCGCTTCGACCGTGGACGGAGTAAAGGATAATCGTTTCTTCGAACGTTGTTGTTGCTTCCGCTTGACGAGCGATGACGTCGCGGTGTTCTCGACCAAATGTTTCAACGGTTCGACGATCGGACGCGCGGTCTCCTCTGCAGCAGCTTTCGTCGCCATTTTACCGAGTTTCAGGTTCATGTACTTCCGTTGTATAGCGTCGCTGATTTTAGCAATTTTCTTCTTCGTCTCGCCGTCTCCCGGCTGTTGTTATTGTCTACGACGCCGTTTCTGTTTCCTTTCTTGTTGCGTGCTCTCCATGTTGACACCGCTGGTAGCTGCTTCGTTAGACATCCTCGTGTTGCTCGACGAAGGACTCGCGATCTATCGAGGTTCGCGAGCTACCACGAACTCGTTAAATCCTCGTCGATACCGACCATCGTACATGGCACGGTCCTTGTCGATGACCATGAAGTCGTAGCGTCGTTTCCAACATCTCGCGCACGGGTCGGCGAACGCCTCGAACGTCATGTCCGTGTTCACGTGATCGTTGTACACGCGACGCAAGTTCGTCGCGTCCTGTTTGAACAGCACGAGAAAATTCACGTTGTCTCTGATCAAGTGTTTCGGTATTCGCGCGTACGATTGGCACAGGTAGAAGCAATTCACGTTCGCGTGCCTGCCCATGGAGAAGTATTCGCGGATCGCGTTCTGTTCGTCGCACGCCACGTCGTCGAACACGAAGATCGAATCGTGTAGAGCGTCTCTCAGCGGGACGATCTCAGTGGTGTCCGAGTAGGAAAAGTACCCGAGTCCTCCGACGCGCGACAACACTCGCTCCAGATACCGATACTTTGGCTGTCGCAACGATTTCGAGTAGACGTACACGTTCTCGAAGCGCAATCCGTTCGGACTCTCCAGCAGGCTGAGAAGCACGTTCGTTTTCCCGCACCCGGACGGACCGCAGATCACGGCTCGCACGCTATTCGGCAACAACGAACCGTGCCTGCGCGAACGACTCTCGTCCCACGCCGAATCCTCCAACATTCTGTTCGCGGTCACGCGAATAGCGTTCGGTTGTTTCGCGAATCGCATGCTCTCTCTCACCCATCGAAACAGTAACGTCACTGCTATTTATACCTGTGACACCTGTCGAGCGAATCACAATCGTAGCGCTTCTCGAATCGATCGCTATCGAAGAACCGTCGACTTACGACTGTCCTTACATCTCCGTGTATCTGCATTTTCACGCGTATGGTTGCGGTAACGCGTAGACCAACGACAACGAAGAAGAAGAAGTCAACGACAACAGGATCGGGACTCGTGAACACGATCATAAATCGTTTACCGATAGAACTACAAATTCCGGGATATCAGTTCTGCGGACCGGAGACGCGTTTGCCAAAGCGATTGACTCGTGGGGACGAATGTATTAATCCGCTGGACACCGCTTGTCGGGAGCACGATATCGCGTACTCTCGTCGAAAGGATTTGGAGGGACAACACGAGGCGGATCGAGCGCTAGCCGAACGAGCGCGGGAACGAGTGTTCGCGAACGACTTTCGGTGAAAAAGCCGCTGCGACCGGAGTGTGGGCTGCGATAAAAGCAAAGACTAACCTCGGTATGGGTATGGGAAGAAGAAGAAGAGGAGGAAGAAGAAGAGGAAGGACTACGAGACGGAAACGCAAATCCAGAGGACAACGCCGTATCCTACCGGTAGCGAAACGCGGAGGCTTTCTTCCGCTTCTTTTGCCCGCCCTGTCGGCTATCAGGGCATTGTCCGGCGGAGCTGCGAGTATCGCCAAAGCGGTCAACGACGCGAAGGCCTCGTGAAAGCAGCTGGAAGAAACGATGCGTCATAATCGGCAGATGGAAGGGCGGGGAATGTATCTGGCACCGTACAAGCGCGGTGCCGATATCAACCTGAGACGACGACCGTCGAAAAAAAAACTCCGCTCGACCAGGCTTGCGGCGGCGGCGTTAAGGCGACAGCAGCTACAACAACCTATGACTAACCTGCAATTAGAGCACGAGTGCATTGACGTACCGTTCTTTCGGGGGGTGTTTATGCGCGACACGCTCCCCGCGCGCGTACAACCGAACGAATGCGGCATCGCGAATCTTGACGAAAATCGCGGCGAAGGCACGCACTTGGTTGCGTACGCGAAACGCGGATCGCGCGTGCAGTATTTCGATTGTTTTGGGAATTTACGACCACCCGCGGAACTGATCGATTACTTCGGGCAAGGAACGACAACTACGACAACTACGATCAAGTACAATCACGATCGTTTTGAACGTTTCGACCAGATCAATTGCGGTCACTTGTGCGTACAATTTCTACGACAAAAAACTATGGAATTTTGGCCTAGGCGCTTCCCAAAATAAATTGACGCGCTACCCTACGTCCGAGTCACTTTTTCTCTCGCTGTCTCGCTCGCGTAACCTACAGTTGTACGATGTCGCTCACGCTCACCTTAACGGGTCGGAGCAGCGTGCACACGGTCAATTATTTTCCACCGATAGATTTGAGCGACGGGCAGTACGAACTAGGACTTGCCGACTTGGAGACGTTTCACACGATACCGAACATCGACTCGAGCAACGATACGTTCTACTTCGTCGCGAACAACAACAAGAACACCGCGATCCCCAGCATCGATGTCGCTCGCGACCGCGTTACGATCCCCCACGATTCCTACGAATTAGTCGCTATCGCAAAGCACCTGCAGCAACGATTACTCGATCGATATCCTCGAAGACGCGGTGACAACGAGAACGACGACGACGACGACGACAAGTATCCGCTAGTGCTCCGAGCTAACAACAACACCATGAAAAGCGAACTGTACTGCTCGTTCTTCGTGAACTTTACGCAACCGAACAACGTGGGATCGTTGCTAGGTTTTTCGCCGACGCGTATCTTATTGCCGAGAATGTGGCACGAGTCCGACGAACCTGTGAACATTATAACCGTTAACGTGATCAGAGTAACGTGTAACGTCACTGCCGGTGCGTACAGCAACGATAAACCGGTACACACGATTCACGAATTTTCACCTCGCGTACCACCGGGATATAAGATATCGGAAACTCCGCGACACGTCATTTACCTGCCCATCGTTGCACGAGCGATACACGATCTAACGGTACGCGTCGTCGATCAATACGATCGTCCTATAGATTTTCGCGGAGAGGAAATAACGATTCGCCTGCACGTACAACAACGTTCGCGCGATAAGATAACGTGCGTGCATATGTAGCATGTTGGTGTTCGATCACACGTACGACTCATCATCATCGCTCACCGCTGCTCCTCCGGTCTCTGCCACGTATTATCGCCAAAACGAAACACCTTCACCGCCACCGACAACGTTGATAAAGACAGGGAGCGGAACAAGAGGAAGAAAAGAAGAAGAAACTTCAAATCGTTGACTCATCGAAACGCGCGTTTCCTACGATCCCTGGGATTCGCAATTTTTTTTATTTTCTTTTGTTTCTCCTCTTACAACGATGCGTCACATAAGTATTCTTGTACTCTAACTTTATATACTAATTGTGATACAATCACACGCGAAATTATTTTCCATTCAACCGTAATCTGTCAACTTCCTGGCAACAGTATCCTCCAACAGCATCTTCCCGTACCGTCAAAGGGTTGGCCATATCAACGTATTCAATATCTGACATGATGCCTCTTTTGCACACCGTACACTCACAATATCACCGTACAGTACACCGTTTACTTATTGCTAAATTTTGATGAACCGTACCGAATTCTACGTGTCGTTGCTGCGAAAGCTTATTAGCTAGTAAACTGCTATTTTTAAAACCTATTGGTTTCATAGGACATCGTGTCTGCCCCACCAAATTGGGGTTTTTCCCTAATTGTAAATGTTTAATGTCCGGGTAGATGTATAAAGCAGGTATCTTGTAAGAAAGAGCATCGCGAAACATTATAAAAGCAGGCAAAAAGGGCAAAACGTCGAATAGCAACGAGTCGACAGTCGGCTAATTGTAAAGCGCATCCAGGTATGCCGCGTAGAGTAATAAACTCACAACCGGTGATAACGTTCGAGATCAAGGGCTGGTTACTGGAACACCCCCGGTTGACGCACGTATCTGCCTTTCGTGCCGCGATGTACGCGACCCTTGTGGGTATGCTAACCGCCGTTCGCCACTATCTCGTTTGCAAGTTCCATTTTTTACTATACGTGTTTTATTTTTGTGCGAAAAACGTAATTTATTGAAAATATTCCTATTTAAAAATTAATAGGTGGAATAAAAAGTACGATTTTTCAAACAAAAGGTAATTTAAAATAAGATGTGTGTTTTTAATTGAAAGTGATGTCCATCTCCTGGGAGGTGGAGCATCGGTATACACCGTACACCCATACATATAACAAATGTTTGCAAATCTGTTAGTTGGCATGAATTTGATCAACTTTGCATGTGAAAGGCGTAGGTATTTAAATGAATAAAAAAAAATACCAACACAACAGCGAGATGCGGAACTGACGACCTCATGGTTAATAGTCGGGAGCGCTAGGCACTGGCCCACGCTGTTCGTTGGTCATTGCTTTCTATCAAATGTATATAAGGGCACTCCACATTTTTCAAAGTCGATTTTCTCGAATTTGGCTAAAAAGCGCGTCTTACTGCTTTGGGAAATTAAAGTCCGAGTGAAGACCTTCGCGTACACTAAGTATAGGGTAAATCAGGGAGACGCGGTCGGGTCGGAGAGTTGGTCGAGTCGCTATATTTCAGACTCTGTACGTAAAAATGCGTTAAAATGCAGATAAATTCCTTCTCTAGAAGCCAAACAGTTGAATGAATAGCGTCATTTCGCTTCCTTCTGTGTTTTTCTGGATTTATAGGCTTTAAAATGTAAATTGAGGTTACATTTAACCTCTTTTGTCAAACAGCGGTTGTACAGAATCGTATTTAAAATATACTTCTAAGTATATATTCGTTTAATATTTGGGATAATAAGATAGTCGAGACATTGAGGGACAATGCAGCTAAAGTATTTGGCCATAATAACTCATCCTTTCAAAGCTAACGAGAAGACCATCTCTCGCTGCAAAAAGGAGAGATGGTCGAGTTATGATTTTTTTATTAATTTTTTTATTTTTTATTTTTTATTATTATTTTATTATTATTTTCGTTTATTTAATTTATTTATTCACTTTTGTATTTATTTGCCTTGCTAATCGCCAGTAGGTAGTTCACTTTTTGATTGATGTGTTCTTTACTTGTTTAGCGTAAACAAATTAAATATCAATAAATCTGTCGTTGTATTCACTCATAAATAATTTTGGTTTATCCTTTGTTAATTTTCCATGGATAATTATGTCAGTGGTCTCTGCCAACGACGAAAACCGTTTCTCCCGGCACCTCGGGAGAGGTGGTCAGATGTCATGACTTCAGTTTTCAACCCGATTTACAGTAAGTATTGTCTTAATGCAAATATCGACCAGTTTTTCTGAATGAGCATAAAATTCTGAACATATAGGTTTGTCCTGATAAAATAAGTAATGTTTATATTAGTTCTAATAGCAATTTTATATTAGGTCGACCGCGTCACCCGGGTTTACTCTAAACAATTTCTGAGATGGACAGTCCTGAAGGTCCCCTTGTAAGACCAATTTCAATAAAATCGGTCCACGCATGACAGAGATATCGTAATATCGTCTCATGGATCTGTCGAAAACGGTAAGATTTTTCTTCTTCTGATTCTTCAGGAAATTTTTCGTCAAACATAATACGTATATATACGCGTTCCATGCACACCTTCAGCCAAAACGAACTAATACATGTTTCGTTCGTCAATTGCTATCTTCACTATGCAATCTACTCCAAATTTTGACAGCTTACAGTCAGGTTATAACCTGACGAGTGTCAAATAAGGTAAGTTGTCCAAATTTGAGATGCCACGTTTTTACAAATATGTATCGTTGTACCATTGAATTGCAACCAAAATGCTGTCTCAAACACAAGGTAAGTTGCTGAAATTTGAATTGCGACATGTTTGTATATCATCAAACTATTTTTTTTTGTAACTAAACTGAGGATTTTATGTATATGTAGATAATCGAAGCGTAAAATGACGCTGTGACCTACGCCAGGCTATGTATGTACGCATAATTTTGCAGGAAGGATTTCGTATACATACTTATTCAGTTATTTTGATACATAGTGTTTGATTCCAGAATTTGAGATTAATTCCTTAGCTTATTTAGATTTAAGTAGGTATTGGTCGACTTAGGATTTTTAGGATTAACTAGGATTAAGTAGGCGTAAGTAAGATTAAGTAGTTGTAATTTGGAGTTCAGTTTAAAAAGAGAGTCTCCAGTTGTAGTATAATGCGGATTAATAAACTTATCACAAGATGATGGTGAAAACCCAAGAAGTGTTTGAAATGTGGTAACGAGTTCGTTTTCACGTTTCTCTGCGTCTCTCTCTCTCTCGCTTTGATGGAGCAGTACAGTAATTACAAGTTTCACGCAGGTGACTTTTGAACCGACTAACGAGAGCGCGGTTCTCGCGAAGAACCGCGACGATCGGTTAAGAGTGGGGAGAGAGAAGCACATGAGCATCGCATGACACGCTAGATGGAGACACGGTGATTAAAATCTTACAGCTAGATAATAAAACTATTTACAGTATGTACACGAAACACATAGACACCTTCGATAATGCATGAATTTAATTAGTGTTTCTTGTTTCAATAAAGAATTTTAATTTTTGTAACTAAATTATTATATATTATTTTATTACTGGAACTAGTATTAACTACACTTACAAAAGCAAAAAAGGTCACTCTATTTCTATTTATTTCCTCAAGTATTAAAAGAAATTTGAAGAAAAAAAAACAACAAAATGGATAATTGTACCTGCTTCCAGATTCATGGAATTGTACGTGCTTTCAGAAACCTAACCCACCTTTATCCAAATGAGAGAAGAGAAGACATACAGTTGTATAAACGCATCTAATTTTTACAACGAATAAATTAGAGAAAAGGAAAGCGGTCATTGCGCATTTAGATAAATTCTTATTTTTGTGTTACATATCTTTCGACACATTCTCTACATTACGAGTGTTCTGGGTTTTATATATAGGGTGTGTTTAAAGGTATGTAACACCACGAGTCGATGTTGCATTTAACTTTGAAATAATCTATCTACGGCTATCCCAAGCTCTTCGTGTTCATGCTCGAAATTTCTCCCTCCGAAACGTACGTACATACATCAGATCTATGTACTCGTACTTCATTCCATTATGTAATTCCTATGTATTACCTTTTATTTATTTAAACACGCGCTTATTGAATGTTAACTTATAATGCATTGTTATGACGTACAATGCACTTTCATAGTTTTATATAAAGTGTTAAATTTGAAGTAATGGATAGAGCGTTCGTTATTAGGAAACAATTTCCGATTTGCCTCAGCTATGGTATAACTATTCACAAAAGTTAAGGACTAAGCCTGCAGAATGCTGTCATAGAAGCAAGCAATTCAATATTTACTTGCGGACAAATTTACGTTGCTCTTTCTCGCGTAACGTACCGCTACCTACCGCCATAAATTTTTCCTTATTCTTTCCATATTGATCGTTATTTCCCTTTCATTATATCTAAATTTTAGTACTAGTATTAAGGACATGTGAAACATACGAGCGTCACGCTATGAACCGGGAAACAGTGAACTAAACGACACGGAACGCATGCGCATAACCGTTCATTCAAACAGTGAACACAGTGCCGCGAATGAACCAAGCGCGCGTGCGTAGATCGCACGATCAACCGGACGCCGAATAATCCGAATCTAGTGCGCGAGTGGCGCGAACCGGATGTTAATTATAATTGGTGCGCGAGATCGCGCAGCGAGTGATTGGTGCGGGCTAAGTACCACAAACTAGTATAAATATAGGGCGACCAGCAGCAGAAAGCAGACTTGGTTCTGCCACCGAACCAACCAGACCTAGGTCGCTTTGACTAGCCCCTCAGTCTTGCGAAGTCTAAAAGAAGTCTATTTTAAATCAACGTCCTGGCATACAACCACCAACTTCCATACGAGGTCGCTTTAGCTAGCCCCTCAACACCTATACGAGGTCGCTTTAGCTAGCCCCTCAACTTCCATTCGAGGTCGCTTTTACTAGCCCCTACACCTCATCCTGGAAAGCGTGGGCCAGCTGATAGGCACCAGAAGCACACTACCAATCCGAGGGAAGGAAGCCGCCGAATTCAACTTCCATCTGGGGACGCCCTAACCGGCTACCTGGCTACCATCTGAGATCGCTTTCACTAGCCCTCAGCTACCATCCTAGAAAGCATGGACAAGCTGATAGGCAACAGGAAGCAACTACAAATCGAAGAGAAGGAATCCTCTCGAACTCTCAACTTAAGATACCAAATAGACCAAGCGTCATTTCTCGTATCACAATCCGACTTCGCGTCGAGACCTTATGTTCAACTAACGATCTAGTATCGTACCTTCATACCGAATCTTTAATATTAATTAGCGCAATATTCTTTATTATCAATTTAGCGTCAAAACCGAAACTTTATTAACACTTTATTACCGACCCCGCATCGAAACCTAAATCAAACGATATTCTTTAAATACCGACCGATACGTCGTAACGCAATTACTTTACATTCAATTATATTAATTTATCATCATAGTTCTCACGACCTAGCGTCAAAACCATTTTTGAAGAAACTATTTTTGTTACCTATCGTTAAAAAGACGGACTCTCGTTTCGTGAAATTCATTTCTTTATCGCACGCCACCCGAACCAATCCCACAATTCCACGGGTAAACCGCTCTACTTGTGGAATCTCCTGTAATTAACGGCAACGTCTCGTTCGAGAACGTGACAGGTAGATAAGTTTTGGTGACAGCGGTGGGATATAAATTGCTTTGAAACCGCAAAATGCGTGACAAGGGAGATAAACTCTCCTAGCGAAGAACAAGACGCCTTCTTTCTTTCTAAGTCAGGCGCGTTAAAAGAAGCAAAATCATGTCTACCGACGGAACAGGCTCCAACACCCCTCAGGTGAACGCAGTTATAGAGGAATTACAACGCCTACAATTAAGTCAGGACAATGCACGTGAACCGCATATTAGAATTCGCGATGCCGCGGACACGGTTCCGGCTTTCGACGGGCGAAACATTACTATTCATCTATTTACAAAATGCTGTAGGAACGCGAAAAATATGATCGCGCCGAACGCCGAATAGGGTTTAGTACAGTTAATCAAATGTAAGTTGTCCGGCCAAGCCTCTCGAGTCATACTTAAAGTCGATTATAATACTATAGAAGAAGTAATTAAAGTCCTCCGCTCTCGTTTCGCACCACTGCATTCTTCAATCCAATTATATGGAGAAATGTCAAAAATCACTCAGATGCCAAATGAAGCCACTGTAGACTATAGCAGTCGAGTCTCCGGGATTCTGCTACAATTAAAACACTGTAATGAAATAGAGGTTCCCTTACACGTCGCGCAATACAATCAATCCGCGGAAACAAATTCAATTAAAGCATTTTTAACGGGGTTAAAACCAGAACTCTACGCACGAATGCGAACCGTCGAATTCGTTGATCTCGATACCGCCATTAGCGCCGCTATCAAAGCCGAAGCCGAATGTCAGGAAAATATAATTAGAAATAAATTCGCAGAAGGACTATCGCACTCCGCGCAGTGCACTAATTGTTTCGGGTACGGGCACTCAGCGACTGAGTGTAGCAGTAAATTCCCAGTAGGGCAAATTGCACAAATTAGATGGCAATCAAAGTATTGCGATCATTGTCGAAAAGTAGGACACACAGTTAAGGAATGCCGGAAGAAAAACTCCGCGCCGCGATCAACACCGTATAGTTTTGGGTCAAGGCCGTCATCATACAACACTGGGTCACGAACGACGTCGCGTCAAACACAACAAGTCGAATGCCGATACTGCAAGAATAGGGGACACATTATTGAGGAATGTCGAAAGAAAATGTATAACGATAAGCGAAGGTCCGCGGAATCACCAAATCCCGAACAGCCATCGTCCAATTCTTCCCAAAATCCTGTACGCAGTCAGGCCGTGCTCAAATTACGACCAATAGAAATATGAAGAGCCCCCAGTTTAGCGTTGTCCAGTCCAGAATTTAAACAAATAAAGTATTAATGATGATCGATACTGGAGCCGATTTGAGCGTAATCAAAGAAGATGCCGTTTCGCCAGGGACACAGATTTATACCGACGTTGTCTATAATCGAAAGGGAATAACAGAGGGTTCTCTAGACACAATGGGGTATATTAAAACAAAAATATTAGACACAATATCATGATAGGAAACGAATTACTCCCATTTAGAAACGTGGAAATAACAATTCCGGGTCGAATGTGATACAAAATACTAATTAAAATTCTAAATCAAAATCTAAAAACTGGATGCGTGCCCAAATTAGACGTACACCCCGATATCCTAATGGGTACCGCTATAGTTTCAAATGACGATGGAATAGGATATCTCTACGCTATTAACACATCTCCCAACGCAATAAAAATCGAAGTACCATCTGTGGAAACAGAACCATACGAGGAAGTAAAATTTGAAGGGGAAATAGCATCTCCAGTCCATGTTAAGCAAGTACTCAAACTACTTCGTCTTAACCACTTAAATTGGGAAGAAAGGGCAAACATCGAGAATCTAATCAAACAATACGCAGATAGATTCCACCATTAGAAGCAACAAACGCTGTGTCTCACAGAATAATCACCGAGAACGAGGCACCCGTAAATGTAAAACAGTATCGATATCCCCAAGTCCATAAGGAAGAAATTAATAGACAGATAAACGAACTCATACAAAATAAAATAATCGCGCATTCAACCTCTCCGTACAATTCCCCGTTGTTCATCGTAACCAAGAAAGCGGATAGTCAAGGGAATATACGTTGAAGAATCGTAATAGATTTCCGTCGATTAAATGAAAAGATAATAGGCGACGCATACCCCTTACCGAATATAGTAGAAATATTAGATCAACTAGGCAGCGCCAAGTACTTCTCTGTATTCGGTCTAGCATCAGGATTCCATCAGATACCAATGCATCCGGAAGACAAGCACAAAACCGCTTTTTCAACACCCTATGGACATTATGAATTCAACCAAATGCCCTTCGGTCTCAAGAACGCCCCCGCGACATTTTAAAGATTGATGGACCAAGTGCTAACTGGATTACAAGGAATAGAATTATCCGTGTACCTCGACGACATAGTAATCTACGCTAGCTCACTTCAAGAACACGCTACTAAATTCATAAGATTAATGAAACGACTAAGAGAAGCCAACCTATGTCTGCAACCAGACAAATGCGAATTTCTAAAAAGAGAAGTGTGCTACCTAGGTCATATTATTAGTGAAGGAGGGGTTAGGCCAGACCCAAAGAAGCTAGAAGCAGTTAAACAGTTCCCTCAACCCAAAACGGCGAAAAATATAAGACAATTTTTAGGATTAGCCGGATACTACCGGAGATTTATAAAGAACTTTTCTAAAATAGCGAAGCCATTGTCCGACCTAACAAGAAAGGATCGCAGATTCGAATGGGCAATCAAACAACAAATCGCTTTCGAGACGTTACGGGACGCATTATGCGAAGAACCGATATTACAATATCCAGACTTTGATAAACCTTTTATCATCGTGACGGACGCCTCTGGTTATGCAGTAGGCGCGGTTCTAAGTCAGGGATAAATCGGGAAAGATTTACCGACAGCATACGCCTCCCAAATATTAAACGATGCTGAAACACGGTACGCCCCAACAGAACGCGAACTACTCGCTTTAATATACGCCGTTCAACATTTCCGCACATACGTATACGGAAAACGTTTTTCTTTAGTGATGGACCATAAACCACTAGAATGGCTGCATACTCTAGATAATCCTACCTCCAGATTCATGCGCTGGAAAATAAAATTAGCAGAATACGATTATAAGATCATATACAAGCCCGGGAGATATAACACAAACGCAGATGCCCTCTCGCGGAATCCAGTAAATGCACTCCCGTTACAAGTGGAACGGAAAAGATCACGCTCCCAAACCGCCACGAGTCCGGGATCACCAAATCCGAGCCCGATGAAACAACCAAAGGGAGATGGATTAACCTCCTCATCATCATCCGAATTCAATCCAGACCAAATATCAATAAGAAGGAAGTTAAAAAGAAACACAAAACCTCAACAACCACATCGTCAAACCGATCGGTAGAGAAAAAGAGGGGAATCGCACCAAAAGGGGAAATGGAGGTATCCACCGATAGCTTTGAAGCAAATAAAAATATTCAGATGTCAGTAGAGGTTCACCCCTGCCCTGGACAAATCGGTCTTCCACCGTCAGCCCCTAAACCAACCACCCTTAACCATCCTCGCAGTCCACAACGAATGGAAATAGAAATAATGGAAAAAGATTGCGATCAAATTATGGAAATAACCGAAAACGAAGAGGTCCCAAGGAGTTATACTTAAGGAGATCCTCCCAAAATAACTTCCAGTAATAGTAGTAGCAGCAAGACAAATAGCCCACCAATAAGAGGAAAGAAGTACTGCACAAGAGATTCTAGTGAAACACTGACCGGACCAATATCCCCAATAACGATAAGAAGAGACTCAAATAATAATTTTAAAACATTCACTGGACCACCCCAACAGCAAGTATCATCGCGACGACAGGGACTACCACGACAGCAAATACCGCCACAACAACGAGCATTACCTAGAGTAGCTAACCAGGAATTAATTCAGAGCAGAGTCAAGGAAATTGGAGACCATTTATGGATGAGAAGGGAAACTGCAGGAATATTCATTACTACACATGGGAAACCAGTAGGCGAGGAAAGCACGGAGTTTATAACTATGGAACAAATTAAAATTACCTTACCCCTGCTACTCCAGGCAGGAAGTATAATATATATTCCCAAACCAGAACGGACCATCTTAGGGATGGTAATGCCAGATCCTCCTAACGAAGAAGCCTATCATACCGTAATCAGGAACCTATATAATAAATTGACACAAAATAATATTAACAAAATCTCACTACCCAAAACAGAAATTAATATATCATGGGAAAAATTAAAACAAATGATCACCCTAAGGTTCTTACAAACAAATATCAGCATCACAATCTGCAATGGCACTGTACAGATACCATCAGAACAAGATCGTCAAATAATAATCAAGGAAAACCACGAGTCACCAGTAGGAGGACATAAGGGGGTAATCAAAACCTACAACAGAATCAGGAACCTGTACCATTGGCCAAACATGAAGAAAGATGTGAGGCAACACATTAAAACATGCATAAGTTGTCAAAAGAAAAAACTAGTGCGAGTTAAAACTAAAGAACTAATGATAATAACAGATACGCCACTAGACGCCTTTGACAACATATCCATGGATATTGTGGGACCATTGCCACTCACGAAATCAGGGAAAACATATATACTCACCATACAGGACAATTTAATAAAATTTTCATTAGCAATACCATTAGTCTCGTTCACAAGTGAAGAAATAGCCTAAGCATTCACCACACACTTCATATGTCAATACGGTTGCCCAAAAGCCATTCTAACGGATCAAGGATCTTCATTCATCAGCTCTCTCATGCAAAAGTTCGCAAAGACTCTTAACATCAAGCAATACAAAACCTCAGCGTTTCATCCACAGTCAAACGGTTCCCTGGAAAGGAGCCATCATGTCTTAGTTGAATATTTAAAACATTACATAACCAAAGAAAAACAATGGGACCGGTGGCTACCACAGGCAATGTTCTCTTATAATACAAGTATACATGAGGGCACCAAATACACTCCCTATGAATTAGTATATGGTAAAAAGGCCAGACAACCATAAAGTTTAATACCAAACGACTCGTTAGCCACATATCCAGACTTTGTAGATAGGTTAGTAACAAAGTTGCTCAACATTCGCGAACTAGGACGACACAACATAACGAATTCAAAATTCAGACAAAAATATTACTATGACCAAAAAGTATCCTCACTTAATTACCACAGAGGTGAACAAGTACTGGTTTTAAAACCAAAAAGAGATAAATTTAGCGACGAATACGATGGGCCTTATACAATCGTGGAAATCTTAAATAACAACAATGTAAAGATAGCTGTGAGCCCCCGTCGAACTAAGGTTGTCCTCCAGGACAGAATAAAAAGAGCCTATACGCCACCAGACTGCGTCGCCCCTAGGGACATTAGGGCAAAGCACTAGCAACTTCGCGGCGCTAGAAATTCAAAAGTGGTGGGGGCTACGCAAGAGCCCATGCAGAAACGTGATAGTCACGGAAAAGCACGTGCAGAAATTTTCTAATAGCAAAACAAAAATATAATAATAAAAAAAAGTGCAAAAAGAAGCAAAGAAAGAAACAGAAGCAGCAGATCGTGAAGAAAGCTAAGGTAGGAACAGCATAAAGCACATATTAATTAAAAGAAAAAAATACATAATCAAGTAACATTTCGCATTATTAGAGTTACGGAAAAACGTGGAAAATGCCTATATTCCACTCGCGACTTTTCCGCCCCACGGAGTATGATGAAGAGTATTACGGGCCGTGGGACGGAGTTCGCCCAGAGGACCACGAAAATACATACGGCGGGTTACTGAGATTAATCTGTTTAACAACGAATAAAGAAGTCTACGCAAATACAGACGATATTTTCCGGCACTACATATGCGGGACCTGCTATCAAAATTTACCACAAAACCTCCAGGCCCGCTGCGAAGAAGGTTTGAACCACTTGATAACGCTGGGATGAAACTACGCAAATTTCAGACACTGTTTAATTTGCATACAGCCTATATTTATTAAGGGAAGGGCAGCTCGCTGCCCCGAATGTATTGAAGGGTACTTCAACATGGTGAAGTTAAATTGGGATGTAATGAGGCAAGGCATGGCCCTTGATATAATTACCCAGTGGTAATTGAATAAATTATATACATTTATACATAAGCATTCCGTTTCCTTCCCACACATACACCTTTTCCCACAGGGTGACATTGCTCCAAAACCTTTAATATAATAAGCGTAACAAGGATAGATAGGTGCCGAGGTCAACGGAACCGCGACGTAAACAAACCGCGCATTCCTGAACTATAAGAAATAGAGTCGCGTAGTAAATAGAGTGAGACAAAAGACTTTCGCGGAATCTTATACCCCAGACTAAAGAAATAGAGACACATTGTAAATAAAGAAAGATAAAAGATATTAGGGGAATATGTAGATAATAATAGGGATAGATTCGAAGCATAATACGGTGTAAGGAGAAGCATAACGACAGCTGCGCTTCATTCATTCTTGAGTATACGACACAGACATTTAGTGAACAATAGTGCTTATCATTCAAAATGCCCAACCGAGCGAGGAAAAAATTAAAAAGTTTAAGAACACCGTCAACGCCGTCAAGTTTCAAACCGTCAAATTCTATACCGTGGAAATTGCGCACAATAACAATGCTAGAAGTAGACTGGCGACCATATACTAAGCTCGTCCATTTCGATCCGCGGCGGCGCGCGTGGAAATATATATTTTTATTCGGGACAGGTAACGTACCACCCCCAACGACGGGAACGGCGGCCAAAGTTAATAAAAACGCAGAAACACTCCGAAGAATAGAAGAGGTGGTAGAGCACCAGACCTTTTCACGCGAACCGGTAGTCCGCGCAGCAAAAATACCTAAACCTACATCTCTCGGGACGAGAGAAAAATCGGGCGGCGAGATGTAACGTACCGCTACCTACCGCCATAAATTTTTCCTTATTTTTTCTATATTGATCGTTATTTCCGTTTCATTATGTTTAAATTGTAGTACTAGTATTAAGAACATGTAAAACACGTGCGAGCGTCACGCTATAAAGCGGGAAACAGTGAACTAAACGACGCGCAACGCATGCGCATAACCGTTCATTCAAACAGTGAACACAGTGCCGCGAGTTAACCAAGCGCGCGTGCGCATACCGCACGATCAACCGGACGCCGAATAAACCAAGTCTAGTGCGCGAGTGGCGCGAACCGAATGCCAATTCTAATTGGTGCGCGAGATCGCGCAGCGAGTGATTGATGCGGGCTAAATACCACAAACTAACCAACACTGAACCAACCAGACCTAGGTCGCTTTAGCTGGCCCCTCAGTCTTGCGAAGTCTAAAGGAAGTCTATTTTAAATCAACGTCCTGACATACAACCACCAACTTCCATACGAGGTCGCTTTAGCTAGCCCCTCAACACCTATACGAGGTCGCTTTAGCTAGCTCCTCAACTTCCATTCGAGGTCGCTTTTACTAGCCCCTACACCTCATCCTGGAAAGCGTGGGCCAGCTGATAGGCACCAGAAGCACACTACCAATCCGAGGGAAGGAAGCCGCAGAATTCAACTTCCATTTGGGGACGCCCTAACCGGCTACCTGGCTACAATCTGAGATCGCTTTCACTAGCCCTCAGCTACCATCCTAGAAAGCGTGGGCAAGCTGATAGGCAACAGGAAGCAATTACAAATCGAAGAGGAGGAATCAGTAGTATGTCTAGGCCGATTCTAACCCTGGTCCTCTGAGGGGAGCGCGGGGGCGGGTGGATGTGATGGCGCGCGGTGGGGGGAACTTTTGGCGCGGGGACAGCGGGGAGTGGAAGACTGGTTGCGCGCGCACGAGCCACGGAGTGGGGGAAGCCATAATCGTGGAGGAGATCAGTCCAGGCCGAGCGGTCGCAGAGACCTCTCCAGATCTGGCCCGCCGTCAGAAATTTTTTCAGAGGGAGGGAATGACCCCCGAAATTTTTTCACACCTAACCGAGGGAGGGAACGACCTTGGCCCACCCCGAAAATTTTTTCACCCCTGGTCCACACCGATTTAGCGAACCGCCAAGCGCAGAGAAATAATAATAATTTATCAGAAATTGTTTCGGGCGATGTCGGGAAAGATCGACGTTTTACAAACCGCATATTCCGGGAGGGAAAGAGATAGCACTACATAGTGGTACAAGCTAAATTAGGTGGAGGGAAAGAGATAGCACTACATAGTGGTACAAGCTAAATTCGGTGGAGGGAAAGAGACAGCAGTGGTACAATCGCATGCATTCTAAAGCTAAAATTTTTCAAAATGTTTTTTCAATCTTAGCGTCGCAGCGTATCGCGCGATCTCGCGTGATTTGACTCCCCTGGAGCAGCTGCGCGAGATGATGTCATTTGGCGGCGCGAGAAACGCTCGAATGAAAATTTTTCAGAGGGGGGACTGACCCCCGAAAATCTTTTTCACACCTAACCGAGCGAGGGAATGACCTTGGCCCACCCCCGAAAAATTTTTCACACCTGGCCCACACCGATCTAGCGAACCAATATGCAGCAGAAATTTTTCCCCCAGCGCAGAGAAATAATAACTTTGATCAGAAATTGTTTCGAGCGATGTCGGGAAAGATCGACGTTTTACAAACCACATATTCGGGCACGGGAAAGAGAGAGAGAGAGAGAGAGAGAGAGAGAGAGAGAGAGAGAGAGAGAGAGAGAGAGAGACGGCACAAGCACAGTTATTTTAAAGCTAAATTCGGGGAGGGCAAGAGACAGTGGTACAATCGCATGCATTCTTAAGCTAACAGTATTTCAAATGTTTTTCAATCTTAATATCGCAGCGTATCGCGCGATCGTGTGTAATTTGACTCCTCTGGAGCAGCCGTGCGGGATAACGTCATTTGGCGGCGCGAAGAAGGCGCGAATCATAGAATTATGCGATGTCAGCTGAAATTTTTTTCCAAACCAATAGACACTTTATCCCCAACGCAGAGAAATAATAATTTCATGAATAAATGATCAAGCGAACCATTCTGTAGCAAACAGACATATTTTTTCCAACGCAGAGAAATAATTTTCAAACAAATATGTAACAAGCATTCTAAAGCTAGCATGTTTTTAAAGCGTTCAGATTTAGCGTCGCAGCGTATCGCGCGATGACACGACGCGAAGAACGCGTGAACGAAATATAATACTATTTAAAACGTTGAATCTTAGAATTAGGTGGTGAGGAAAGAATGAGGGTAAATAAAATAGAGACATAATATGTTTTAAATGATAATATATTGTAACAGGCAAAGAATATGAAAATAGAATAATAATAATTAAACATTTTTCTTCCTACGAGCATCAGCTAGAATATCATTGATGGCACATGCTAACAGTTCGCAATCTACAAGATAATCATCGTCGTAATATTCGCTATCACGTATGATTTTAGCAGCACGACGCGTATCTAATGTTTCGCAGGCAACATCGCTCTGTTGTAGCACGTTAACAAAATTTAAAAATTTCATCCGCACATCTTGTGCAGTTTCATACAACCGCAGATACACATAGGCTATACACAGATCAAGATTAAATAAAAATGTTACAGTATTCAGTTTGAAATACAGCGGCTTAGTATCTAGTGTTATCTTTACAATCAGAGAATCATAGAAAGAATTATGTGGAGTCGATAGAATTTCGTGAGGAGAGGTCTTATGCTACTGCATAAAAATTTAGTTCTAGCTAAATAAAAAATCATAAACATTAATGAAATTAAAAATCTTATAAAAATAATTCTTAAATACCCAGCTATAACAATTAATGAAAATCTACCTCTAAAATACTCAGTATTAAATCCAGACACCAATTCTGATTCCCTCTCCGCTAAATCTGGCTCAATTAATAATCTAATTAAAAACATTAAATAAATTGGAATTAAAATTAAATATAAATAGAATATAAAAATATAAAATAAAAAGAGAAATAGAAAAATATAAAAAAGAAAAAATATAATAATAATTTAATTTATTGCTCATTTTCGTGTTACAATTTAACGATCATATACTCTTTTCATTTCATTCCCGCGATTGTGTCAGTGTCCAACCCTTCTAATGTATCCAGCTGTGTCTTAACAATTTTTCTATTTTACAAGTGTTTCCTAATCTATTCTATGCTGTATAAGCTTCTTTTATCACTTTCCAGTTCTTTCCATCTTTTCCTTCTCCCTATTATCTCCTGTAAAATAGCCAAGTTTTTCCTTCTCTTCTTTCCAATTCCCACCACTCTCTCCACGTACTTCACATGCTTCAATTACGTGTTCCACTCTTTCTTCCACTTTCTTATAAAGCCTAAATACTCTTTCTTCTCTCTTTAGCCAATATTTGCATGCCCTTGTTTCACTACTTTTTGATTTTTCCCCCCAATAGTATTTCGGCTTATCTCCAGGTTTCCTTGCCACCTATCTTAATTCTCTTAGGAACTTTGACTCTTTTACTTTCGTCTCTCTCTCTTGTTCTTGGATGTCTTTACTTATCTGCTCTATTTTGATCGACACTTCTTTCCCATTTAATCTTCTTCTTTCCAATTCTTCATTTGACCATCCTCTCCCTTCCAAGAATTTGTTTCTCATTCTTTCCCTTTTCGTAACTTCATTTCCTCTCATTAGACTTCTCCCACTTTCATATCTTATCACTCCTTCTTCCGAGTTTATTAGCCTCTTTTCAAACTTCATTGCTCATTCCCCCATTTCAATTGCTATGCCAGCTCTTCCTGTTTCTTTTAACAGCCAGGATGTTGGTGTTGATCTCTCCAATTTCATTATCCACCGCATGTATTTCACCTGCAATTATTATAATTAATATAAATTGTATTAATCTTGAAATTAAAAGAGCTAATTATAAATTATTTTTTTATGTGGAATAATAATTATAAATTTATAATTAGTGGTGATATGTTATTCGATTTTATTGATATCTAGTTTTTAAATGAATTTATTCATATATTTAATTAATTATGAAAAGTATTTTTATTTTTGTTAAATATAACAAACTTATGGGATTATCTACACATTTATATTATTATTATTATTAATTTGATGTATTTAAGAATTGTAATTTTAAAATTTAATTTCATTTAAGATAATTTAATAATTTATTTCATTGATAACAAATTTAAGAATTTTGGTGCAATTTTTTAAATAAATTATATAAATGAATTATGCGTAGGTTATAATGATAAAATTAATAACTAATTTAGTGAATATATTTTTTAGATAAAAATGAACTAAAGGAATTCTGCAAATTAAAAATATTCACCTGTTTATCAAAAAACATGTCTTTATGTTTAATAATTTAAAGTCTGCTCTGCCCAATGAATTATTTTTAAGTGGCTGCAGTATATTGACTACATGGTAGCATACAAAGGTAGCATAATAATTAGTCTTTTTATTGAAGGCTTGAATGAATGAGTTGATGAAATATTTCCTGTCTCTAGATTAAACTGTTAATTTAAATTTTAAGTAAAAATGCTTAGATTTTTTCTATGGGACGAGAAGACCCTACAGAATTTTATAATTTGATTTAGGAATAAGTTTTAATAAAATTAAGTAATTTATTGGGAGGATATTTAAAATTATTTAACTTTAAAAAATTTATCCAAGTATTCTTGTTTCGAAAGATAGTTTATTAAAAAATTGTTAGATTTAATTACTTTGGGGATAACACCGTAATATCTTTGGAGAGATCATATTTATGAAGATGATTGCGACCTCGATGTTGAATTAGGATATAATTTAAATGCAGCAGTTTAAATATTAAGTCTGTTCGACTTTTAATATCTTACATGATTTAAGTTCAGATCGACGTGAGCCAGATCGGTTTCTATCTATATTTATCTAATAAATTTTTGTACGAAAGGATTTAATTTATAAATTATTTTTTACTATTTTCAACAAAAATTGGAATTTTATATTTATTAAGAATAGGTGTTTACCCGGTGATAATTGTTGGTTGGTTGGGCTTCAAATTCTAATTATTCAATATTAGGAGCGACTGGATCAATTTCACAGTCAGTTTCTTATGAAGTCCGTTTATTTTTAACAATATTTTCCGTAATTTTATTAATTGATAGTTATTCATTATTGGATTTATTTAAATTTCAATATTACATTAAATTTATTTTAATTTCAATCCCAATACTACGACAAGAAAACCGCGGATAGGTCTTTTAAAATCGGAGACCAAGTGCTACTGCACGACGAGACGTTAAGATGCGGACGGTCACAAAACTAACACCTGCATGGATAGGTCCCTACACGATTCAAAACATGCACGATAACAATAATTACAGTATAAAGGGCGACGAACAATCCGCGTTCACGCGAACCGACTCAAACACTTTATAGAATAGGGCAGGAATAGGAAAATGGTCGCAGTTATGAGGGGAAGTAACAGCGCACCAACAACTATGTAGATTTGAAAAAAGAGGCGAAATATATTTATTAAAAAAAAAAATGTGGGAGAGAAGAATTTTTAAATAAGTATTTTAAAATAAGTAATTTAACTAATCAGGATATTCGCTGTTTTTGAGGGTTTAATTTAGATTTAAATTTATTTAAAACACAGTTCAATTGGTCTTTCTGATGTCTCGCATCTAAAGCTATTTGCGGGCTTAAAAATTCTAACGAATTTAAAAATTTCTCACTAAAAGGCAATCTCCTAACAGTATGTTTGAAGGCAGATTGGTAATATTTTTTTATATTTTCATAAAAGTCTATAATTCCTTGGCTATTTTCTGAATTACTACTTCTAATTTTATTAATGGTTGCCATCGATTCCTCTCCAATAAAAATTGATTGCAGTGGCAGTAAATTATCTTCATTATATACGTCTATTTCATGTGAATTGGGTGCTACAATATACTCACGCTTTATAAAATTTCCTCCCAATGATCTTAATAATCTAAAACATTCAGGGTGCAGGCAATGAACTATAATTTTCGAATTCTGAAAAACTGTGTTGAATCTTGTAAATATGTTTAACGCGTAATCTAAAAATTGCAAATAAGCCTTAGGATTAGGGCAACTTAATGTTCGAAATATTTGGTTTGTTCTTTCGGAATAATTGTGTTCTGCTGCTGCCTCCACAAAAACAGCAAATAAAACTGTCCACTGACTTAACGTTCTTTCTACAATTTCCGGTAGTGCAACCCATCTGATCGGAGATGGCTGCAGAATTTTTCCCTTACATCGTCCATAAAATCTTGCAGGTCTTCTAAAACTTTCTGTTGTTTTTGATTTACTGTAAGACATGTATAAATGAAAGTGAATAATTGCTGTATTTGCAATGGCAAGTAATCGGTCGCACGGCACGCGACCAAATACATTGAATAGCAAAAGCATGGGAAGACACACATTTCTTCATGCACGTGTATCACATCGTGATTGTATTATATCGAATAAATCCTCTGAACACATATACGCACATTTACGGCTTGAATAATTGTCGTAGTCCCCAAAAGTCCGGATCATCATTGTTGTCGTTGAACGCCCAACGGTCTAAATCGTCTCGAACCTCGCGCCAAAACTGCCTGCAGCCATGCATTAACTTTTTACATTTAATGCTGTAGTATCCCTTCGTATATGCATACTCTGTTCGCTGAAACATATGAGAAACTATAGAAAACATGTGCTTTTTATGAAAAGACCTTGTAGTCGCTACGTACAAATATCACTTACCAAATACTCCTTCATCTCGTTGCTGTCGTCGCACCACATCCTGATTGAAACGCGTAATGATCCCTTGCAGTGGCAGATTGACGAGCAACTGGTCTTGCTGCATCTCCAAGCTCCCGCATGTAGATCCATGCCCAAAGTTGCATAGCCTTGCAAAAGTAAGATACCGTTGTTCTCCACCTGCATATTCGCTGACCATCCTCTCCTTCAATGCATCTTCTTCGAATTATTCACTGACCACCATCTCCTTTTTCTTCTCCGCACTCATCTTCTTCCTCTTCTTCTTTGGACACATCTCTTCTTCGAATTATTCACTGATCACCCTCTCCTTTTTCTTCTTCGCAGTCGTCTTCTTCCCCTTCTTCTTTGGGCACATCATTCGAACCACATTCAACGTCTAACGTACCACTTTGATCGCATATCGAACGTGTCTCGAACGTGTATTGAACCACTTTGATCACGTATCGAACGTCTATCGTACCACTCTGAACGTGTATGGTACCACATTGATCGCGCATCGAACCACTTCTACATAATAATTACTACCATCATCTTAATCTAGCGTACATCACATGCAGGAGGTTGGGGATGGGTGAAGGAGGTTTCTTCTGGGTGAAGATTTTAAAAGACCTATCCGCGGTTTTCTTGTCGTAGTATTGGGATTGAAATTAAAATAAATTTAATGTAATATTGAAATTTAAATAAATCCAATAATGAATAACTATCAATTAATAAAATTACGGAAAATATTGTTAAAAATAAACGGACTTCATAAGAAACTGACTGTGAAATTGATCCAGTCGCTCCTAATATTGAATAATTAGAATTTGAAGCCCAACCAACCAACAATTATCACCGGGTAAACACCTATTCTTAATAAATATAAAATTCCAATTTTTGTTGAAAATAGTAAAAAATAATTTATAAATTAAATCCTTTCGTACAAAAATTTATTAGATAAATATAGATAGAAACCGATCTGGCTCACGTCGATCTGAACTTAAATCATGTAAGATATTAAAAGTCGAACAGACTTAATATTTAAACTGCTGCATTTAAATTATATCCTAATTCAACATCGAGGTCGCAATCATCTTCATAAATATGATCTCTCCAAAGATATTACGCTGTTATCCCCAAAGTAATTAAATCTAACAATTTTTAATAAACTATCTTTCGAAACAAGAATACTTGGATAAATTTTTTAAAGTTAAATAATTTTAAATATCCTCCCAATAAATTACTTAATTTTATTAAAACTTATTCCTAAATCAAATTATAAAATTCTGTAGGGTCTTCTCGTCCCATAGAAAAAATCTAAGCATTTTTACTTAAAATTTAAATAAACAGTTTAATCTAGAGACAGGAAATATTTCATCAACTCATTCATTCAAGCCTTCAATAAAAAGACTAATTATTATGCTACCTTTGTATGCTACCATGTAGTCAATATACTGCAGCCACTTAAAAATAATTCATTGGGCAGAGCAGACTTTAAATTATTAAACATAAAGACATGTTTTTTGATAAACAGGTGAATATTTTTAATTTGCAGAATTCCTTTAGTTCATTTTTATCTAAAAAATATATTCACTAAATTAGTTATTAATTTTATCATTATACCCTACGCATAATTCATTTATATAATTTATTTAAAAAATTGCACCAAAATTCTTAAATTTTTTATCAATGAAATAAATTATTAAATTATCTTAAATGAAATTAAATTTTAAAATTACAATTCTTAAATACATCAAATTAATAATAATAATAATATAAATGTGTAGATAATCCCATAAGTTTGTTATATTTAACAAAAATAAAAATACTTTTCATAATTAATTAAATATATGAATAAATTCATTTAAAAACTAGATATCAATAAAATCGAATAACATATCACCACTAATTATAAATTTATAATTATTATTCCACATAAAAAAATAATTTATAATTAGCTCTTTTAATTTCAAGATTAATACAATTTATATTAATTATAATAATTGCAGGTGAAATACATGCGGTGGATAATGAAATTGGAGAGATCAACACCAACATCCTGGCTGTTAAAAGAAACAGGAAGAGCTGGCATAGCAATTGAAATGGGGGAATGAGCAATGAAGTTTGAAAAGAGGCTAATAAACTCGGAAGAAGGATTGATAAGATATGAAAGTGGGAGAAGTCTAATGAGAGGAAATGAAGTTACGAAAAGGGAAAGAATGAGAAACAAATTCTTGGAAGGGAGAGGATGGTCAAATGAAGAATTGGAAAGAAGAAGATTAAATGGGAAAGAAGTGTCGATCAAAATAGAGCAGATAAGTAAAGACATCCAAGAACAAGAGAGAGAGACGAAAGTAAAAGAGTCAAAGTTCCTAAGAGAATTAAGATAGGTGGCAAGGAAACCTGGAGTTAAGCCGAAATACTATTGGGGGGAAAAATCAAAAAGTAGTGAAACAAGGGCATGCAAATATTGGCTAAAGAGAGAAGAAAGAGTATTTAGGCTTTATAAGAAAGTGGAAGAAAGAGTGGAACACGTAATTGAAGCATGTGAAGTACGTGGAGAGAGTGGTGGGAATTGGAAAGAAGAGAAGGAAAAACTTGGCTATTTTACAGGAGATAATAGGGAGAAGGAAAAGATGGAAAGAACTGGAAAGTGATAAAAGAAGCTTATACTGCATAGAATAGATTAGGAAACACTTGTAAAATAGAAAAATTGTTAAGACACAGCAGGATACATTAGAAGGGTTGGACACTGGCACAATCGCGGGAATGAAATGAAAAGAGTATATGATCGTTCAATTGTAACACGAAAATGAGCAATAAATTAAATTATTAATATATTTTTTCTTTTTTATATTTTTCTATTTTTCTTTTTATTTTATATTTTTATATTCTATTTATATTTAATTTTAATTCCAATTTATTTAATGTTTTTAATTAGATTATTAATTGAGCCAGATTTAGCGGAGAGGGAATCAGAATTGGTGTCTGGATTTAATACTGAGTATTTTAGAGGTAGATTTTCATTAATTGTTATAGCTGGGTATTTAAGAATTATTTTTATAAGATTTTTAATTTCATTAATGTTTATGATTTTTTATTTAGCTAGAACTAAATTTTTATGCAGTAGCATAAGACCTCTCCTCACGAAATTCTATCGACTCCACATAATTCTTTCTATGATTCTCTGATTGTAAAGATAACACTAGATACTAAGCCGCTGTATTTCAAACTGAATACTGTAACATTTTTATTTAATCTTGATCTGTGTATAGCCTATGTGTATCTGCGGTTGTATGAAACTGCACAAGATGTGCGGATGAAATTTTTAAATTTTGTTAACGTGCTACAACAGAGCGATGTTGCCTGCGAAACATTAGATACGCGTCGTGCTGCTAAAATCATACGTGATAGCGAATATTACGACGAGGATTATCTTGTAGATTGCGAACTGTTAGCATGTGCCATCAATGATATTCTAGCTGATGCTCGTAGGAAGAAAAATGTTTAATTATTATTATTCTATTTTCATATTCTTTGCCTGTTACAATATATTATCATTTAAAACATATTATGTCTCTATTTTATTTACCCTCATTCTTTCCTCACCACCTAATTCTAAGATTCAACGTTTTAAATAGTATTATATTTCGTTCACGCGTTCTTCGCGTCGTGTCATCGCGCGATACGCTGCGACGCTAAATCTGAACGCTTTAAAAACATGCTAGCTTTAGAATGCTTGTTACATATTTGTTTGAAAATTATTTCTCTGCGTTGGAAAAAATATGTCTGTTTGCTACAGAATGGTTCGCTTGATCATTTATTCATGAAATTATTATTTCTCTGCGTTGGGGATAAAGTGTCTATTGGTTTGGAAAAAAATTTCAGCTGACATCGCATAATTCTATGATTCGCGCCTTCTTCGCGCCGCCAAATGACGTTATCCCGCACGGCTGCTCCAGAGGAGTCAAATTACACACGATCGCGCGATACACTGCGATATTAAGATTGAAAAACATTTGAAATACTGTTAGCTTAAGAATGCATGCGATTGTACCACTGTCTCTTGCCCTCCCCGAATTTAGCTTTAAAATAACTGTGCTTGTGCCGTCTCTCTCTCTCTCTCTCTCTCTCTCTCTCTCTCTCTCTCTCTCTCTCTCTCTCTCTTTCCCGTGCCCGAATATGTGGTTTGTAAAACGTCGATCTTTCCCGACATCGCTCGAAACAATTTCTGATCAAAATTATTATTTCTCTGCGCTGGGGGAAAAATTTCTGCTGCATATTGGTTCGCTAGATCGGTGTGGGCCAGGTGTGAAAAAATTTTCGGGGGTGGGCCAAGGTCATTCCCTCGCTCGGTTAGGTGTGAAAAAGATTTTCGGGGGTCAGTCCCCCCTCTGAAAAATTTTCATTCGAGCGTTTCTCGCGCCGCCAAATGACATCATCTCGCGCAGCTGCTCCAGGGGAGTCAAATCACGCGAGATCGCGCGATACGCTGCGACGCTAAGATTGAAAAAACATTTTGAAAAATTTTAGCTTTAGAATGCATGCGATTGTACCACTGCTGTCTCTTTCCCTCCACCGAATTTAGCTTGTACCACTATGTAGTGCTATCTCTTTCCCTCCACCTAATTTAGCTTGTACCACTATGTAGTGCTATCTCTTTCCCTCCCGGAATATGCGGTTTGTAAAACGTCGATCTTTCCCGACATCGCCCGAAACAATTTCTGATAAATTATTATTATTTCTCTGCGCTTGGCGGTTCGCTAAATCGGTGTGGACCAGGGGTGAAAAAATTTTCGGGGTGGGCCAAGGTCGTTCCCTCCCTCGGTTAGGTGTGAAAAAATTTCGGGGGTCATTCCCTCCCTCTGAAAAAATTTCTGACGGCGGGCCAGATCTGGAGAGGTCTCCGCAACCGCTCGGCCTGGACTGATCCCCTTCACGATTATGGCTTCCCCCACTCCGCGGCTCGTGCGCGCGCAACCAGTCTTCCACTCACCGCTGTCCTCGCGCCAAAAGTTCCCCCCACCGCGCTCCCCCGCGCGCCATCATTTCCACCCGCCCTCGCGCTCCCCTCAGAGGACCTGGGTTAGAATCGGCCTAGACATACTACTGGAATCCTCTCGAACTCTCAACTTAAGATACCAAATAGACCAAGCGTCATTTCTCGTATCACAATCCGACTTCGCGTCGAGACCTTATGTTCAACTAACGATCTAGTACCGTACCTGCATACCGAATCTTTAATATTAATTAGCGCAATATTCTTTATTATCAACTTAGCGTCAAAACCGAAATAATACACTTTATTACCAACCCCGCATCGAAACCTAAATCAAACGATATTCTTTAAATACCGAGCGATACGTCGTAACGCAATTACTTTACGTTCAATTATATTAATTTATCATCATAGTTCTCACGACTCCATGTCGTATTATATGTTCCATTTCGACCTAGCATCAAAACCATTTTTGAATAAACTATTTTGTTACCTATCGTTAAAAAGAAGGACTCTCGTTTCGTAAAAGTCATTTCTTTATCGCACGCCACCCGAACCAATCCCACAATTCCATGGGTAAACCGCTCTACTTGTAAAATCTCCTGTAATTAACGGCAACGTCTCGTTCGAGAACGTTACACGGGTGACCACATTGCAAGGACTGCATCTTATCAATTATGATCAATCTTCCGTAAAGGCACATGAATCGGCTGTAATAGACTACAATAGATTGCGAAAAAAAATATAGACCTGATCTTATGACTACTTCAATTTCTAAAAACCGCGTTCGCAATGTTCGTGATGCTGTTTGGGCAGTACTTAATTATAATGTATCCGAATGTCAGAATGCTAATGATCACATCGTGGATGATACCATTCAATACTACGTAAGAGATCTCCCAAATTCTGATGGTGTGTCTTGTTATGCGAATGCCACAATCCAATGTATGTTATATTGTTCATCCATAAGAGAAAATTAATTTTCGACTGAAAAAGCTGATCATATTATAAAAGTCTACCAATATAAATCGGATCAAAATCCAAACATAATATCATTACGGCAATTCGCAGGAGAAAAATACGCTAACAATCAGCTACATGATGCAGCTGAGTTTATTACCTCTCTTTGTGATCATAAGATTCTGATTAAGAATGCAGTACAACACGAAATTATAAAGGTATTAAGATGTTTAGAGTGTAATTACACAAGTACTACTATCAGTACAAATTGTGTGCTACATCTTGCACTGCCCAAGATGTTAAAAAAAATGATTTGAATTTCGAGATATAATAAAATACAATTTCACAGGATGGAAAAATCTGAAAGATCCTTGCAATTATTGTGCTAATTCAAACACAATGAAGAAAATCGATATAACTGCTTCCAAACAAAATCTTATTGCAAAATTACATTTATTCACGATAGTAGTGGAATCACAACGAAAGTGGAAAATTTCTGAATCAAAGCAATACCTACAACTAAAATACAAATGGGGGCTCACTGTTATAAACTTAAGGCAACGATTTTCCACCACGGTAAAAGTATTACCGTTGGTCATTACACGAGTGTGGTAAGGGGTAAAGGCACAACGTGGGTATCCGTTGACGATTTATGAGTAGAAAAACAAGTTTGGCCACGAAATGCTAAAAATGCATACATATTTTTCTTCGAAAGGTGTTAATAATTTTATTGTGGTTGTGAATACAGTTCAATGTTAAATATGTTCAGCGCCATAAGTTGCTTCGCGCACCATGTACTGTACACAAAGTACTATACATATATAATACATACATACTTTGTAAAGAGAAGTGAGATCCTAATAAAAAAAACTTCAAAAAAGTAAAAAATACGCCAAGTACATGATAAAATCGAGGACGGAAAAGAGTAAATCACAAAAAAAATAGAAGAAAATTGTAAAAAAAGATGTGAAATCAAAATGAGCTGCAAGTACATAAAGGTGACACAACTACATATACACAGCTAAAATGCTGTGTTCATACATTCCATTACTCATCTCGCCGACATTTTAATAATGTGAAGATAAAATGTAACATCTAGACATTTACCTAGATGTCCGCGGCCTGGAAGTTAAATACTTGCGTGGCCAGGCAAAGTCAAGGTGTCGATGAATAAGAATTATTTTAAACGTAAAATAATGAAAGTGTACTCATATTTGTCAGAGTTTTAAATTGGCAAATTATCTGAAAGCTTGTGAGAGGAAAGGTATCAGTATCAATGAATGATCTTGGAATTATTTTAAAACGCAATATAATGAAAATGTACTCATATTGTCTGAGTTTTAAATGGACAAATTATCCGAAAGCCTGCGAGGGGGAAGGTATGGGTATTGATGATCTGAGAATACCTTGCCTGGCCGCGCCATGTATTTGACTTCCAGGCCGCGGACATCTAGGCAAATGTCTAGATATTGCATTTTATCTTCACATTATTGAAATGTCGGCGATATGAGTAATGGAATGTATGAACACAGCATTTTAGCTGTGTATATGTAGTTGTGTCATCTTAAGCGCAGGTGGAAAGCACCTTTGTGTACTTGCAGCTCATTTTGATTTCACATCTTTTGTATGTATATTTTCTTCTATTTTTTTTTTGTGATTTACTCTTTTCCGTCGTCGATTTTATCATGTACTTGGCGTATTTTTTTACTTTTTTGAAGTTTTTTATGGGGATTATACACATACACGCAATGAAAACATCTGACAACGTCAGCTTCTTTCAAATCACTTGTCAAGCAGGTATGTAGCTACACGCATCTAGGACGCCCAAATACCTCGAGCGTGATTTCTAAAAGTCTGCGTAAAATTGAAAACTGCAGGATACTGCACTTGAAATTTGCATGCTCTTGTTAACAATTGCTTAAGCTTTCATGTAAGAAGAGTCCGACATTAATCACTCTTAATCATTTTTTTATAAGCCTTCTCAAAGTTTAAATTGATATAAACATTGCACTCTTTGTACATCGACTAAAAAATGTTTATGATACATATAAATAATAGAAATATACTTCTTTACCTATATAAATGTATAATACAAACACGTATTTTGATGTTTTAAAATAAGTAATTAAAAGAATTAGATTCACATAAAATTTCATGATTTTGTCTTCTTAATATTATATCTAATCAAAAGTAATCTGAAAAAGGAAAGGTATGCGGACTTAGAAGCTCTGGAGGGTTGTTAATTCATACAAAAAAATTACATTTTAAAGTTGTAGTTGAGAAATTGAATTTTGGCCATCCTCCAGACTACTGTGCATCGGTTCGCTACCACGATTTATGGGCCCCCCGCGCTAATCTAGCCCCAACCAATACTAATATCCAGAACAAGTTGAAAAGTGGAATGCGTTATGGCGGAATAAGTCAACAGACACACTAAAAGTTTTTTTATTAATATCGCAGAAACTATTAAATTCCCGAAGCAACAATTTTAGATTTAGGGTTCACACACCCTCCCCTCAAACCTCATGTCGATCGGCCACTGGAGCCATTCGGAAGTATAGTCGATAATTTGATTGATTATAGGCCTGTGATAGCTAAAGTATGAAGCGAATGGCATGCAAGATGCATCTACATTTCTGGCGAATGTAAGATCAATGCTAGTTTTAATCCCGTGATATCAATGACAAAGCTGAAATGGATCACACCGATGAATGTTATTGTTTACACAGAAACTAATCATTTTTCGGGCGAAAACGCATCCACCGTAACCACCGCTTTTCTCGCTTTTTTCTTGCCGAAGGCGAGAGCGAATCGGAATGACTGAACGCGGGCGGGGAGCGGTGCGGGGCGAACGCAGTTGATGCTTTGTCTCGCTCTGTCTTTCAGGCGCGTGATATTCCGTTCTTTGCGTGCGCGACGAAGTATCAGGCATCCGAGGGATGGAGCGAGACGGGGTGTCAGTACGTCGTCTGTTTCATGCCGTTCCTCGTTCGCGTTCGTCCAAATCTAGTTTTTAACGTTTAAATTCTGTACTTTTGTGGACCCCTTACCCACGCTCACAGCGATTACGCACTCGGTCGAAAGGTAATCTCAGGTACGGACATTCTTTGTCTACTCGACGCTATATTTATTGTTTGGATGTTGCTTTTAGTTTTAAAGTTATAAGACGAAACATTATCACCCATTTTCGTTACCCTTTTCGTAACACTCGACTTTTCGTGCATGCCCCCAATACTGTACCGATTTTAAAGCCGTTTCACGTCAAAAATGTGTTTGCGCGAACTGAAATGCGAATACACAATAGCCGTGACGAGATCGCCCCGAATCGCGTCGAGAATAGTAAGGGCTAGGCTACACATACGACTGCAAGTCGTACGACAGTCGTGTCGTTTATGCCAGGGTGTACATAACATATGGAAGCGTGTGCACACAGAGAACACCTGGTGTGCGCGCCTCCACAGGGTAAAACTATACAATTATGTCCCACTTTTAAAGAAAGATCTATAAAACCAATATTTTTCAATAATTGTTTAAATTTTTTGTGTAAACATGTTAAATGTTCATTACTCTTCACAACTACGCCGGAATTGTGAAGAGGACATAACAAGAAATAGCCGCAAACAATCATTTTCCTGAACCTTAGGTGGGGTGTTTTGTAACACTCGTCAGATAAAGCGCCCCACCTATGTGACAAAAAGCCCCAACATAAATAAGTAATTACTTTTTATTATTTTTAACAAAATGTTATAGAATATATGTAGGATCACGGAAAAAAGGGAATCCTTCGCGGGACGGGACTCGAACCCGTGATCTCCAGATTTGCGCGCTGGCCAGCCGCCTTAACCACCTCGGCCACCACCAACTTCCCCGGTCTTCGTTACTCCGTGTCCCCTCTTATTGTATGGGGTTCCTGATCCCCACACTCGGCCATCCTGCGACGTCATTCGTCTTTGAATGACATAGTGTCGCACGATGTGTCTGCGACGTAAAAATAAGAGACACCACAGTCGTTGTCTGCGACGCGAAAAATAAAGAGACATCAGTGCGACACTATGTCATTCGAGGACGAATGACGTCGCAGGATGGCCGAGTGTGGGGATCAGGAACCCCCATAACATAAGAGGGGACACGAAGTAACGAATACCGGGGAAGTCGGCGGTAGCCGAGGTGGTTAAAGGTCGTCGCCCACTAGGCCGAAGCGCCGCGCAGCGAAGCGCGGCGACCACGCATCGCTCATATGACAGAACAGCAGCGACCACGCATCGCTTATATCAGGGCTCTAGGGAGTGGGGGCCCCTCACGCGCCTGCTTCCCCTTCCAATCTTCCTCTGGCGTAGCGTGCCTTCCGTTGTCAAGGAGACCGCGCGACGCTACGAAGGCTGCCATGACGGGCTCGGGTCCTACGTACGCCGTACTTATGTATTAGTGACGCGTCAGGCGAGCCGCCGATCACTCGGATATGGGTCATTCCAGGTCAATTCGTTGACTTTCGTACCTGGGTGTCACGCTTGTTTATGATAATGAAATGCATTTCAGTCCATATCAAATTATAGGAGTTTAAATCATCATTTTCTGGTTTCAGAATTGTTTGATGAGTTCAGGCCTTCAGAATTGACGGTTTTTGCCGATTTTTGCGAGGGATGCTTTCACAGATCGCTTTTTTGTCCTTGAAACTATTAAGTGCATGGACTTTGGTCACTTTTGTTTTAATCGCAAAAGGCAATCCTTCTGATTGAATTGTTTTAGTATTTCGAAAGTAATTTTTATTATTATAGTAGAAAACCTAGTAATCTGCAACTTCTCTTTAATTTTGCGTTATTCTGTGACTTTTATGTAATATTTAAGAACCCCTCAGGTAGAAATAGGTGAAATCTGTTACTACAGATATGTAAAATTTCACAAAAAATACCTAATCATAAGGGCTCGTAACGCACAATTCATAAACTTGAATAAACAAAACGGTCGAGTTGAAGATATATAATAAGGAATAGTGAAAATTATCTTCGCGGAAATGTATTAGTTAAAAATCAACAGAAACCTATTATAGCTCTTAGGAAAAAAAACTATTTATTGAAATAAAAAAAAGCAAATATATTTAATAGTTTTAAGGAAAAAATTGATCTGGAACTGCACTTTTCCTAGAAATCGGTGGGAGTTGTCAGTTTTGAGGGCCTGTGTTTTTCGAAGAATTCTGAAACAAGAAAAGTCATGATTTAAAAATACAATAATGTTAATTATAAAGATAAATAAAGACTGGAATTGACTAGAATGACTAGATAAACGAAATACATTCACTTGTTCGGAAAAATGTAAACATTAGCTCATCCGAAAAGCTCATAGGATTTTTCGAAATGAAATTCACCATAATATGGTTCTGACTGTGGCTTATTTTAACTCTAATAAATAAAATACCAATGTAGGTACTGCAGTATAAATACAATTTTTATAAAGAAACTTATTTTTAAAATTGAAGTATGACAAAACTATGAACTTTTCGGGTGACCCAATACGATAGAACTTCGATTAAGGGAAAGATCAATTTTTGGCACATCGATGAAAAAAAAAGAAAAAACAGATTAATTCATCGATATATCGATTAAAAAAAGAAAAAAAAGAATAATTCATCGATAAATCGATTAAAAAAAGAACAAAAAGATCAATTATCGACACATCAATTAAAAAAAAATGTTCAAAACGTTTTGCTTTTATTTAAGAATAACATTAATAAAATAGTTTAAAGCAAACGAAACAAATTAAGAAAATAAACGATTTTCCTTTATGCAAAAACAGAATTCGATGGTACCATGAGTAGTTCCGATAAATATAATCAAAGTTCTACTGTCATTAGAAAATATGGATCATTGCTTTTTCCTGTGAATGAGATTTTGTACATCTACATCTAGTTCCGAAATAGCAACCCGTAACGCGCTTGAAAGAGAAATATCATTGAGGGAATTTCGAACATCTGATTTAATATTTGCCATTGTGGAAAAAGCAGTTTCACATACATAAGTAGATCCGAACATGGAACAAATTTTTAGGCCAAGATTGTGTAATTCCGGATACTTTTGAATAGGCAACAACTTAAAAAAGTCTTCGCCTGTCTCCTTCCTTGACTCAAAAAACGGATCTTCTTGTAACGTGCACAATTCTAGTTGTAACGTTTCATCCTGATCCTTTATGTTTGCTATCAAGGGACTTGCAAATAAGCGAATACTTTTACTCAAATTATCGAAATCACTAAATCGCGTATTAAATTCATGCATGATTTGAAGAACATCTTCGCGAAAAACAGAAAATTTAATATTGGAATGTTCTTCCGAAATTTTTAAACAATAAGGAAAATGAGTCAGCGTTTCCTCCTCAAGTTGTGCTGCAAACAGTTCCAATTGTTTTCGGAAACTACTCATATTTCCGTACAATTGAGCAATATTCTGTTTCTTGCCCTGCAAACTTAAATTTAAGCGTTGCAGGTGTGAAGCTACATCTGTTAAGAATGCCAATGCAGACAGAAATTCGGGGCTCTGCAACTCTTGTTGTATATCGGGTGTAATCGATGGTACTTCCTTACGAACAAAATCTACTAATAATTTCCGGAGCGCGAAAAAACGTTGTAGGCTTTTCGCAGCACTTTAGCCAACGACCTTCTGTATATAAAAGTAAATCATCAAAAGCTGCATTATGTTCTTTCAGAAATGCTTGCAGCTTACGGTGAGTAAGCAAGCGGTTTCCTCCTCTAACAAGATTTGTAACTTTAGTTACAAGCTTCATTGTTTTGGAAAGTCTTAAAATTTTGGCGCATAATACCTCCTGATGTATTATGCAATGAAACGTATAACAATTTATAGAATTTTGTTTCAGGAGTCCAAATAAACCATTTATTGTGCCAGTCAGTGCCGGTGCTCCATCGGTTATTATACATGTGCATCTTTCAAAAGTTGTAAATTTTGTTACTTCTGCGTGGAAAGCGGTATATATGTCCACCCCCTTCGTGGTGTTATGCAAGGGTACGAGTACAAGTAATTCTTCATTAAGAGAAAAGTCACTTTGCACCGTACGAATGAAAATAGCCAATTGGCTAATATCGGTTATATCCGTACTTTCATCCAAACACAGTGAAAAGTAAACACAGTTTTGGATCAAAGTACGTAATTTATCTACTAAAAAATGATCAATATCTAACATCCGTCTGGAGACAGTTTGCCCTGATAGAGGAACGGTTTGAAATTGTTTGGCCAAAATATCATTCTTAAAAGCATGTGCCATGGCAATTGCACAATCTCTTATTAATATACCGTCACTGTAACTTTTTTTCGCGCGCCCAATTTGTAAACTAACTGCGTATGATGCAACAAGGCTTTGCTTATTGCTATCATCACACGCCGAGGTACTTGCTGTAGGAGGATTATGCTCGCTTACAATTTCTTTTGTTCTTCGATATTCCGTAAGTAACGCACGTCTTTCATCTGGTGAAAAGTCCTGATATCTTTCCTTATGCAAGGATGTATAATGTCGCGAAAGATGAAATGGGCGAAATGGACAATGCAATATTTTACCGCAGATGATACATTCTGCGATATTTTCTGAAGTTCGGATGATTAGAAATTTTAATTCCTTCTCTGCATCAGAGCAGAAATAATCTACAATAGACGTGGTTGCTTTTGGCATCGTACTTAAAATTACAATTCAACTTACTACTGGAAATAATTGAAGGAAAAGGAATAAGGATATCTGAAATGTGCAATAGAAGAATAAGCAGAAATAGAATAGTTAAAGCTACAGAGAAGAGAAAAATATAAAAATTTAAATGCAGTGCTTGCGTGACACAATATTTCCGGCCTTCGCGAAATCGCGCTCGTCTTGCGGTTTGTAACTGATTGAGGTGGCTTTGTGTCATGTTGACCTCCTCAGACGTTAAACAAAAGACGAATAATCCGAAATCTGCGGGAAATAGTAGCATTGGCGGCTGGCTGTGACGTCGCGTGTCACTAATACACATGCCGTATCGGGCGTCCGAGCAGTGATGCCAGAATGAGGACGGGTTTCTTCGAGAATTTCCCCCACCACGCGCGCACACTACGCCGGAGCTGCGTGTCCGTGAGCTCGGCGCTTCGGACAATGTCGGGAAGACGAGAGAGAAAACGAATGTGTGTCTTTCTCTCTCGCTCTTGAAACGCTGTGATCCAAAGTGAGGCGCAAGCGACACGCGCCACGCGCGATCTTCTTGAGTGCCTGGAGATACACTTTTCACTTTCTGACATATGTATAATATTCTTGTAATGAAAAAAAATGTGCAAAAAGTTTTGTTGCGGAAATCGCGTTTTAAGACATCCTGATCACGTTTTGACTATTTAGAAAAGAGCTTTTTTTTAAATATCTCATACTTGTTAACACGATTACGTTTAAACGGCAAAATGGATTTCAATGAAACTTTATATTTAAATTTTACATTCTTGTCTTAATATTCTTGATCCGATTATATCGCGAAAAATGATAATTACCCGTTATGGTTCTTCGATTTTTCAGATATACGATCTAAATTCTACATAAAAAGAGTTAATAAAAATTCTTCTGTAACTTCTTTAACAAAGAAAAATGTACATTCATAATTTCTTGTTTTCATTTTACATTCTCGTACATTTTATTTGAACTATTCCTATTTTTCAAACCTAAAAATTAATTTTTTTAGTAAAAGATGAATATTTTGATACTGTACATTGGTGAACTTTCTTAAAATTAGAATCCACTCTTGGTCAGTACCGTGGACGCTGTATCAACCTTCGATAAAATATATTTTTTCAGAGTATGATCTAAAAATCTAAAATCTAAACGTAATCACATTTCTCGATAGATTTTTCGATAATTATATCAAGTTGCGACAAAGAATCACGCACTATTTACAAATTAATTACGCGCAGCGTGCGCGCTACAGCTCGATGGAAACTACGGGAAAGTGGTGGTCTCTTCCATCGGGAGGGAAATATAAACAATTGGTTATGCAAAGCTAACATCGCGATACATGTTGTACACTAAAATGTGTAAATTGGTACAAAGGAATTGTACAAGAATAGGAGGGAATGGTAACTGGTAAATGCATCTGTGGCAGTTCGGTACTGTCACCATTGCTTTGCTGTTATTTCTTTTAGCCTTTTCTTCGACTTTTCTCCTTTCTGAATTGTTCTTACTATTTTACGATTTCCTATCTATTTTTTTCGTTTCTCGTTTCCAGGGTTCGCTCGGGCCTGGTTTTCGTCAAGTAGGTACATTTGACGGTCAGATCCGCGCGAAACCAAGCGATTCGCGATCTATGGTCGCGTTTACTTTGTTTACGTGTAGATGCGTTTAGTGGGGGGTCTCGCAGTTGCGCGTCGCGCATTTAACCGTCATTTCAGTAGAAATAGAGATTAGGTGGTGTGTACTAGTTATTTGTTTCGCTCTGTCTGCATGTTTTTGGTGAATTCGGGTCTGTCGGGTTAGAAGTGTAGTCTGTAATTAGTAGCCCCCTATATCTCCCCTTTTCTATACGCTAGCATTTGCTTGTTGCTTTGTATATAATATTTTTCCTACACATTTCATTTTTTTCGTGGTTACGATGGAAACGTTTGAGAAAACAGGTGAAAAGGCTACTCCTGTTTATCGGTCGTTGTTGGAAACGAATGAGAAGTTCCGATCGTGGATTCGCGAAGTCCCTAATGATAAAAGCCTTTTCTATTGTTCTGCATGCGAGAAAACTTTTTCTTGCAGCTCGTCAAACGTTAAAAGGCATGCGGAATCAGCGAGACATAAATATTTATTATCTAAAAAAATTTCGCGATTAACTATGCATGCTAAGGTCTTGAAAAAGATTTTTATGCCTCAATGGCTTGAGGATTTCAAGCCCTGGTTGCATAAGGTCGCCGATGATCCTTTTTCGTGTTTCTGTTCGGTTTGTAAAAAATCATTTGCTTGCGGCCTGTCGCAAATCCAACGTCACGCGGATTCCAAGTGCCACATCCAAAACTGGGAAAAAAATGGAATGGATGTGAGGAAATCGAACGATTTCAGATCGCAATGCGAGGAATCGCCTTTGTCATTTGATGAACGAAAAAAAGTCGCGGAAATTCGTTTTGCTGCATTAGAAGCCGAGAAAAATATTTCGCATCAATCCGCAGAGGCGATTCTTACATTTTTCCAAGACGTTGGGAAAAATCCTAATGTTTTGAAACATTTGACGTGTGGTCGAACAAAGTGTTCTAGTATTATATCGAACGTTCTGTGTCCTCGGGAAACAGAGCGTCTTAGTCATGTTTTACAGAATTCTAAGTTTTCAGTATTTATTGATGAGACATCCGACTTTACCAATGAGAAATGGATGTCGTTTATTGTTCGGTATGTCGCACCCGAGACTTTGGATGTTCGAACGGAATTAGTAGAATTAATTAATCTTGACGCGCGAGAATGTACTGCCGATAAAATATTTACCTCATTTAGGAACTCCGTGTGGAAAAAGCAAATTCCGTTCGAAAACATTCTTGCTTTGTCGTGTGATAACGCTTCTGTCATGACAGGGCGTCACTCGTCATTCAAGACCAAACTTGCAGAAATTCGCGGTGAAAAATTTTTGACCATGCCGTGTCCATGTCACTCCTCTGCATTGGTAGTGCATGCAGCACGCGCTACCATTCCCGAGGTCTGCGAGGATTTATTACGGAAAGTCACAACATTCATTTATAGCAGTCCCAAACGCTCGGCCATTTTTGGCGAATTTCAGCAATGTTTTCAATCTACTGACCGCAAAATTTTAAAACTGTGTACTACGCGATGGTTATCGCGTTACTCATCCGTAGTTACACTTTTAGAAAATTGGAACAGTGTGTTGCACTTTCTGCAAGAATTGGTCGTAAGTGAGAAGACAAAGTCTGGGGAAGATCTGCTTATCATCATGCAAAATCCAGAAGCGAAAGCATATCTTCTGTTTTTGAAATACGTTCTAGAGTATTTTAATGAGTTTAGTTTATTCTTTCAGTCGCAACAAACAAGAATCCATTTGCTTCAAAATACTGCCAAACTCTTTTGTACAATATTTTACGTAATTTTTTGAAACCGCAGCTTTTGAAGCACATGGATTCAGTAAAATTAATAGATTTTTCAAGAGGCAATAATCAATTCGCATTTAATAGTATTCATTTAGGTCCGGATTGTGACACTTTTCTTTGTCAGTTAGTCGCAGAAGGCAAACCCGATGTTGTCCAAACCGTTCGAGAAAATTGTATTAAGTTTTACATAACGGCTGCAAACGAAATTCGTAATCGATTGCCAATCGATGACGAATTTCTGAGCAAGTTATGTGCTTTTGAGCCTCATTTGGCATTAGTAGATAATGACAGAGACACTTCATTCGAAAGTGTTCTCTTTATTGCTCAGAAATTGGGCGCTTTCGACGAAGACGGTTTACAAAAAGAATGTTCGACATTGCACCTGAATTTTTCAAATAGAGACAAGCAGATGCTTTGTACATTAGCTTTTGATGATGTTTGGAAAACGGTGTTGTTAACGCGAAACGATCAAGGCTCATTTAAATATCCATGGTTGCAGGAATTATTAAATTCCATTAGAAGTCTTCCAAATTCAAACGCCGATGCTGAAAGATCGTTTTCCATGCTTCCCGACATAAAGAACAAGAAACGAAACCGACTTTGTTCGACCATCGACAATGCCATTTGCGTAACGAAATCGGCATTAAAGGCGCACGAGGAAACAGCTCAGACCATGGAGGTAGATGACAAACATCTATCTCTCATGTAATCTGAGAATTTATATGCAACTTTTGCGAAGAAGCAAAAGAGTAGTTTACGTTTACATGCCGTTGATGGCCTCGCGGATTTTCCTTCTACGTCGGGTAATGCAAATTGGTGATGTCCAGAATATTATCAATTTCATCCATTTTCTATTTCAATCGATTTTTGGACATCGTGAATATGTAAATAGTTGTTCGATTTACCTCACGCAATTCTTGTTCTATCCTTGAAATAAATTCGCTTGCTTGCCGTACATATGATTTATAGAGAGAACTTCGAGATAATTGTACAAATAAATGTAATGTTCTTAATTATATTCATTTTATATGTAACAATTATCTCGAAATTCTGTCGCATGTATTATAGTAAATTCCTCTGCGTGCTTTCTATCCTTTGGAAATGTAAACAATTGTAGCATTACTTATTTCAGTCTTACATCTCGTCAATATATCCAACCCAATTGATATATTTACGTGCTGCCTTTCTTTTCTATTTTTGTAATGTTTTTGTACATTTTAGTGTACAACATGTATCGCAATGTTAGCTTTGCATAACCATTTGTTTACATTTCCCTCCCGATGGAAGAGACCACCACTTTCCCGTAGTTTCCATCGAGCTGTAGCGCGCACGCTGCGCGTAATTAATTTGTAAATAGTGCGTGATTCTTTGTCGCAACTTGATATAATTATCGAAAAATCTATCGAGAAATGTGATTACGTTTAGATTTTAGATTTTTAGATCATACTCTGAAAAAATATATTTTATCGAAGGTTGCTACAGCGTCCACGGTATTGGCCAAGAGTGGATTCTAATTTTAAGAAAGTTCGCCAATGTACAGTATCAAAATATTCATCTTTTACTAAAAAAATTCATTTTTAGGTTTGAAAAATAGGAATAGTTCAAATAAAATGTACGAGAATGTAAAATGAAAACAAGAAATTATGAATGTACATTTTTCTTTGTTAAAGAAGTTACAGAAGAATTTTTATTAACTCTTTTTATGTAGAATTTAGATCGTATATCTGAAAAATCGAAGAACCATAACGGGTAATTATCATTTTTCGCGATATAATCGGATCAAGAATATTAAGACAAGAATGTAAAATTTAATTATAAAGTTTCATTGAAATCCATTTTGCCGTTTAAACGTAATCGTTTTAATAAATATATGAGATATTTAAAGAAAAGCTCTTTTCTAACTACTCAAAACGTGATCAGGAGGTCTTAAAACGTGATTTCCGTAACAAAACTTTTTGTACATTTTTTTTCATTACAAGAGTATTATACATATGTCAGAAAGTGAAAAGTGTATCTCGATGCACTCAAGAAGATCGCCCGTGGCGCGTGTCGCTGGCGCCTCACTTTGGATCACAGCGTTTCAAGAGCGAGAGAGAAAGACACACATTCGTTTTCTCTCTCGTCTTCCCGACATTGTCCGAAGCGCCGAGCTCACGGACACGCAGCTCCGGCGTATTGTGCGCGCGTGGTGGGGGAAATTCTCGAGGGAACCCGTCCTCATTCTGGCATCACTGCGTCCGAGCTCGCTCGACGACGGACACGCTGGTCTGTCATGGTCGCCTCTTTAGCGTCGCGCGGTATCCCTGACAACGCGGACGAGGGTGGGAGAACCCCGAGCGTACGCGTACGGCACCTTGGAGAGCCCTGGCCTATATGACAGAACAGCGCCAACGAACATTTCGCTTTGGTCGCCGTGCTTCACAACGGCGTAATGGGTGACGGCCTTAAGACGGCTGGCCAGCGCGCAAATCTGGAGATCGCGGTTTCGAGTCCCATCCGGATGCTTCCCTTTTTTCCGTGATCCTACATATATATTATAAAAGATATTATTAACAAAAATAGAACAATATTGAATAAAATTTTCAAAAATTTTCCGTTTTTTTCAAATATCAATTTTCTTTTCTTTTTAGTCTTTCCTGTTTGTTAGGTGCCTTCATAGCATTCTTGAAGGTATACATATTATAAATTCTACTTCTTTCATTAACTCTCATTGTTTTACTTTTTACCTTCTCCATCGCGTCATATTATAGAATTGGAATTATAATAAGTCCGACTCTTCTTGTTAGCAATATATCGGAAGCGCACGTCGCAGGATTGGGACACTCGCGTGAAGGCTTCGTTTAACTTTAAGGACTTTAGTTTTAACACTAGTTGGATCTTACGTTTAAGTCTATTTACAGTTATGGCACAATAAAGAGTTGGTATGTACAATTATATACAATGTTTATGCGTTTTGCACTACAGCACTAGTTCCTATGCGGTAGGATTATTCTAGGTGATCAGCGCGTGGATTCGGGTCGAATCCAGTTGCAAAGCAAAGCGACCAAGTAAAGCAGTAAGCAATTAGCAGGCGGTTAAAGCGTTGAGTCAGGTGTTACCTTTTGGACGGCTCGTCGACTAGTAGTTCGAGGAAATCGTCGTCGATTTCCTCGAATCCGCGAGCTCTCCCCCTTCCATCGATCACCGATCGATATCGGGAGATATAATCTATGCTCCACATGAGCAAAGGGGGGGCTTACAATATGTCGTCACGCCCGGGTTCGCTCGGGCTCGGGAGATGGCGCAATAAGGACTATTTCTCGAACACTTCTTTAATAATATTAACTGAACGTAAATTGAATTTTTATTGTCTCAACGTGTTGCCAGTATCACATGGCTCTCGTTACTGCTTGGAGGAAGCGTCACTTCCCGAGCACCTCACGCGAGGTCACGTGACTTGCTTTTGGACAAGCGCGAAATTCAAGTGTTCTAACACTCCCACTAATAGAGCGCTTCTCAAGAACAAATCATTGTGGATACAGGAACGCAACTTATAAACAAAAAAAAATATTACATTGATCTTATACACATAGTGCCCTTATCCTAATGTTAGCTAGTAATAGTATGAGGAAAGTATTGTTAATTAGGACAGGTCGTTGTACCTATTTCTTTACGCAGCGTTTCAAATTGATTGCGAGGATACGCTTTAGTTAGTATGTCTGCTAGTTGCTGTTTGCTTGACACGTACGGTACGTGAATGTCACCATCGGCAAATTTCTCACGTGTATAATGATAGCATATGTTCACGTGCTTCGTTCTCGTGTGGAACTCTGGATTATTTACCAGTTTGATGGCGCTGTGACTGTCCATGAGGATTGATGTTGGCCCCTTCGTGGGCTCTCCCACATTGCGCAACAGCTGACGTATTCACATAGCTTCTCGTGTTGCGCAGCAAGCCGCGTTGTATTCCGCCTCTGTAGTCGACAAGGAAACTGTTGACTGTCGTCGACTATTCCAGGTCACTGGTCCGTTGCTTAATTTGAATATATAGCCAGTCATGGATATCCTCGTGTCAATGTCATTTGCGAAGTCTGTATCCGAAAATCCATGTATCACCTCTGATCCCTGAGTTTTTGAGTAGAGTATTCCATAATCTCTTGTGTTTTTCAGGTATCTGATTCTCCTTTTGACAGCATTCCAGTGCGGCTGTCCATGCTTGTCCAGATATCTACTGACAACTCCTACTGCAAAAGCAATATCTGGTCTGGTTACTATTGCCGCAAATATTAGGCTGTCGACTGCTTCTCTGTAAGGCACTTGGGCTTGACTTTCCGTCACCGAAGTTAAATGCGCGTGACTGTCAGCCGGAGTAGAAATTCCATTTGCATCCTCCATGTCAAATTTTTTGATAACACGATCAATATAATCTTTTTGATGTACGAATATTCATCCTTCGTATTTATTATATACAATTTCCATCCCTACAAAGCTGCGTACATTGTCGCAACATGTGACTTGAAAGGTAGTCTTGAGTTGAGAAATAATTGATTGCAGTTCTTTCTCATCATTCCTCATCAATAGTTCATCATCAACGTACAACGCGAGAAGTGTCTTTGACGCATTAGAGTGTCTGTAGTAGACGCATTTGTCTGCATTGCTTTGTTGAAAATTAATGCTCTTTAGGAAACTGTTAATCCGCTCAGTCCGTCGTCGGGATGCCTGTTTAAGGCCATATAGTGCCTTCTTCAATTTGCATACCGTGTCTTCTTGAAATACCATTCCTTCTGGTGGGAGCATATATACATCGTCTTGAAGATCGCCACTTAAGAAGGCTGTCTTGACGTCAAATTGAATTCACTTGTAGTTTCGTTGTACAACTAGAGCTTTTCTCTGTGCATCTCTAGAGCTTTTCCTTTAGCACACAGCCTCGGTTTGAAACGAGGAATATTTCCGTTGTTGGTACCTGGATTTACACTGAATACCCATTTCGAATCCATGACTTTTTTGTCTTTTGGGAGAGTGGTTACATTCCATGTTTTGTCGATTTTTAGTGCCTCTATTTCTTGTCGAATAGCTTCACGCCACATCCGTTTTTCCTCACTATTCATGACTTCTTCAAAGGTTTGTGGAATGCGAATGTCAACAGCATGCGCTTCATAACGTTCTGGCCTCTTTATGACGTCTCGATCACGCAGCTTATATCCTTCCGAGCTCGTGTCTTCGTTGGTTGTATTCGGACTTTCTATGTTCTTTGACTTCCCGGTTTCTTGACTTTCTTGTTCTTCACGGGTTGATTCATCTGTATATACCTCAGGAAGTGTTGCTGGAATATTCGCTCTCTCCTAAGGTGACGCTACGCCTTCGTCGAACGTGACATTACACGAAATCTTGATTTTCTTAATTTCTATGTTAAATAAACGGTAATTCGTTGAATTGCTGTCATAACCTACAAGTATTAGTTTCTTGCTCTTCGGGGCAAGTTTGTTTCTGATTTCTTTAGGCATGTGCATAAACGGTCCATGCTCCAAAAGTTTTTATGTGATTTAATATCGCCGGTTTTCCGGTCCACATTTCGAACAGTGTCGAATTTGGTGCCTGACTTGTCGAGGTTCTATTTAAAATGTAAGCAGCCGTGTTTATGGCTTCGGCCCATAAATATAACGGAATGTCCTTCGCGTATAACCTTGAACGGGCGCTCTCTACAGTTGTTCACATATCACGCTCCGCTCTTCCGTTTTGCTCGGGAGTATAGGGAGCAGTTGTCTCTAAATCTATTCCCCGTTGGGAAAGAAAAACCTTAAATTGGTTGTTACAGTATTCCCGTCCATTATCGACATGCAAGATCTTTACGGAATTTCCAAATATATTTCTCAAAAATCTTGTTACATGGGCCCTTCTGGCCCATCTCGTGCTTGCTGTCCTCTCGTCGCTTCTTGTCGAATAGGCGATTCAGCGGAATCGCCTCGCGCGTGGCAATCACGTTGTACCGAGCTGCATATCGACAGCCGTGAGGACAACGTGACTGCTGACGGCCCGGGCCGGGATATTTCCTAAGAGGCAGTGACCGCCGGGTGCCGACGGGGAGATCTTTTCACCTAATCGATATCGAAAACGCGAGGCGCGGCCTGCAACGGGGACACTTCGGAGTGGCATTCGATTTTGAGAGCTCGCGAGAGGAAGTCACGACGAGCCAGCGGGCCGTCTAGATCTCGCTACCTCACCTCCGCGTGAATACCGCGAAGCGCGTCCGTCCGAGGAGGAGGAGCGCAAGGGTAACTCCATCCGACGCACCGAGAACGGCCTAGCCGGGAGAGCCCTTACGCGCCGATCCGGGCCGCCGTAAGACCGCGAAGACGTGAGAAGGAACGAGAAAAGCGATACGACGTACGCCGAATGCGCTGACTTCTGTGTGCTACCCGAGAGCACAGCGAGCGACCACGTCCTGCGCGCGGGTCGTCAACCCGTTAGCGTCAGCGGAGACGGAGCGCCGTCCCCAGGGTATGTAACCATTTATTTGCTTTATTAAGAATATACTCTATTTTATTGTTATCCACCTAATCCCTCCGAGTACCATTTTATTCACACCTCTTACCTTTCTCTCCCCGGCAAGCATAGTCAAGGTGGGCTTTAACCCTTTGACAAAAGCAAGAACCCTTTAAATCATCTCAACCGCTCGTGGTAAATTATTGAAAAGTCCTTTCAGGACGTTACAATCTACAAAATTCTTTGAAGTATTCTAATGTTTCACCCTTGTGCTTGATAAAGAACACTAACCTATACCCCGATAAATCATCTTTGAATAGGACAAAGTATTTAGCACCTTGTATAGAGGGAACAGACATTGGTCCACAGAGATCGCTATGTACATATTCGCCGAGTTTGACTTTGATACGCTCTGCAGGAGAAAAAGACAGTTTATGCTGCTTGTCATACACTAGAGTGGGTCGAATTTCGATTTTTTTTTAAACTCGATATGTAATAGTGCGCAAAAGTTTCCTTAGACAAGTACAAATTCAACGCAAAAAAAATTTTGAAATTGAATGATATTTGACCATCGCGCATCGAGGTGAAAAATTCAAATTTTGGGAAAAATACTCAATTTCTTAAAAAAGTTGAAAAACGTTTTTCTCGTCTTATTTACATTTACCAAAGTTGTAAAATGATATTTAAACACACCAAAAGACATTTCCGGTATAACATTTTAGTTATTATTTAAATGGCTTGGGGGAGAAGCTTCTATAAAGATTTAATGTGTAGCTCTTGGCTCGTCCATATGAAATTGAGGACGACTCAGAACCCACCACGAGAAGGTGGCTACACGTCGAGTTTCACCCACACCCTACCCAACCAACCAACCATTAGTTAATTTTAACAATATTTGCGAACATTAAATTTTGTTGACAATTCAATCGTCGACTGGAAATTATGCCTTGGTTTCGAATTTCCGCATTAGGCCTCTTGATTTTAAAATTGAACGAATAAATCCGTCCCTATTCTCGAAACGCACAACTTTCTGTGTCGATTCTGAGACTGACTTGACACATCTCTCCATTGATTGAGTGTGGGATGGAAAGTATCTTATATCCCATTCCGGGACAAACCCGCTCTCGATCAGGTGGGAAATGTGATTGTTCGAAATATTGCTCAAAAGAGGAGGCGACGATAACTTTGTGGAGGACCAATCAATTATATTAAAATAATTTTGAGCATCAAACTTGAGTGTGGGTACTATAAAACTTTGTACCTTCGTTTTTTCGTTAGAAGGTAACGATCTTGATTTGAGAATTCTCCTCAGTGCAAGTTCTCTCAAGTACCTCCGTTCATCCAGCGCCACAGTTAGAAGCAAGCTTTCGGGCTGTGCGAAATATGCATTTCGTTGAATGACAGGATCAATGATTTGAAGGAGATTGTCAAGTAAGTACCTTGACGTTTGAATGGCCAGGAAAAGGTGCCGTGGACCACTTATTATTGAACTTTCCTTTTTTATAGGAAATCACAACGGCATGTAGGAGGTGAGTATGAATTTCACTATTTCTTTCAGCTCAGAGGAGGGATTGGGTGTTGAAATGTATAACCTCAAGGTGTTATTTGCAGCAGTTAATCAACGAGAATGGCACAGCGGACCGGGATGTGCTACAGCTAAATCTGGCGAGCAGACACCCGTTTTAGTTGCTTGGGAAATATCCAAAAGATATTTCTGATCTTTACTGAGATCGTCTCGATCTGTTGGAGGAATGAAGCAATCGATTCTTTCAAAATCACGCACAGGAAACTTGTGACAGTCCGACAGAGACTTCCCAAAAGAACCAGAGAACGACTGAGGTCCTGCAGTTGCACCACCGAGACAGGCAAATAAGCGTCTGAATGGCAATTTATTGAAATGCAACATACAGATTACGCATTGGAGAGGTCTTTCCAAATGAGTTTCGAGGTTATGGATAACACCATTTTTCCAGCCAGTATTTACTGCTGTGCCATCACAGCTCACGACACCCCAGTCAGTAAAAGAAATATCTAGTTCAGTGAGTTTTGCAATGATGGAGTCACTTATATGTTTTGCGGAACCTGTTTTTGGCACAATGTGGCTTATGTACTTCGATCTCGGTTCTTGAAGGAGTGCAATGTGTTCCTCCTTCATCACCCTGCGGAAGCGCTTCGAACACCTCTGCTTCAACGAAAAGGGTGTTGTCTTTCCGACCGTCGAAGTATAGGCCACGAAGGATAATATTTGATTCAGAATCCTTCAAGCTAGATCTTGTTCGTGCTCTTTCCCTCCTAATTTTCCTTTTGTCCACAACAAGTGTCGTGTCAGATTTAGTGATGATTCCAACGTGTTTCAAAACACTGGAGGCTATGGCCGCCGTCGCTCTATCTGAAATTCCGAATCTATCACATTTTAAAACCGTCGAAGTTAGCTGAAGCCTTATCTGCGAGTATGGCGTAGAATTAGAATCAGGCGATCCATAGCGGTAGTGTTTTGAAACAATAGAGTCCTTTGCAGATGGTTGGTATGTATGTATAGCTTCTTGCTCAGACTCATCGACCAGGAGGATGTCATCTGACAAGGGAAGATCCCGAACCCGAAAATTCAAAAAAATTCTGAAACTTTGTGGATATGTAGGGGATTTCCTTCTGATTACAACGCAATTTTTTTTTGCTGCCCAAAATCACTATAAGGGGGTGAAATTAACCCCTGAAGATTCGGCTATTTTTCGATTTTATTTTGTAACACACAATCTGTAAGAGATAGAAATAAAGTTTCAAGACAAAAGTTACTTCTTTTAATTAGATCTATCAAATCGTAAAGGTTTTATCAATTGTTTAAACAATTAGAAAAAAGTTATAAACAAAAATATGAATAATGTTTTCTAAAATTCGGGTTTTCACGTGAAATCTGAACTGGATGTTTAAATAATTATGAAACAGCATAATCCATATTTTTTTTCCATACAATTTCAACTATTGTTGTACCGCGGAACTGTGCTCCGCGACAATCGAAAAACTTTTGGATCCCATTGTAACGTACCTTAAGCTGCACGACGAGCAATGTTTTTCTAACTTTTATTAGGAAATAATACGCGACGCGTAGTAAGAAAGTAATATAATTTATATGCTTTTGTCTCCAATTACACATGGGGAAATTATATCAGGTGGAAATAGAGGAGAAGAAGGGAACTATTAGATATAACTTATCCTTATTAGAACTTTTTATTTTTAACATAATTATCGAACTTTTCTCTTATTTGCTTACCAAACAAGCGAGACAATGCAGGCGTTTAATAAGCGATTAAAGTATAGTTAGGTAACCTTGAAAACACTTGTGTGATTATGAATTATTCTTCATGGTGATGAAACTCTTCGAAAAAATGTTGAAAACATAAATATTGCTTACACCACGCACATCGTATGATAGCATAATTGCCGCATATGGAACAACGAGGTGGATGTATGAAATCTTGTAGTGAAAAAGCGAAATCTACTGGATTTTCAAACTGATTTGGTTTCTCAACAATATATCCACTTTTATACCATGCGTAAGCAAACACATCGTGATACTTTGGTGATGAAAGTTAATTATGAATAAGAGACTGTAATTTAATGACATTATTCCTTGCATTTAGCTGCACATCGTAATTAAACAATAATACAAGGTCGGAAAATTTTCGTACAAAGCTTTTCCATATCCGGAAACCATATACATCAAGTGGTTGTATCATTCCTGTAGTTTTTTTTCGGTATTGTGAATATTTCCACATGTTGATTAGCTGGTATACCGTTTCGTAATGTAGATGGACAGTGACCAGTCCACGAATCCAATAACAAAACTCTTCGAGATCCCGCATGTGGTAGATATACGTTTGTTAACCATTCCATAACCAGTTCACCTGTTAACTTTCCAGATGTGGACGCCTGTATATAAACATTCCACGGTCGAAACAAAGATTGTTGTACACGTGGACCAAAATTACCATCCTTTTCCTGCAGAAAAATAAATAGCGGAGAGAGTAGTTTCCCAGAAGCTGATATTGTGGGGAATATAGTATAGCTATGTGTAGTAGCGGATATAGATTGTACGAGTGCTGTAACACTTTTGGTTCCTTGTTCAGCTAAAGTACGGCCCGAATGTAATTCTAGATTGAATCCGCTTTCATCAGCTTTGAATGTATTGTTTGTTCCGATATCTCTAATACGAGGTTTTACATTATTCACAAAAGTCGAAGCAATTTCATTTAATTGCGTGGTATCTGTACCGTATGATCTGGTAATAAATTTGTTCACTTTTCTTGAAACTATTTTATACGTTCTCTTAAAATTCCAGATCCAATGTCGAGATGCTTTAAAATTTTCCAACCCTGTCTCTTCATTAACTTGTAAGGCCCATCTTCGAAGGTCCAAATCATGAATAATGGCATGAGTTTCAATCCCGTCAACAAACTTATTATACACATATTCAGAAATTTGTAACAATTTTTCCCGACGTGTCCCTCCCCTGTTCTCCGTTTCTTCCCATCCAATGAAAACAAGGCAATTTTGCATAGATATGAAACAAATAGATACGAAGCACCTTAACATAACAGTACATCCTTTACCACTCACCTATACAATTGATATACGGATGAAACTTTCCGAAATTTATGTTGGACAGATTGTAAAGCAAGCCGTCTCTTCTTACCACTTTTCCAAAATGCAACAGCCTCTGTTTTATATTCTAAAGTCATAATACCTCCATCTTCTGGTATACACTGCTCTTCTTCGAACTCTATCGGTTCTAAAAGTTCTTCGCGTGTAGGTACATATATATCATCCACAAATTCTACAGAATGTGGTCTAAACGGTTCCAAAAATTCTAATGTAACATCAGCTTCCATTGAAAATGATGTGTCTTCTTGCGATTTAATAAGTATGTCTTTTATTATGTCGTGTAACTCCATTTCTCTATTATTAATAGGCGTCTCATTATTATTCTCAATTAGGAATGTTGTCATAAGTAAACGAATTACATTTGCAGGATGTATGGGAACCATTTTCAACACTACACGTTTGTTCCACAGAATCAACGTACATTTACTGTTAACATCTATACTTAAACTACAATTAACTAGTATTTCTTATTGTTAATGAGTCTTTACTCTTCAAATGCCTTCGATACTACTGACAATAATAACGAGCCAAAGCATTTATTACTTTTGTCGTCAGGACAAACCTATAGAACTGATAATACCTATCTTATACGTATACATATGGCATATGTGTATGTATCTTACTTTATCACGTCTGAAGAAAACATGTTTTGACAGTGATATGTCTTACTAAAATTGATCATCTTTATTTTCCTTGCAAATAATGTATCATCCGATAAGAATACTAATATATGTATTCTCATTATTAATGCTCGAGAGAACAATAGACATGAGATAATACTTTGATGGGAGACAAAAGTAGGTATATATTCACATCACACAAGTGTTTTCAAAGTTACCTAACTATACTTAAATCGCTTATTAAACGCCTGCATTGTCTCGCTTGTTTGGTAAGCAAATAAGAGAAAAGTTCGATAATTATGTTAAAAATAAAAAGTTCTAATAAGGATAAGTTATATCTAACAGTTCCCTTCTTCTCCTCTATTTCCACCTGATATAATTTCCCCATGTGTAATTGGAGACAAAAGTATATAAATTATATTACTTTCTTACTACGCGTCGCGTATTATTTCCTAATAAAAGTTAGAAAAACATTGCTCGTCGTGCAGCTTAAGGTACGTTACAATGGGATCCAAAAGTTTTTCGATTGTCGCGGAGCACAATTCCGCGATACAACAATAGTTGAAATTGTATGGAAAAAAAATATGGATTATGCTGTTTCATAATTATTTAAACATCCAGTTCAGATTTCACGTGAAAACCCGGATTTTAGAAAACATTATTCATATTTTTGTTTATAACTTTTTTCTAATTGTTTAAACAATTGATAAAACCTTTACGATTTGATAGATCTAATTAAAAGAAGTAACTTTTGTCTTGAAACTTTATTTCTATCTCTTACAGATTGTGTGTTACAAAATAAAATCGAAAAATAGCCGAATCTTCAGGGGTTAATTTCACCCCCTTACAGTGATTTTGGGCAGCAAAAAAAAATTGCGTTGTAATCAAAAGGAAATCCCCTACATATCCACAAAGTTTCAGAATTTTTTGAATTGTCGGGTTCGGGATCTTCCCTTGTGAGACCAAGTTATCGACAGTTGAACATTTTGAGTCTGGATGACCAGAAGGCTGTCTCTGTAACCTTTTTGCAAGTATTTCGGACGTTTTTCTATCAAATGATCCAATTTTCCCTATACTTTCGTTTCTTTGATCATACAAAAATCTTAGTTGAATGAAAGGTATTTTCCTTGCTTCTTCACAATGACAATTAACAGAAATGGGTCGTGTGCATTTGCAATTGCCCTTAATTTGTACACAGGTGCATTTTAGCGCCATAGGACATTTGCAGTACGATACGGCAAACAACCGCAATGCTTCCTGTTTGAACTTACAAACTATTGCTTTGTAATTTTCCTTGCATTTGTCCCTCATGTAAGACTTCCTCAAATTGTAATACAAATCCTGATATGCTTGAACCATTTTCACAATTCTGTTTTTAGTAACTGTTGGAATGGAGGATTTGTCAACTAAAGTCTTGACCTTCTTTGCGACTGTAATCGCAATACTTGAAAAGTTAACCTTCTGGTAGTTTAGCTCTACAGCACGTTTATACCGTTCCTCAAAACAGCATCTTAAGACGTTTTTCATACGTCGGCAGCCTAAAAGTGGGCAAATCCTTAGGAGGACCAAAAAGCGGACAGTCAAAGTCCTTTCTTGTAAAGTGCTTTTGTGGATCTTCCATCATACAGAAGTGCCAAAGCGCAACTGACAAGCAGCCAAAAGTGAAGGGGAAAGTGAACGTCTAACTGCCCAAAAGACGATTGTCGACCGCTCGACGCATCGACGATAATGTATTGCCTACAATGTATACGGCAAAGCACTGTAAAACTCGACGTGTAGCTACACTTTCTCGTGGTGGGTTCTGAGTCGTCCTCAATTTCATATGGGCGAGCCAAGAGCTGCACAGTAAATATTTATCCCTATAAAAAACTTAAAAAAAGTAAAAAAATTATGCCAAGTACATGAAAGATCAAAGAAATCACAAAAAAAATAGAAGATAATAATAATTACAAAATAAAAAAATATGTGAAATAAAAATGAGCTGCAAGTACATAAAGGTGCTTTCCAACTGCGCTTAAGATGACACAACTACATATCGCGGACATTTTAATTAACCCATCAAAAGGAATCCCATTTAAAAACATTGTCATATATTAATTAATTAATAGCTTTACAAAATTAATGATATACAAAAATTGCGCCAATTATAACAATGGCTATTTATACAAAGAAAAAAATGTATTACATAATATTAAGCAGATATATTTTTAAACAAATAAATATTTAATACGAATAAATATTTTATTCAAAATACTTGGCGCTGCGAAACAGAATTGGTGTTGCTAAACTGAATAAATATGTATAAATTGCATTAATCTTCTTTTCTTTCTTTCTATCTTGTGCGTTGCGTTCGTGAATGTGTGCGTGTGCATATACTACGTATGATATTAGAGTGAAATATATGTACAATAAATTTGACTGTCATTGTAAATTGTTAAAACTAAGACAATTAACATTTTTTCGGTTTCGCAGCGCCAAGTATTTTGAATAAAATATTTATTCGTATTAAAATATTTATTTGTTTAAAAATATATCTGCTTAATATTATGTAATACATTTTTTCTTTGTATAAATAGCCATTGTTATAATTGGCGCAATTTTTGTATATCATTAACTTTGTAAAGCTATTAATTAATTAATTTACGACAATGTTTTTAAATGGGATTCTTTTTGATGGGTTAATTAAAATGTCCGCGATATGAATAATGGAATGTATGAACACAGCATTTTAGCTGTGTATATGTAGTTGTGTCATCTTAAGGGGGTAGACACGTCACGTGACCTGGCCGATTTGGCAGGTCGGTATTACAGCAGGCTTTTTCTGCAATGGTAATACCCATAGATACGCGGCTGCCTGGTGCACGCGAGAGGGAGCTGTTTACTATTTCCGTATTCTATTCTGAATAAGGATAGAAATTCTCAGCTATTACGTTGTACTTGTAAATATTTAAACGAAAAGTCCGCTGGTACTGCAAACGTAGAAAATTCATTGTACATTTTAATTACTTGAAATGTGCTTATGCTACAATATTCTACGTTGGCAGTAAGGAATTATAAGTGAAAAGGAAAAATAGATGAGGGGATGTCCCCACAAAATTAAGTTTATTAGATTAGCCATTTGTTTATTAGCAAAACGCTGAAACAGGACATGAAATACACTTATTACAGCAGAAAGCAGTTATGAACAAACATTATATATAAAATTGTGCTGGTTGTTGAATAGGGCTAGTGAATGAAAATGCACAGGCTGGATGCGCGTGATTATTATGTGGTCCCCTCCTCGAAGTGACAGAAAATATAACCTATGTATATGCTATATGACAATAAATGTTTAGCGGCTATTTCGTTCTTTTGCGCTACATTTGTGAACTTTTTGTCATCCTTCCGAAACATTATTATTACGCCGCAACAGTATCTTTAGGAAATCGGGTATAGCATATAGGTTATGTTTTCTGCCACTTCGAGGACAGAAAGTTCGCTCCTCCAAGTGACAGAAAATCCGCTCCTCGTAGCCCGATCGGCGTCATGGAAAGGGTACCTCCTCCACCCTGCATTTGTTGTAGTTGCAACCATATTCCTGAGCTCAGTGTACATACGTACACTCTGGTTTGATCTGCAAAAATAAATTTAATAAAAATTATTTTTTTGTGTTTATACCACTTGAATGTAAAAACTGATACTTACACTTCCTAAAGAATCCATTATTATTATTATTTGCTATTTCTCGTAAATATTTTCTTGTAATGGCACTAACCCCTTTGGATTACAGGTAATTGTCATAGAACCTGCAATAAAAAGTTAGAACGAGTTGTAATTGATCTAAACGCAGTAAAAATGTAAATGTATGTATGTTATATACTTATCTTTATGTTTGTGGAGAAGAATGCCTTCCTTTCCTCGCTTCATAGAGCATGATTTTCACCTTTGATACTGGTTGCTCGAAATATCTAAAGCAAATTCATATATGAGAGAAACATTCATGATGATTTACAATTAATCCAATTATTTGCATAACAAAAGTATGTGTCATACTTACGCTTTTATAAATGTCATTTCCACTTGATATGAAAGAATAGCTACAGGTACTTATTATTATTAGGAGAGTGTGAAAAGGCCCACCACCACCCCCGTCATAGACGGTCCTATTCACTCTTCGTATGTATCTTCTACATTCTTTCTTACTTACATTTTGGAACATTACTTATTCGACAGCTCTTCATATGCGCTAAATGCACTCGCCGGTGCAATAGAGACATTGGATTGCAATTGCTTATTCGACAGCTCTTCATATGCGCTGAATGCACTTGCCGGTGCTATTGCGATGTTGTCATCCATCGTTTTATGTACTTTCTTGTGTACTCGTACCTGCTCCTCCTGTTTTTATGTACGGAGGTTCTCTAATCGGCTGTTGTCGATTGTATCTACTATCTATAATTTCTAGCAACATGCAGTCCTCATAGAACTTCCTCAGTTTTTCCTCCATCTCTGTTGCCCAGAATCGATCATCTCTTGATACTGTTGTAACCTTCATTCCTTTCGGCTTCCATAAACAAAAACCAGCCCGTTGCCTTTTCGTTATGTGCAATTGTCCTTGCACTTGATAATAGTAGTGAGGAATTTTATTCATTTCACCATCCCGGAAAATACGCCGTATTGCAGGAAGTTTCTGTATTGCTTCAGCAGGCGATAAATCTTTTGCCGATTCAGGAAATTTTATTTGGACGATGGCATCTTCATCCTTCACGAGGCCGTCAGGAGTTGCACCCAAGGGAGGCACAGTGTCATCGATGAAGAGGCTACACGTTAGAATTTTCATTTTGTATTCTTCTTCCATTTGTCTCAAGGCGTTTGCCTCATTTTCCCTTCCGTATTCGAGAGCACATAAATTTTGAAGTTGCGGGTATATTATACTTTTCACAGTCGTTGCCCTTGGTGTAGTATTTCGTAATCGGCATACCGTGCCGAAATTGGACGCAGTTAATAATTTTTTCCTATAACAAATCCACTTTTCGCTATTCGCCTGATTGCGAGTTTCCTCTTCGATTTCGCCTCGCTTCCTTTGCCACTCCTCGAGTAGAGCCGCATGCCTTTCACACTCGGAAGAGTATACTGTCTCTTCCATATCTGATTTTTCGGCGCTGGGGCCGTAATCCTGGTCGCACGATTGTTTTTTATTTCGGAAGGAGGATGCTTTCTCTTCTTTTCTATATTCCAGTGATTTTTCTGCTGCACGCTTCCGACATCCTTCCAGCTTTCTTACCATGGTTGGCGGCTCTTTATTCATTGCCGTACTCAATCTGCTAAACGCCTCTTTTGCGTTATATTGGACGACTGCAGCAGAGACTCTACCCTGATACGAGCCCCCTCGTCCAAAGTTCATCCTTTTGCCTCCGATGAATTTAGCAATGATATTATTAAAACTTTCAACAGCATTGTTATTTAGACCGTGCAGCAAACTGTCAGCTTTAGCGAAAAGTGGCTGCATCGCTTCTTCGATACTTTGATAAATACCAGCATTTCTCAGTCGTGGAACGTAGTCTTCTCTGTTGGGATCAGAGTATTTATTACAGAAGTATGCTAACTTCTGACACTCCTTGTGTTCACCGAAAACGTGACTCGGTACATTTGTCAAGTCTTCCTTCAAATTTTGTATTCGTTCCTCGAGTGTTATTTCTTATTTGAGCCGGTATTTTGCAGCTTTCTTTATACCAGTACGCAGGTGGAGAGCATTATTCTGTACGGCAGCTCTTAGATCTTTATTGCGGCCTTTTGCTACGATTTCGGTTATTTTTCTACTGAAATTGCGTAACAGGTGATTGGTGCATTCTATTTTTTGTACTTGCACCATGTACTTTTCATATGGATTATTGTCCAATATCTTCTTGTACACACTACTGTCGCCATCGGCAACTAATATAGAGTATATTAGGCCGTGCATATCTATGCTGCAATTGAAGCCTTCGACAATGGCAACACTCTCCATGCCAGTTGAACTCTGATTACGACCCCAGTTCTTGAAGCAACGATGCTCGCGCGGTTCTTTCTTCGTCGTAGATGCTATTTGGCAAGTCATGCAGAATTTATTCTTCACGCTGATGTACAGCACTTTCTTCGTGTGGTATCCCACGATGGCTCCTACGCCAGAAAGAGAATTGTAATTTCCTCCGCGGTATGACCTTTTTATCCAGCTGCCATCCGCGACAACTGGGATAAACGGTAGATTGGATTCTGCAGGTACGTCGCCTCTTGCTATAGCTAATGCTTTTTCCTCTTTTCCAGCATCTTCCATTTCGCGTTGTGCGGCCACTTCGAGGGCATCGATTAGGTCATTCTGATAGTCCTCGTAGATCCTTTTCGTCATACAGGACACGTTCACGGCAGTCAGTATGTCCTTCAGTTGATTATATCTGCCGCCCGTCATCATTGTTGCGGCAACAGCGGCGCGGTTGATATCCATAGTGGCATCACTCTTCCGAAGACAGGATATGCGCTCTGTGCGTTCGTACATTTTGCATTCTACATAATACACATTTTCTAGTCCATTCCGTTGACATCTAATTATTTCAAAATGTTCGATGCCACAGCCAATAGTCGAATGTTTTCGAAGATTTTTTAATTGTTCAAAAACATACGGAAAATCAACGAAGTCTATTCCTTCTGAATTTGAATTTTCCGGCTGTTCTGGTTGTGCATTTTCCACCACCCAGTAATCATCGGCATCACTTCCAACATCTTCATTCGTTTCTTCATTGATGTCTCTTACGGAATGTATCTCATCCCTGTCTGTGTCGAAATGCACTTGTTCTACAATTTCCTCTTCGTCCGCATTGAAATGTATTTCTTCTAAAATATCTTCCGCGTCCGTATCGGAATGTACTTGTTCTATGAATCCTTCGATAATTGGGAAGTCTTGAAAATTTCCTACGTCTTCTTTGCGTATTCTGTCCGTAGGAAAATCGTACGCAGCAGATGTGCTTGGAAGTGTTTCGTCGTACGAGGTACCTGCACGCGTACCTGCTTCCGCCACGGTGCCCTGACCTACCGTGAGGCACGCTGCTGTTTTCAATCGTTGCCTGCACCTAAAGAGTCAATAATCAGTAACACGTGGTACATGCATAGAAATAAGAAAAACATACATTAGAAAAAAAAGCAGGCATAGTAAAAGAAGATATAGTACAGTAAAGCCTCGATGTAAGCGAAAGCCTCGGTACGACGTAAGTTTAAATACCCGTGTGCATGTGAGACAATACTAACGCAATCAAAATTTAAAATTAAAACTTGTAGAGTGTGTTCGTATGAATGCCGCGAAAATGGAGAGAGAGAGAGAGAGAGAGAGAGAGAGAGAGAGAGAGAGAGAGAGGGAGAGAGAGAGAGAGAGAATGAAGAGCGAATGATAAGGCGTGGTAGAGAAAGAGAGGGAACAGAAGGATTGTACGAACGAGAGAGACACAGAGCAGTCGAACAATAGAGGTGTACCTGACAATTTATATACTCGTTATGTGCAGTCTAATAAAGTTATATATTTGTTCGCAAAAAGACACGAAAAACTTTTTTATTTTTGGTTCCATTTTCATGAAACTTTTACCAACATGTTTGTTAGAATGTCCTGATTAAAAAATGATACCAAACATGACGTAAATCGGACAACTTTTACTTATCGTAGATACGAATCGTATATATTTATATAATTGTCCAAATCATATCGTGTTTGGTGTAATTTTAATCAGAAAATCCTCACAAATGTGTTGGTAAAATATTTATAACAAAATGACCAAAAATAAAATACTTTTAGTAGTGAACCCCGTTTGCATCGGTATTGTCTCTCACCGATTTCGATTTCGGATCGGGTTACACGATGGGCGTTCGTGTCATATTACACGCTTCACTGGTTCCAAAGGGGGCCACCCCAACTAGGAGTGATAGAAATTAACACTAATGATACATAGTCACAATTTTGAACCCTAATCGAGATTTTACTGTAGTTCCTATATTTTTAGAAGTTTGTCGGCAGCCTCGAACGTAGGAGAAGAGAGCGAAGGGAAAAAAGGACTGCCGATTGTTCCCATCTTTTTCATTCGCTGTCCTTCTCTGCGGCCGATACGTATTACCACTAAATATGTATTATCCAAATTATACCGTGATTGGTGTCATTTATCATTGGGAAACATCACAAATGTTACGATGCTTTATTTATGAAAATATTATTATTATTATTGCATTACTGTGAACATCATTCTTATATATCTTTGTGATACGAAGAGGGACGTAACGTGATACAAATGTTCCTCTTAGACAACGTGATTCCCTCGGTATGCAACCGAAGGAAATGCACATTTCGCCCGTTTTCTTTCCACACACACACATCTGCTCAACCGTCTCCGCTACTCGCAAGCGAAGGCAGCCACAAGCAGACATGCTGCGCTGTGATACGCGGCTGTGTGTGTATGCAAGCACGCGTGCACTTGACCGCGTGTGAAAAGAATACTTTTCGCATTTCAATTCTGGGTCATTCTACGCGAAATCGGACACTTTTCTGAGTACCATTTGGGATTTTGGTAAAACTTGGATATGTTGTAGTCTTTAGTAATATATAATCGTATTTTGAAGGATTTTTCAAAATTTTCAAGATTGTGGAAATTGACTTTTTTTCATTAAATTATAACTGTTGAACTAAAAGAAAGGTAAGAATGAGCTTTTGGGTGCTTACACTGGGGAAGTAAGAGTACCTAATAAAAATTGTATCTTAAAAAAAAATTTGACCATTTATTCTTCAATTTTTTTTTGACACTGCTTGAAAGTTCAGCATACTGTAGAGAGAGAGTTGGTAATAATATAATTGAAATGGTACAACATTATATGCGACACACAGGACCACACATCTAATAAATTATAACCTGAAGGAATAAAAATATTGCTGAACAATCATTTTGTCTTATTGCGCTTTCAGACATTAGTTTCCGTGATATTAATAAAAAACTTTTAGTATTTCGGTTGACTTTATGGAACGTTGTAAAATAACGAAGAAACGGAGGGTCCGATAAATACGTGTCGTGTGCCTTTCGTGAAGTAAACCCTATTTGACCGTGCCGGTGACAAAAATCAGACCCACTCCATTGTTAGAAACATTTTCTGCAAGCAGTTTTTCGAACTGTTCACAATTGTGTAAAGAAGTCATAACGCCCAATGCGGGAATATTGAAAACAACACTGGGTATCGCTCGCCGTCTTGGAATGTAAGGTCCAGAAGGATGCATAAGGTATACAATGTCGTTTCAACGCACAAGGAAGGCCGACAACGTCAGGATCATCGACGAGGGTTTGAGAGGGATTCGTTTCAACGACTCTGCGTAGCACGCATCGGAAGTCAGAGCCATTGCTTACAATCAGAGTTTGGCGTTATACGAATAAAATATCGAATAAATTTTTTCGAATAAATTCTGCTTCGAATAATATGGAAATAAAAGTTACGAATAAAATGAAATTATTAGAGAAAAACGAATAAAAGTTTATTCTAATAAGAATTTATTGGAATAAATCGTCGAATAAAAGATGGCCGTTAAACAGGCAATCAGCTAACATATTAATTAAAAAACTAGGGGTTTCTTAGAATGCAGAAAGTGAATATGAACTGTGTTTTGTAGAGAAAAATTATTTACTACCATGTTATTTAGAATGAATTACACATATTAGCTCCTAACATCATCATTTTTGGAGATGGAATTATTTTAATTATGTATAAAAATTATGTAGAGTTGCAAATATTTGCCGCTATAACTTTTGAATATGTACTCTATATAGCAAATAGAACAAATAGCATAAAAATTTTCAAGTTCCATGAGGTTCCTGGATATCTAGAGCTTTTCCAACGAAAGTTATTGAAAAATTCCATCATTTTTATGATTATATTTTAATTCTGTTCGTTGGAAATTAAAATACTCATGGCTGAAGCTTGATTTACCACTTATTTGTACCTCTGCAATCCATTATTCAAAATACTATCGCGATACAATTGAGCACTTTTGATATATATGTAGCTGATACTGACTCATTCTAAGAATCGGGGTTACTATGTAAGCGGCCGACTCGCCGAGCCTGGGCGAGCCGAGCCGACTCGCCGTCTGACTTCACCTGAAGACTGGGCTTTTCAATGAGACAATTTCGCTAAAGCTACACATATGGACGTACATATTCCGGTCAAAAATCCATAAAAGAAGAAGCAATGTGTACATATTTCGTATTCAACAAGTAACTACATATGTTCAACATCGAATCGCAAAGCATCGATGACTGTTGCTAATTTTAAACTTTATCTTCTACATCACAGAAATAAAATCTGAATTACATTTTTTATTCATTGAAAACTACGTACAACGATTGAAATAATCACAACTGCATTATAAAGGAAGCATATCTAACGAAACGCGTATACTGGTTTAAACGTTTGATACTAACAAAACGCATATAGTCTTTATAACATATAACGAAATTTAAAATTACTACATTTCGTCTCATCGGCACAAAAGTTGCAGGAACGTGCTGCTGACATTTTTCACATGAAAATGAATCCAAACACGGTATACATCGGATTATTAATTAATTAAATAATAATGAACATACGAATTGGAAAAGAATGAGTGGGACAAGAGGGGTAAAGTAATGGCATGCGTCGCGGTGCGCATAGCATCGAATATGTGTACGTAAAGTGTCAAAGATAGCTGTTGATATACATATCTGAAGAATATGAATAATACTGTATTATATACATTAATATACCGTACTACTACTACTATATCACAAACTGTGACTTCATACAAATCTGTACCATGAAACGTTACCTTTCTATATGCTTTTTATTTTTTCTGGACAAACGCCTTACAGATAACATAGGGCGCTTCCTTTTTATATCACCCTTCGAATAGCGCTGGTTTCTTGCATCTGCGGGGTCCTTCTTTGATTCCATAGCAATGGAATGATCACACACACTTATCAACACTACAGTAATGAACCACGCAGGAATGGAATAATTCACAAATTATGAATATTCCATATGTATCAATATCTGCGCAGTAAACAAAACCCCGATTGCTTTCTGCGTCTTCACCGTGGTGCAAACGACAGAAAACTGATCAGCTAGCGTTGTCGCTGCATTAGTTACAGATGCTGAGAAGCAGAACAAAAGATAGTGGGAAAAGTACGGATATATCCGTTTACATAGAGTATGTACTTCCGGGAATACTTTTTGGTGCAGAAATGCACAGAGGAAAGGATTTTTTATTATCCTGTGCATATAATTTTGACGTATCATCTTTGCGCGTTTGAATCTTTACGCGAGCCGAGACGTGTCGCTCGGTCCTTGGTGCAAGTGAAATATAAAATATTGAGTGAGTGAGAAAGACAGTTTGGGTCCTGTCCAGCGGTTTCAGGAAAGAATCGCAAGTTGTGTAGTAGGATCACCTACAGGAGTGGTGGTAATGTGTGCGTGAACCGACGCCGGCGATTGTTTTTTGGCAACGCTGGCCCTTGAGGCTAGCAAAGGCTCGATCGTCAGAAATACAAGCTATTGCCGAACAGTAAAGATCGTAAGTACCTTCACGCTTACTATTCCTGCTTTTTCATTATATGTGCCGGTTATTATGAAAGTGGTCTAAGTCCAAATTTTCCGTTTGTTACATTTTACTTATTTTTCACGTATTATATCAGCGTGATACCTACATAATAAACGTAAAGTTCAATTTCTTTTTTTTTAAATTTCGACCGACGCCACTTTCATAATAACTGACATACTTCTACATTTTACTTCCAAACCAAGACTGTATTTAGACATATTCCGGGTAAAGTTTCATTACCGTAATAGTATTGCTGTAATTTTTTGTGCAAAATCTATCGTGTGAGCTGTGATTGTTTGAGTGTCCGCGTATTTCTCAAGCTGCGTATCGCCATTGCGAGGCTGCCTCGCGTGGCACACCTCGCGGAAAGGAGATTCTGGAAACTACCTCGACCATGATGATTTTACGAGGCAGGCTCGCGCTACCTCGAGCATGATATTTGCATCGCACGAGCCATCAGTCGTCGGTTTTTCGACGTGGTCAAAGGTGCCTCGCGGCTCCTAGAGCAAAAATCGTATGGCTCGGGCGACGCAAATATCATGCTGGAGGTACCGCGAGACTGCCGCACGAGCCTGCCTCGCAAAGTGAACATGATCGAGGTAGTCTTCAAACTCTCCACTCCACGAGGCAGCCTCGCAATGTCGATACGCAGCTTCACGCTCAGAGATTCGTGTATTCATTCACACGTAGAATAAGAAAGTTATGTTATAATTTACCCGCGAAATGTCTAGAAAAGGTATATACATTCGGGTGCAATATAGGCTTCCTTTAGTTGAAACTGAAGGCAAGTGATGAAAATTAAACAGTTTCTAAACATCAGATGTGGAAAAATCGAAAATTTTAAAATTACAAATGTTAGACATTTGAAAATACAGATATTTTGAAACTAAACCTCATAATTACAAATTTTGGAAATGTTTGAATTTCAATGCTTTCGAACTTGGAAATTCCATCATTTAGAAATGTGAAGATTTCCCTCCTGCGCTAAATCTTGGCTAAAGAAAGCCTATATTGTACGCGAATGTACCAAATTGATAAACATGTACTCTTCTACTGCACTTTCAAATCCATTTTAATTACGTTCAATAGTTTCAATGTTTCTTCGACTCGTTTTTAGATGTCTGGCAAAGAAGAGAAAGCAGAAAAGCAAGTGACTCCGTCTGGGGGACGGAGTCCAACCAGCAGGGAACCTCCGTCCCCAAGACGGAGTCGAACGACCAGCCGGACTCCGTCGCGAAGACGGAGTCGAACTACCAGCCGGACTCCGTCGCGAAGGCGGAGTCGAAGCAGCAGGCGGACTCCGTCCCGAAGACGGAGTCCGCGCAGGGAGCAGACTCCGTCCTCGCGACGGAGTTCGCGCAGGGAGCAGACTCCGTCATCGCGACGGAGTCCGCAGCAAGACTGGAAAGAAATTGCGCTGCAATATAAAAAGAAGGTATGTAGATACGTAGGCGATCTCACGCAAAACGATCATACTGGATGTACACATTTCTTACATTTTCATGAAAGCGTGAAAACATCTAAACATTGCAGTAATTAACATAACATTTATGTTTATTTTTCATATTCCAGAACAGCGAGCTAAAGCAGCTCGTAAGAGAAATAAAATATGGGAGAGGAAGAGGAGGAAGGGGAGGAAGAAGAGGAAGAGGAGGAAGAGGAGGAGGAGGTGGAAGAGGCAGGAGGGGGCGCGGAGGGACCAATTATTTTTATTTTAAATTGTAAAACGTAAAAAATAAAGTTTTTAATATAAATTTACCTTTTATCATCATCATTTATTAGTCGTCACTATTGTAAGGCAAATCTGTTATTTTAAGTTGTTTTATTTCTTATTTTTTTTTAACCCTGTCTGCATTTTAAATACTAACTAAGGACTATTTAACTTAGGAGATAGGACCATAAAGAATTACAAAATAAAATTAGGGAGTCAACTGTTCACTGGTTTGGAGACTTTTCCTTATTACATGTTTTATACAATAGTCAGAAGAATAAAAAAGAATAATAATAAGAGCAATAATTTCAAACAATTGCTGTAACTTCACCACATTCTGAAAATATGACATCAGTAAATCACTACCAGTATTAGTAAAAAAGTTCCAATCTCTCTTTTTTCCTTTAAATAATGTGGCCATATAATTATAACATAAATTCGACAGCGGTGATGTATGTGTTACAGTAAAAGCGTTAATTTAGTAAATGTATAGTTTCCAGCAGTTCCTAAGTAGTCAATGTATGCCTAAAATGCATATAACCTAACCTACAATCGTTCGAAAATGGATATATTGACTGCATCACGCTTTTACTGTGGCACATGTATCCAGCTAACGCTTCAGTTTTGCTATGATCCCACGTTGGCAGTCCTCCCGAGTAGGCGCCATCTCGTATCCACTAGCTGGACTAAATTTGTCACGTGACTTGCTCTGTATTATCGCTAATGTGGCGGAACTCGTATTTGGGAATGCAGTCACGATTTTTCATTTGTCGTCCTTATATGAGCAGATTTTGGACTGGGTTAGGACTCATTCGAAAGAGGAAGGTTCAATGCGGAGCGCTTGGCTCAGCGTTTGAGTCACAAAACTCTTTTAGTGACATAAAAATACTTGGATCCGGCGCTGTGTATTTTGTCGACTTTTGCTCTACTTTGGACACTCATATTATTAGATATCAACACAATCTTGTTGAACCATGAGCCAAGCGCTCCGCATTGAACCTTCCTCTTTCGAATGAGTCCTAATTCAGTCCAAAATCTGTTCATATAAGGACGACAAATGAAAAATCCCAAACCCATGTTTCGGGCCAAATTGTGTCGGTATACAGCGCGCTGCATTACCCGTGTCTACCCCTTTAAGCGCAGTTGGAAAGCACCTTTATGGACTTGCAGCTCAGTTTGATTTCACATATTTTTTTATTTTGTAATTATTATTATCTTCTATTTTTTTGTGATTTCTTTGATTTATCATGTACTTGGCGTAATTTTTTGACTTTTTTAAAGTTTTTTATAGGGATCTCACTTCTTTTTACAAAGATAATTTGCATAGTAGGGAATGACTTCAGATAATTTTTAATATTATATAAATTACAAAGGTTCATCATCAACAGCTATGAACAGTCTTATGACGGGACAGAATTAAGGATAAATACTACGTAATCGAAACTACAGGTGGAATTGAATTGAAGCAAGTGGAATTGGTTTGAATTTGAGTTTTCAGATATGAACCAAATGTACAAGAAGCAAACAGAGGATCGAAACTGAATAAAATCGTTTAATTAATATAATACTATGTCACAATCAATTTTTTTCTCTGACGTAGATCACACTGCATCATATTCTGTTTCAATTATCTGCAAATATATAAAAAAAGCCATATTTTAGTTATATACGATTTAACGTAAAACTTATTATATAGAAATAGAGTGGCTCTTTGCTATAGTAAGTGTAGAGACTACAAAATGTATCTGAAGAAGGTGAGAGCGTATGGCAGAACGTCTTGTTGCAGGAAATTTAAAAAATGCTAATGGTAATAATTCAGGGAAAATGAACGAAGTGATCCAATATCTTTAACATACAATTTATTGGTTTTGGAATAAAATTAGTTTAGTATATTTCTTGGTGAATTGAAATGTTCTTAATGGGAACCTAAAAAATTAATGAATTAATGAATGCGTGGCAACTACTGTGGATTTTATTAAAGTATTACGAATGTCTTTCACAAAAGATCGAAAAGCATCAAGGGAGATGCGTTTTCAGCGTACTTTCTTCACTAATGTGACTTGCTCTACATTGCAAGCAGTCCACAATAATCTATTTTCTTAATAATTCTTAATGCTATGTCTTGACAAATTTTGTCGATTTACCTGATTTGACAAATTTCCAGAAACTTGTGCGAAACAAGATGCTCTGTCTATCTATCTAATCTTCTCCCGACGACCTCCAAGGCTCTGCATCCCCTTCATTTCTATCCATCCAAGCCTGTGTGTCTCTTCATTTCTATCCAAGCCTGTGCGCCCCCTTCTTTTTTATCCAAGTCCTTTTCTTTTTGACTTGGAGGAAATCCCCACAGATATTCCCAACCCTCGGGGGAGGGTTAGGGGTTATGTGGGACTCGAACCCACTAAAACCTCCAAGGTGGTCGTCCTCCGGTGCGGAGCTGCGCGCCTGAGGGGGGGGGACTTTGCGTGGGAGCAAACTAGCGATACGTCCGCTGCCCCCCCCCCCTCTTGCGCATATGCGAAGCTCCGCTCCCGACGTTCCCGATACTGGGTCTTCCTTGGGAGAGCGAAACACCTCCCCCAGCTACCCAATCGGGCTCCGGGCGCCGCGACGGATCACTCGTCGCGACGCCCCACGGGGCCGCTGCTGCTAGAGCGGGAGGTCTCCGCCGACACCCCCACCCCGCGGCCCCGCGATCGACGTTTTCCCGGCCGACAGAACGGCGGCCGGGGCGCGGGGAGCGGGCGACCCATTCGCTAACCCGCCCCGCGCTACGTCGATCACCTCACCTGGGGGGGGGGGGGGTGCCCTCGATACGAGAGCATCCCGCCGTACCTCCGCCCCCGCGGCGCCGCGCCCATGCGCCACGACGCGGGCCCGGTGACCGCTACCTCGGCGGAGGTGGCCCCCCGCTACGCGGCGGGGCCACCCGCCCTCCTTCCCTGCCGACGCGACTCCCCCCTCTGCCACCGAGGGGGGGGGGGGCGCTCCGGCCCTTTCTCCACCTTCCCGTCCGCTTATCGGGGGGACGGTCGGCAAGGCCCGGGGCCTTTACCGGGGGAGCGGGGCGATCTTAGGATCTAAGTCGCCGCACGGCTTCCCCCGGCCCTAGGTCATCTCCCCCGCCGCCGTCGCTGTCGTCGAGGGGCCCTCATGCGGGACGAGTGTCCCGCCCGCTCCCGGTCCCTCTCCGCCTCCTCCTTCTCGAGCATGACTACCTCGGCGAAGGAGGAGACGGCGTCCCAACTCTCCCCGTCTCCCGCCATCCGACGCACGACCGTCGGCAGTGAGAGATCGGGGCCCAGCTGCTCCTCGAGGACCCGGCGATCGTCGTGCCACTCCGGGCACACGGCCAGAGTGTGATCGGCCGAGTCCACGACGCCCGAGTCGCAGCTGTGGCACTGCGACGTCTCCTTCCGCCCTATGCGACACAGGTAATCTCCGAAGCATCCCACTCCGGTGATCACCTGCGTCAGGCGGAAGGTGAGCCTGCCGTACCCACGCCCCACCCATTCGCTCAGAATGGGCAGGAGCGCCCCGACGACGCGTCTTTCCCGGTTCTCCGGGAGGGAGAGCAAATCTATCCACCGCTCTCCCATGCGCCGCCGGGCCTGGCGCCGCGCCACCTCTTGTCCGTTCGCCGGCGGGTCCCCAGCGTCGCGGAGAGCACGGACGGCGGAATAGACTTCCGCCTCCATCTCCGCGAGCAGGTGAAAGGGGGTGACCCATCCAGCGCGGACAGTTCGGCGTGTGACACCGTGCTGTAGGCCCGCACGGCTTGGAGTACCGCGCAGCGGTGAACTCTCGCGAAGAGTTCCCGCCCGACGCGACAGTCCTCGAGTTCGCCGGCCCATATAGGGGCGCCGTACAGCGCCATGGACCGGACGACCGTCACGTATAGTCGCCAAACACCCTCGTGAGGGCCCCCGAGATTGGGCATGATTCGCTGAAAGGCGAATACCTGTCGCTCCAATCGGGGGACGAGGGTTCTGAAGTGGCGCGTGAATCGCCAGTAGGTGTCGTGGGTCATACCGAGATACTTCATCGATCGGCCGACCCCGACGCAGGCGTCCCCGATCCTAAGGGACGCTCGGTTGGGAACACCCGTCCTAACCTTGTCCGCGAGCCATATCGCCTCCGTCTTGGCGAAGGCGACTCGCAGAACGAGCGTCCCGATCGTGGCGATAACGCGTCGCAGCGCCTACTCCGCGAGGCCGATCGCCGCTCCCCAACGCTGCCCGGATGCCACCACCAGAGTGTCGTCCGCGCAACAGACGAGCGAGACCTCCGGCGATGGCATTTCCACCCTCAGCACCGCGTCGTACGCCAGGTTCCAAAGCAGGGGCCCTAAAACGGACCCCTGTGGCACGCCGCGGTGCACTTCCGTCACCCCGTCCCCGTCCCGGCCGACGAAGGAGACCACCCGTCCCCGGAGATAGTCCCGGATCAGGCGGCGCAAGTAGAGCGGGACGTAATGGTAAAGCAGCGCCCGCTCTATGGCCGCCCAGGAGACGGTGTTGAAAGCGTTGGCGATGTCGAGCGACACCGCCACAGTTACACCGCCTCCCTCGGCCGCCCGGCGCGACAGCGACCGAACCAATTGGATTGCGTCCATGGTCGATCGCTGCCGTCTGAAGCCGAATTGGCGGTCGTTGAGATGCGGGCCAACGGCCTCCAGGTGGTCGCAGAGGCGGGCAGCTATGACGCGCTCCAGCAGCTTGCCCGCCTCGTCCAACAAACAGATCGGCCCGTATGCCGAGGGTGACTCCGCGGGCTTTCCGGGCTGACGGAGCAGCACCGGAGGAGCTTCCTTCCACGCGGGGGGGGGGGGACCTCCCGGATCTCAGGATGGCGTTGAACAGCCGCCTGAGTCCGTCCCCAAGGGCGCTCATGGCGCAGGCCCAAACCCGCCCGGGCACTCCATCGGGGCCGGGAGCCGCGCTGCTCTCGCGCATACGCGCCACCGAGGAGGCGAGCTCCTCATCGCTGACCCCGGGGGCGTCGGAAGTGTCGAGCATGGATCCCATGACTCGTCGACGCCCCCCCCCCGTGAACGGGGGGAGGGGGAAACAGCGTCGCCAGTACCTCTTCGAGGAACCGGGGGCCCAGGCCCTTCGTGACCGGTGGCGCCCAGGGACCGAGTTTCAAAGACACGGCCCTGTACGGGCGCCCCCACGGATGCTGGTTGAGGGTCGCAATGAACTCGTCGTGCGAGTCGGCCTTGGCCCGGGCAATGGCCCCACGGAGCTCTCGGCGCGCCGCCGAAAAGGCGGAGCGCATCTCCGGCAGCCGGCCCTCCGTGACCTGCCGGCGATCGCGCCGGCGGGCCTTGACGAACTGGCGACGGGCGGAGAGATTCTCCGCGCGGAGACGCGCGATCTCCGGGGTCCACCAGTACGTCGACCTCCGACCCCCACCAGCGCCGGTCCGCGGCATCGTCGCGTCGCAGATAGACTGCAACGCGCGGCGGAACCAGAGCGCGTCGGCAACCGGGTCGTCGAGGACGTCGCCCGGCAACGGCGGCCAGGCGACGACGGAGTACGCGAGCTGGGCCGCGTCGGCATCCAGATGCTTGAGCGCCCAGCGCGGGGACTGCCTGTTCGCTCGAGGGGGAGGCAGGGCGGAAGAGGTGGCCAGCATGACGCATATGTGGTCCGAGCTGATCTCAACGTCCTCCGCCACCCAGCAGCTCGACGTCCTTGAGGCGGCCGCGGGGTTAACCCAGACAAGGTCGATCACCGATTCGCCCCGCGGTCCGCGGTACGTCGTAACTGCGTAAGGGTTCTTCAGTACGAACCCCATTGCCTCCGCCTACTCGAGCAGCACCTCGCCCCGAGAGTCCGTTCTGGGAGACCCCCACTCCACGGCGTGAGCGTTGAAGTAGCCCATAAGGACGACCGGCTGAGCTAACAGGGGGACGATGAACGCCCCCATCTCGTGCAGCCGGTCCTCGAACTCCGGGACGGAAATCCTCGGTGCAAAGTAGCAACCCACCGCGAAGAATTCCCCCCACTTAGAGGCCATCCAGCCCCGCCCGTGCCGGGCGACCGAGCACGGCGGGGCTCCCCGCTCCATCCCTCACGTCATCGCCACTTGCCGATCCGGATTCGTGGACCGGGAGCACCGGCCCGGCAACGGATACGGCTCGGCGATGACGACCAGCCCTGCCCCCAACTCCAGGCGAGCCTGCTCAAGCAGGTCGTGCGCTCGCATGGAGTAGTTGATGTTGGCGAGCAGGATCGGAGGGCCTCGTGACATTACTATTCAGCGATGCCGGCCGCCTCCAGATCCCGCTCGGGCTGGGTTACTTCCCCCGCTACGGGGGGGGGGGGCAGCGCCATCCGCCTCCCCCTTGGGCGGGATGGACCCACCCCCGTAGGACATGGCGACGGAGCGCGCCAGATCCTGCGCCTCGCTCGTGTCGCCCGCCGCTCCCGTCCCCACGTTCGCCGGGGGGGGGGGCACCTCGTTCCTCTGTTTGAGGAACGCCCCCTTACCCGCCGGCCGTGGTTCCGGGGGGGGGGGGAGCTCTGGGTTGCTCCCCCCTTCTTCCTCTTCTTCTTCTTCGACGCCCTGGGGGACGTTCCCAGCGTCGGCGAGGAGGGCCCTTCCGCCGCCACGTCCGGCTCCTTCCGGTCATTCCGCTTGCTGGGCCCGGATTTGGCCGCGGAGGTGGAGACCAACGGGTCGGTCTCCATGGCTTCCGATGTCACCGCGTTAGACGCGGGAGGGGGGGGGGGGCAGTCTCGGGCGCGGCGGACGCAGCGGCAGCCTTTTCGCCCTGCCCCTTCCCTTTCCTGTTCCCCGGCTTCCGGGGCCTCTTGGGCGGCATACTGGCCGGGGGCCGGCACGCCGGGCCGCCCATTCTGTGGCCGCTGGACGGGCCCGCCTCGGCGCAGAGCGGGCACTTCGGCGGGGCGACGCACTGTCGCGCCCTGTGCCCCTCTGCTCCGCACCGGTAGCACAGGCGGCTCCTGTCCACGGGGCTCCCGCACTTTGCCTGAGCGTGCCCGAACTCGAGGCAGCGGAAGCACTGAAGTCTCCGCTGCACGAGGGGCAGTACTCTGGCCAGGAGCGAGTCCACGGTTAAAGTGGCCTCCCTGACCAGGCGCGCGGACCCAGAGGGTGAACAGCCCGGCGGCATCTCGGCGCTTCTCGCCCACCGAGACGTCCTCCGCCGCGCAACCCCCCTGGGCCGTGATAGCCCCCCTTACGGCGTCCACCGACGCCAGCTCCGTCAGGCCGCTCACCCGGAACTCGACCGTTTTCTGGGGGCACTGCACCACGATCCCCGTGCCCCCGAGCTGCTCCGCGAGCCTCAATTTGAGGGCGGCAGCTCTGGCCGAGCTCTGCGACCCCGGGATCTCTAAGATCAGACCCCCGGTGACGGCGCGCCTCGGCCGCATCACCGCGATACCGAGGTCGGCGACCTTGATGGCCTCCATCGCGCCGGCGATCCGCGCGGAGAATTCCTTCCTCCTCCCCCGCAGCCGGGGCGGTGATGGTCACCGCTGCCGTCCTGGGGGTGTGCGGCATCAGCACCGGGGGCCTCCCGGGCGCGCCTGACAGACGGGGAGCCGGCATCGCGGCGCCTCTCCCCTTCCCTCCCGATCCACGGCCGCCCTTCGCGGCTGTCCTCGCCGCCGCCTTCTTTCTTTCCTCCTCCCTAGCCGCCGCCACCCTGGAATTCCTCCTGGCCTTTCGGCCAACGACCTGAGTTTAGGTGCTTTTTTGGTCAAACCGGGACTCAGGGGCCGAGGTCTGGGCGCGAGGCGCGCCGGGAACCGGCGTTGTTACCTTCGCGCGCCCTTTCCTCTCCTTCGTGACGGCAGCGGTCACGGCAGGCCCCCGGCACGAGCCACACGATCGCGTTCCCGAAAGCCAGGGGGGCTGGGGAGGCAATTTTGCCCCACCCTTTGGGGGGATGCCCGATGGCCCGGCACCCGATTTCGCGGGGGTAGCCGCCGGCACACCCTTCTTCCCTTTCCTCCCTTTCCTTTCTTCCCCCGGCCCGCGCCGCCCGGCACAGAGCCGTCGGTCGGTGGAGCCCCGGGGGGAGTCGAGGCTCCCTCGACCCCTTGCATCCCCTCCTTCTTCTTCGTCGGCGCTTGAGCCGCCTTTGCGGCGCCCGGGGTCGGCCCCGTTTTGTCGATTTTCGCCAATTGTTGGGCGAGCTACGTCGGCGGTGCGGTCGGCCCCGTCGCCGTCCCGCCCCGGTCGAGGATTCTGCCCAGGGAGAGGAGGCGGGCATCCACTCTCCTCTCCAGATCCTCAATCCGGCGCAACTCGGCGTCCCACGGCTGCTCGGTAGCAGCCGCGGCGCCAGCGCCGCGAGTCGAGGAGCCCTCGGTGGAAGAGGGGACGAGCGCCATCACTCTTCTCTTCACTCCCCTGCCCGCCTTCCCCTTAGGGGGAAGGGGGCTCGACCTCGCAGCCGACGAGGGTCCCGGGGTGGGTGCCACCCCCACCTGGATGCAAGAATTGCTCCAGGGGGGCGCGCAGGACGGGAGGAGCTCATCACGGGTGGGCAACGGAACGCCGGGGCGGAAGGACAACGCCTCCGACTCCGCGACGTCCAGCCCGGCGAGCGACGCCCGTTTTTCCAAGCGGGCGTACTTACCCCGCAGAAATTCGAGCTCCCGCTCCCTGACATGCAGGTATTCCCCAAGGGAATGCGGTCAGGGTCCGCACCTGCGTGGAGAGCTTGTGGGCTCCCCCCGCTCCGCCCTCCCGGTGAGCTCCGCGGCGACCGCAGACGCGCGCCTAATCGCGATCCGGATCGCGCGCACGTCGGTCGATTTCACGTGCTTCGTGGCTCAGATCGTCGCCGTGACCGCGTCCAGCTCGCTCTGCGCCTGCTCCGCCAAACCGCCGACCGAGATGGTCTCGGCACAGTTGCGGAGCTCCGCTCGGCCTGGGAGGGCCTTCATCCCGGGGCCCAGCCTGGACGGGTCCGTCCAGACGCCGGGCTTCCGGCCTCTTTTGCCGGGCACGTAGCCCGGCCTCCGCCCCACGTCGGACCCGCTACCGGGCGACAGCGGGGGGCGTCGAAACAACCCCCCTCGGCGGCACCCCCAACGCGAGTGTGGTCCGCACACGCGCCGATGAGTTCTCCGCCGTTGCCGTCACTCCCGGCGGTCGGGAGATCGAAGTCCATTGCCGCAGCGGCGGCAATCCTGGGCACCTCGTCGCCCCGGAGCGTCGGGTCCGGCGAGCGCGCCCAGCCCGCCGCGTCCACCATTCCCTCGTCGGACGAGATGGTGACGACGTCATCGTCGCCGTCCTTGCTGGGCGCGTCGCAAGCTCACCAACACGACGCGGGGCGCGGCCGCCGTCCCGACGCTCGGCACCGGTGTCGTCGGCGGGACGGACCCCACCGGCGAACGGCACCGTAGCGACGGAGCTACCGTGAGGGCTGTCGTGTCCAGCCGCCCCAGCATCTCCGCCACCTCTTTCTGGAGGCCGAGAAGTTCTCGGACCTCTTGGGTGGCCATCAGCTCCACGCTCCGCACGCGCGGCACACCTCCGGCGATGCGCGGTGCCACCTGCGGAGCTTCCCCTACTCGTGGGTGCGGGACGCTGGTCGTCCCGCTCGGGGCGTCCTCCCACCCGACCTTCGAATCCTCCGGGGCTCGCTTCGAGGGTGAGCCCACCCCCGGCGTGTCCGCCCCACCGCCCGAGTGCGTAGCTCGGGCTTTCTCCCCGGATGGATCGCTTGCGCGACGGGCTCGCGGTTGCGGGGAGACGTTAAACGCCTCTCCTGCCGCGATGATGCCGCCGTCCGCGCCCTCCCCGGGGCGCGCGTCGCGGGAAGTGGTTGGATTGCCACCCCCGCTGGGCACGCCCCGTCTACTCTCGTCCTCCTTCCTCCCTCCTCCAGGGCGGCCACCCGCGAAACCGCGATCGAAAACCGGTCCTGGTTTGAGGCCGACGACCCGCACGAAGCGATCGAACGTCGGTCCTCTGTGTCGGAAGGAATCAAACGGCCGTCCACCGTTAACAGGTTTATACGGTCGTCAGCCGTTGGTGTATAAAGTGCACCGCCCTGGTGGGAGAGATTCTCCATAGCTGTCCCACGAGAAGTCGCTTTAGTAAAAGCCGCACAACGGTAGAGGCGACCTGCCGTTGCGAAGCCATTGTACCCGGACCCCTAAGGGCGTGGGCTACAGACTGGGAGCGGCATGTCACAGCCGGATCTTGGTTAGACGGAGCATACACGCTCCGCCCATGTGCCCCTCCGGGAGGGAACACGTGTCCTGGCATCACCAATGGGGCTCAGGGTTGGGGGTTTGTTTATAGAGGCTTTTCCGTGCCTCGCGACCCAGCCTGCTAAGGCAAGATCATCGGTCCGTGGTGGCTTCGCATACCCTCGCGAGAGACAAGTCTCCCGAACGAGGGGTCGTCGTTCCACCGCCACGGGTTACGATACTCCCGGAAGCGGTACGCTTCCGGGCTTCCCCACTCAGGCGGGGGGTGGGGGGCACCGCAGCCCCAGAACCTTTCCAGGACTGCTGTCCTACTCTGTAGGCGGAATAGATCCGCCAGAGAGGACACACCTACGGACGAGTCCGATTACAGGGGTAGAAGAAAAATGCCATGTCCGCGTTCGCGCCCCTGCCCGACTATGTCGTGCAGGGACCCCAGGAGCACCACGTGGAGGTGCGGTACATGGACTTACCCCGGTTGGGCCTCCAACTTCGTCCAAGTTCCCCTCTCCGGGCTGACTCTGGATCCTCCCCGCGCGACCCTAAGGTCCGGGGGTACCACCAGAGTCGACGACCCGGTTGAGAGAACATGAAACCCATCGGAGTTCCCCATCAGCCATGCGCCGGCAAGCCGACAGGCGATGGAGCGCCCTTCCAGAGTCTGGAGGATCGTGACTGACCAGCCGGGGATCACCCGCGATCTGCAACGTGCCGATCGCGGACCGACTGATCGACCCTCCGATTGCTCCCGTATTTTTTTATTTTAACGTGGAGGAAGTCTTTCGACGCCCCCGACACCGGGGAGGGTCGGAAACTGGGAGCAAGGGTGAGCGGCACCCTTCCCCCCAAACCTCCACGGTGGTTCGCAGCACGGGAGTATAGGCAAGCTAAGGATCATGGTCTGCCGGAGATTTTCTAGACTGCCCAGGCGAACACGAGCGACTCACCGTCGCCAGATCCCATGTCCCGCGCCAAAATTTCCCCCCTGCCCGAGGAAGCGAGTCCCCCGACGGGCACGCTACACATGGTGCCGATGCTGACCACTTCACACTCGGCACCCCCGCCCAACCTCCACCCCCCTTTAACCCCCACCGCCCTTCAGCACGCGACACCCGGGCCCCTGCACCGAGTGCTCGACGGGCAACTTCTAAGCTTCCCCCCCCCCCCCTTTGCCTGAGCTAACCCCTTGCCTCGACGGGCGCACCCCAGCTAAAACCTACCCCTAAGTGGGCCCGTGCGGAGTCGAGGGAGCCACAGGACTCTCGAAATGCCGATGCCAAGGAGCCGTTACTAGGGCAGTACGCTCCCCGGGGCGTTTTCACGGTCACCATTACGCGACTCCCTACTCAGGCCCACCGCGTACCGCGTGTTCAGGGCCCGCAGTGACACCGTCCCCCGGTCCGCGGCTGCGACGATCCCGCGCCCGCTCCATCCCTTTGAATCTGAGATTCAAGTTCCTAACACCCTCTAATCTAATCCCAGCCCCCACCTGAAAAGTAATTCCCCCCTAATTTGTTGGCTCCAAAGAACCGAGTGTTTAATCGCGACCCACCCCTTGTCCCTCGATAGCGCAACGCCCACCCCCCGGTGGTTCAGCGCAGCCCGCACACGAGTGTTTGGGAGTCTGCCACCCGCGCGCGGAAGCCGAGTCGATCCAGCGGCGATCCGACGGTGCGGCGTAACTCCCATCCCGCAGGAGAGTTTCCGTCGCCTCTGGATGCCTTTCGCCCGCCCACTTCGCGGAGCACGCTGCTCTTTGACGCACCCCTGAGTCGCCCACCCCCTGGCGGAACAGCAAACCCTCGCTGCGATCCGGAGCGAGGCGAGCCGCCGCCTGCGCGCGGAAGCCGATTCCACCCCCGCGACGAACCGACGTACGGCGTTACTCCCATCCCGTAGGAGAGATTTACGTCGTCTCGGGGAGGACACACCGCCCACCCCGAACGATGCCCCGGAACCACCCCCCTTGTCCCCCGCCCGCAGCAGCTTCCAACACACTCCGGAGCGAAGCCGCGGGCCGGTCGCGCGCGACATCCACCCCCCGCTTCTCCCCAAAGCTGTAACTGGAAAGCAGGGGGCAGGCTCACACCCCGATCGAAGCCCCGCGACGTCTCTCCCTCCTGGCACACCACCCTCACGGGAGGGGGTGCTGACCGGCAGTGCGCCCCCACCCTCGCGAGCACCACGACGGTTCGGCGGAACCCAACCCCTGGCAGCCATCGCGAACAGACCGCAGCTATAGTTGAACGCTACCCGAATCACGCCCTCCCCGAGCGGGGTCCGCGGTAGACGCGCAACGCCCGTCCATCCGTCCTCTTGCGACCGAACCTGGAAATAAAATCTAATTTCCCCGGGTCACCAGATCCCCCCTTGTCCCCACGCAGCGCAGCGCCCACCCCCCGGTGGTTCAGCACAGCCCGCACACAAATGTTTGGGAGTCTGCCACCCGCGCGCGGAAGCCGAGTCTGCCTCGCGACGATCAGACGGTACGGTGCGTCTTCCATCCCGAAGGAGAGAACCCGTCGTCTCGAGGAGACACCGTCCCACCCCGAACGAAGCCCCACGACGTTTCCCTTCCCTCAGCGACCATCACGCACGCGTCCTTACCCGAACTAAGCCCACGGCCTAACCCAACCCCACGAGCGGTCGCTACCAATCGCCCCCGAATCACGCCCACCCCGAGCAGGGTCCGCGGATGCTTCCCGAACGACGGCCGAACCGCGCAGATCGACCGCCGTTTCGCCACACTCGCGAGTCCCGTCCCACCTCCTCCCAGCGCCCTCCCATCCCTTCCCACGACCTGGAAATAAAATAAAGATTAGTGTGCGGGGCGATAGCGCGCGCGCGATACAGTTCCAGGGACGGCCGGAGGGTCCCGCGCACCCGCTCGCCGAGGCGAAGGGGCGGCAGGGAACCGCCGGCCAGCCCGGGGCCGGCAGCGCGCACTCACGCGCACGCTCCGCAGGGGTAGCCAACCCTTAGCCAGGGAAGCAGCACTCCTCGCCGGCCGGTCGGAGAGGAACGAATCCCGCTCGTACCGCCCGACGCCGGGCGTCGCCGCTACCCCAGAGCCCTCTCACCACGTCAAGGTGGTCGGCTTTTAGAGAGGGTTTATCCAAGTCCTGTGCGTCCCCTTCATTTCTATAATATAAGCTAGTAGTATAGCAAGGGGAGTTCTAACTCAGGTCCTCTGAGGGGAGAGCGGGGGGTGGGTGGAAGCGAGGGCGCGCGGGGGAGTGCGGCGGAGGGAAACATGAGTGCGGGGACAGTGGGGAGTGGAAGACTGGTTGCGCGCGCACGAGCCGCGGAGTGAGGGAAGCCATAATCGTGGAGGGGATCAGTCCAGGCCGAGCGGCCGCGGAGACCTCTCCAGACCTGGCCCACCATCAGAAATTTTTTCAGATGGAGGAAATGACCCCCGAAAATTTTTTCATATCTGACCGAGGGAGGGAACGACCTTGGCTCACCCCCGAAAATTTTTTCACCCCTGACCCACACCGATCTAGCGAACCGCCTGGCAGCAGAAATTTTTTTCCCAAGCGCAGAGAAATAATAATAATTTATCAGAAATTGTATCGAGCGATGTCGGGAAACATCGACGTTTTACAAATCACATATTCGGGGAAAGAGAGAGAGAGAGAGAGAGACGGCAGAAGCACAGTTATTTTAAAGCTAAATTCGGGGAGGGAAAGAGACAGTGGTCCAATCGCATGCATTCTAAAGCTAACAGTATTTCAAAATGTTTTTTCAATCTTAACGTCGCAGCGTATCGCGCGATTACGCGTTTAATTTGACTCCCCTGGGACTACTGCGCGAGATGATACCTACCATTTGGCGGCGTGAAGAACGGCGCGAAGAACGCATGAACGAATTATATAATATTTTTTCAAACGTCGAATCTTAAAAGTATGCGGAGAGGAGGAAGATGGCGGGTAAATAAAATGGAGAAATAATATATGTTTTAAATGATAATATATTGTTACATAATAATAATAATAATTTATCATTTTTTCTTCCTACGAGCATCAGCCAGAATATCACTGATGGTACATGCTACCAGTTCGCAATCTACGAGATTATCCTCGTCGTAATATTCGCTATCGCGTATGATTTCAGCAGCACTGCGCGTATCTAATGTTTCGCAGGCAACACCGCTCTGTTGCAACACGTTAACAAAACATTCAAATTTTACTCTCACATCTTCCGCAGTTTGATGCAACCGCGGGTATACATAGCTTACACATGGCGCAAGATTACATAAAAATGATACTGTATTCGGTTTGAAATACAGGGTATTATCACATAGTGTCATCTTTACAATTGGTGAATCAAAGATCCGAACAATTTCGAATATTAACTCATCAATCTGCACCGAGTCAGGTTCAGACAATTGTACATGTTCTTCAATGGATGAATGGCTGTCGAATAGCAGATTCCATGTATGCCATGGTAATATGAGATGATTCCTATGATTGTCACCGAGAAAAACTTCTACATCGGCCATAGGTCCTACGTTGATTCCAATTTCCAAATACTTGCTACCCACGGATGTTAATGCGTATCTTCTGACCATGATACGCGATGCTCGGCGCGGACTAAGAGAAAAATTAAAGCTATGAAATTGTCCGCTCATATCAGAAATAAACATAAAAATTGTGGGAATATGTGAAAATAAGCCTTACCTGTCATAATAAATATTCTGCCCACATGGAGCTATGCCATCATCTCGCATGATTGGAACGAAATAATCTGGGCTCCCAGCGAATATTTCATTAATACTATTGATCAATTTTTGTAGCGCTGCCTGGTCCATCAAAGTCACTGAGGCTACAGAGTGATTGATGGAATAACGTCCGGGAGCCGGCTTAAATAGAGGCTAGTTGCTTCCCCCCACCACAACATTTTATTCTAAAGCTGCCAATTTTCCAGAATGTTATTCAATCTTAATGTCGCAGCATATCGCGCGATTGCATGTAATTTAATCCCCATTCTCAAGGATAAAAGTCTCGGCACGTGTTGAATGTAATATAATACTTTTGGAAGCGTCGAATCATAGAATTATGCTGTGTTGGCAGAAACTGTGCCGGGTGATAAGCGCGCTAATTCGTCATACGCGTGAATCATGGAAAGAATTATGCGATATCAGCAGAAACTGTATAGAACAGTGTTGGGACGGATCATCGTTTTTGCATGCGATGCATTCGAGGGAGGGGTACACCGAAAGAGTTAGACAGAGACGCCAAATCGCGGTACCAACCATAAAAGCATGCTCCAAACTGCATAAAGCGTCAAGTCGTTGTAACATATTGCGCGGATAATACATTACATTTACATTCCATTTACGATCATGGAAAAATTCGTGCAAGTGGAACGCCAACTGCGAGATCAATCCGCACGATTGATTTCACGCGAAAAATACCTCGCGTGGGAAGAACGGTGCAACGAGTGTATCGAACCTTGGAAGAACACAGCCGAGTGAAACGTCCTCGATTATCGATCGGTGTTCGACAATTGCTGGTTGCTCGAATCGCGCAGCTCGAAGGACTGAAATATTTGTTGCGCGGACGTTTCGTGCGCGAAGGTGCCGGACATTCGAGCACGGGACTTTTGTGGCGCGAAATAGACACTGCGTTCGATAGCCGCGTATTAACTGGTGCCGTGCTAAATTTGAATTACATCGAACCGCGCAACTACCTCCAGGATGCGGCGGCCATTGTGTTGGAGCATGTGCGGGGTCCTTTGAGGAAACATCGAAACCTCAAAGTGAACACGGTGTTCAACGGCGAATTTGTGGCAGGTAACAAACATGCTTGTAAAAGCATCAATACCCGAAACTGCGAAGTCTTCAGTACATCCGATCTGTAGGAGTGGTACCAACGATGCGTCATCGAATCAATCCTGGCATCGCTGGAAGAGTTCCAGGAACGCGGCAGCGTATGGGCATTGACGAGAATCCTGAATCTGACCGTTAATGTCATCAAGTACAATCCGGTGCGCGCGGGGTGTCACTACAAGTTGCCACGGAAAATATCGCTGAAAAAAGCGACGATTAGCATGCAATCTCCGGACAATGCCTGTTTCGCACGGTCAGTGGTCGCCGCTCTTCATCCCGCGGAAAGAAATGCCGATCGTCCAAGTTCATACCCAGAATATGCTTCAGTATTAAATCTCCAGGACATTGAATTTCCAATGTCTCTGGAGTAGATTGGGAAGTTTGAACGGCTGAACAACGTCTCCATCAATGTATATAGTTTCAAGGAGAAGGAAGGGCCGACAGTCTTCCCACTGCGCCTCACCCGCCAAAAGAGGGATCGGCACGTCAACCTGCTCTACACGCCGAATCAAGAGCACGGTGATGTAGGGCACTTTGTGCTGATCAAGGACTTGTCCAGGCTGGTGAGCACGCAATTGAGCAGACACAATGGAAAGAAATTCATCTGTGATCGATACGTACATAAACTTATGAAATGTTGAAATGTCTCGCGAAACAAATTAAATAAAAAAAAATTGGGGTTTACAGATGCATGCACTACTTCGGATCTGCCGAGAAGTTGGAGCTTCATTCGCTGGACTGCAGTAAGATGAACGGCTGCGCCATTCTGCTGCCCAGCGAAGGCAACAACTTGCTCAGTTTCGGCAATCACGACAGGAAGGAGCGGCTGCCCTTCGTGGTGTACGCCGATCTTGAGTGCATCATCGAGAAAACGGAGGACAATCGAATAGGTGATAATAATAAATTACACGCGTACCAGCACCATAAAGTGCACAGCATAGCATATTATATGCATTGTTCGTACGATACATCGCTATCGATGTATCGATGTCGCCGCGACGCGGATTGTGTTTCATGTTTTGTCGAAGAACTTAAAAATTTTGCAGACTTTGCCAAACCCGTCCTGACCAGTAATGTTCCCATGTTGGATTTAACTAGCGAACAGTGAACGACATTTCGCAATGCAACAGATTGCCATATTTGCGAAGAGCCATTCGAGGCTAGCGATATACGAGTTCGCGATCATTGCCATCTATCCGGACAGTTTAGAGGCCCAGCACATTCGGAGTGCAATTTAAATTATAAAAATGTGTTTTACATCCCCATCTTTTTTCATAATTTATCCGGCTACGATTCACATTTTATTATCGAGGAAATAGCTACCGCTTTCGAAGGTCACATTGATGTATTACCCATTACTAAAGAAAAATATATTTCTTTCACAAAACATGTCGAAGATAAGGCTGAATCAGACTCGCGAAATTATATTAAATTGCGGTTCATCGATGTGTACAAATTTCTAAACACCAGTCTCGACAAATTAGCATCTTTTCATAGCGCAGATAAATTAAAAATTTTACGATCCAAATTTGAAACATTATTCACCGAGGATTTCAATTTATTGACGCGAAAGGGTGTCTTTCCGTATGAATACCTTGATTTCGCGAACAAGCTGCAGAAATCATGCTTACCGCCGCGCGAGTCATTCTACAGTTCGTTAACGAGTGAGACAGTATCCGAGAGCGATTACGCGCACGCCGAGACATTAGAACCTTGGGCGAATACAGCGATTTGCATTTGAAAACAGATGTCTTGTTATTGGCAGATATTTTTGAAAATTTTCGCGAAAGTTGCATCAAGAGTTACGGATTAGATTCAGCGCATTATTATACTTTACCTTGTTTCACGTGGGATGCCATGCTAAAACATACCAAAATTACATCCGAATTGCTCACAGACGTCGATATGGTCATGTTTGTCGAACGCGGTATACGCGGTGGTTTAAGCCAATGTTCCGGAAGATACGCACATGCCAATAACAAGTACATACCATCTTACGACACATCGGAACAGTCATCGTACTTGATGTACTTTGAAGTAAATAATTTGTATGGATGGGCAATGTGTCAGCCCCTGCCACAAACCAAATTTCAATGGGTCGAAGATGTTGCAAATTTTAACGTGTCTTCGATCGCTGTCGATTCGCCCACGGGATACATTCTCGAGGTAGATCTGGAATATCCGCAACGTCTGCACGATGCTCATGCCGATCTACCGTTCTGCCCGACGCGTACCAAACCAACTGGCAACGGACAGGACAAGTTACTCGCGACGGTATATGATAAGCAGCGTTACGTTATCCATTATCGCAACCTGCAGCAGTGCACGCGTCACGGCCTTCGTATTACAAAGATACACCGCGTGCTTCAATTCGCTCAATCCCCCTGGCTCCGCGATTACATCGATCTCAATACACGGTTTAGAACAAGCGCGACAAATGATTTTGAAAAAAATTTATACCAATTGATGAACAACGCGGTATTCGGTAAAACTATGGAAAATGTGCGAAATCATGTGGATGTAAAACCTTTAACACATTGGGAAGGGCGATATGGCGCGGAGGCAATGATCGCGAAATCGAATTTCCACAGCAGAAGTGTTTTTTCGGAAAATTTAATAGCTGTTGAATTGCGAAAACTCGAGGTGAATTTCAACAAACCGATATACGTGGGTATGTGCATTCTGGACATATAACAAATTTGTTTGTATGAATTGCACCATGAGTACATGTCTCCCCTGCACGCTCAAAATTGTAAAATTCTATATACAGACACTGAGAGTCTCATTTATCACATTCAATGCGAAGATATCTACGAGACCATGAAACACAATATCGATAGATTTGAAACATACGATTATCCCATCAACAACCCATATAATATGCCGCGCTTAAATAAGAAGTTTCCTGGCTGATGAAGGACGAAAATAACGGTGCGATAATAACCGAATTCATAGGTCTTAGAGCGAAAATGTATGTACTCCGCGTAGACGGTAAAAAAGATACGTAAAAAGGCGAAAGGCGAAAGGCGTCAAGACCAACGTCATAGCCAGGACGATAACTTTCGACGACTACGCGCAGTGTTTGCACAGGGAGATCGAAATGGTTCGCAGGCAATCACGCATACGGTCGAAATTGCACAAAGTGTACACCATTTCGGAATCGAAAATCGCTCTAAGCCCACACGACGACAAGCGGTATATCGTACCCGATTCGACCGACACTCTGCCCTGGGGACATTATAATATACCATTGTAAAATAGAAATTATTGTAAAATATAAAATTCTTCACACATGTATAGAAATTATTATATTTATTAAAGCATTATGAATGGTGGAATTATGCATAAAAATAAAATTAAACCATGTATATGTATCATTGTATTTATTGAACCATGTATTATTATGTTACAATACATTGTTTTTATTTATCCAAGAATTGTGCGATTTATTAAACCCTAGCCACTTGACGTATACCTTATCCCCCTTCCTACGCAACACTTTTTCCACTAGATACACATCAGGATCGGTGACACGTTGCAGCTCGTGTTCATAGAATCCTCCGGCAACAGGTTTTCCACAGAAATCGAGGAGCAGATACGTTGCGGGATTAGTTGCCTGTACTTTGGCTATCTCGAAAACCTCCTTTGTCCATTTCGGCGTGTAGCCTTTATCGAAGATGATTTTAAATTTGCTCACGCGCACAAACTCGCCCAACCTGAATTTCGCCGGAGCAGCGATCTTTATGTTGCTGTATACGGTGGCCAGCAGCTTATCGGCGATCGCTGGGGTAACATCGCAAGGACGCATTCCGATGGTTCTATGTTTTCGCGCGTTATACTCTGCAAGTAGACGCGGTAGCGCATCTGTCCATCTGTAGGTTCCATTGAGCGTAAACAGTTTCCACATATTGTTCTTCAAAGTTCGATTGAAAAGTTCTACGACGGAGGCCTTCATCACCGAATCCGTCGAATAATGATTAATGTCATGCTTTGTCAGGAGTTTCTGCACATCGGCGTTCTAAAATTCATTTCCTTGATCGGTTTGCAAATTTTTCAGATATCGATCTCTTAATATCTTTGCAAACGCATTAGTCACCTCAGCGCCACTTTTAGTCTTGAGCGACACCGCCCATGTATACTTGCTCAGCACATCGATGACGGTGAGTATGTAGTGGTGACCTTGGTTGAATCGTGAGTATGGACGCATTTCTACAACGTCAGCTTGCCACAGATCATCGTATCCGCGCACTATGACTCGCCTCCGCGGGAAATGTCTTCGAGCTGGAGCATGCAATTCCTCGACGAGTTGCCGCTTCTTGTGGCCATGGTTTTCTTTACTCTTGGATTTCGATGATGGCTGCATGTTTGATCGCAGAGGTGTCTTTGACACGAATGATGCGATAATTATCGTGTACGTGCATTATGGGCGCCCCATCGGTCCGGTGACAAGTTCAACCGTCTCGCATGATTCTCCTTCGCAGCGCTGCTGCGGGATAGAATTCGACGCCTGCGATATCTTTTGAACGCTGTTTTGCAGCGCCAGCATCTCTCTCTGAAACACGATCAACTTCCTCTCTAATTCTTCCTGCTGCTCTCTCAAAAGTTTAATGCTCTTTTCCACGTATAGTTTATTGACGGCATCGGTATCGACCACCGGTTGAGCTACGCGTCGTATCTTGCGTGATTTTGCATCAAAGTCGGCACCGGTCACGCAAAGAGCGTTGTCTCGCATATAATTTCGAAGCAAACCGTTCCATTTGTAATAATCCATTTTAGCTGTGTCACTCTTCTCGAGCGATACTCCAAATGTGTTGATCGGCATCTCAATGCATACAGTGCGCATCATCGGTGCACGGTTTTATTTATGATGATGCCTCCCTCGTGGAGTTCCTCGATAATCGACAGAATTTCATTGTCATGCGAGTTGTTGCCCGCCTGACGCGACGCTTCCAGCAAACGGTATCGATCCACAAGCTCGTTGGGATCGTCCGAGCGCACGTAATCGATCTTGTTATCATTTACCACCATGACTCGCGACGCCGTTAGACCTTTCACTGCTTTATTGGTTGATACGCGAGGGAGTACCGGTGCAATTACATGTTTGTACTTGTATCCCTTGTTGCCGAATATGGGATTTTGAGCAGAATGACCGCGTCTGTAGGCATTCGTCGCCAGCAGTATACTTTTGTATTTTTCTTTATCGGTATCGGTGTATACAGCATCGTCGGGAATTCTCTTGAAAATCAGTTCGTAAAGGCCGGGCGTTCCTCTCTATTTTACACCATCGATGATTGTATTATCAGCCTTGTCCATATCGAATGCCTTATCCCCAAGCATCATTCTACTATCGCCAAAGTATACGCCATACACAGTGTCTGTGACAGTTTCCTTATCACTACTTATGATTGCATCTATATATTTTTGTCCCAGCGGACTCAAATGGCTGCGAAACGTTTCTTGTCCCGCGGGTGTTTGAAGTTGCTGTCTAATAGATGTTGCAAACGACTCATCGGGAGTAGTTTCAAAAACATCATCGTCATCATCATCATCATGATCATCATTGGTTGTGAGCAATTAAGCACTGGGAAATGTATTTTTTGGTGGGGGAGGAACCGGGGACGCGTTTGATGCAACATTCTGCCGTTTTCGCTTCGATTGAACTGGTGTAGAGGTTACGAGTGAATAATCCGATAACGCGCGCGGTTTCCACTTTCTCTTACACGATGTGTTCCATTTCGGCCGGATTTTTCTTTCTGGCGTTAATGTTTCATTCCCTTCAACGCTTGTGCTTATCAGCGGCGATATTTCAGCTTCTGCCGCTGCGGTATTTTCCACAATATGTTTTAAGGGTTCGACAATAGGTTTAAAGTATCTCTCCAACCCGATATCTTCCTCCGTCTTGTCGGTCTTCAAAGCCTGATGTTTCTTGCGAATGGTTTCGCTGGTTCTTGCAATTTCCTTCACTATTCTCTCGCGATCCTTAATCTCCAAACTATCGATATCGATCATTCTTGCACAGCAGACGTTGCTTTCCCACCGACGTGTTGACAATGATTGACCATCTCACGGTACGGTAAACTCGTTAAATCCCTTTCTGTAACGTCCATTGGACATTGCACTATCCTTGTCTATCACCGCAAAACCATACTCCAGCTGCCAACAATTACGACACAAAGCGCAGAAATCCTCGTAAGACATATCAGTGTTTACATGATCGTTGTACACGTGTTTCAAGTTGGTGCCACCCTGCTTAAACAGAATCAACAGATTCGCATTATCGCGTACAAGATGTTTGGGAATCTTTGCATATGTCTCACAGAGATAGAAGCAGTCGACGTTCGAGTGGCGCCCCATTGCAAAGTATTCCCTTATCGTATCTTGCTTGTCACATGCCACGTCATCAAAGATAAAAATGGAATTCGGAAGCGATTCGCTCGGTGGGATGACGTCACTGTTATTCGAAAATGTGAAGTAGCCAATTTCATCTATCGGAGTCAATAAATTCTCCAAATACTGATATTTCGGCTGTTGCAACGATTTGGAATACACGTATACGTTCTCGAAGCGGACGCCGTGAGGACTTTCCAACAAGCACGTTGGTCTTTCCACAATTTGCTGGACCGCAAATGAGGCAACGTATGGTGTTTGGCAGCGTGCTGCCATGTCTGCGCCTTGTTTTCCAGGACATCATTTGCGATTTATCGTCAAAATTTGTCGCTCGTATCGTCGCAGGTTGCCGCACGAATCGCATCCTCGCTGCGACCCGCGAAAATGATTTTTGATACATCGAAGCGGCGACGCGCCCTATTTATAGGTCCGCACCGAAGCAAAACATCTCAGTATTCGAAATGCTTCTCGTTCTGTCGGATAATTGCGATATTCGAGACATAACCTCTGAGCAGTTGAAATATATACCAAAGATTATTCTACTGCGCGAGTTTGGTGGACACATTGATCAGTTGTGGGACAGAATCCCCGAACATATAAAAGCCGATTCCGAGGTTCGGCAGTATCGCCGGTGTCTGGAACATTATAATCGACCTTGGCAGCGAACGCATATCGAGGGTCCAGCACCACTGATTCAAAACTGTGGCGAATGTCGTCGACGAGAGTAAAGAAAGGTTGTGGTTTGTTAAATCGGGCGATAAACGCGCTACATGTCGAATTACATATCCCGGACTACCAGTTTTGCGGTCCAGGAACTCGTTTGGAAAAACTAGAGGCGATCGAGGTATCAATCCGTTGGACGCAGCGTGTCGCGAACACGATATAGCGTATTCGCGTAGCAACGACCTCAGCGAAAGGCACGCGGCAGATAACGTACTCGCTGACAAAGCGCGAAAACGCATCATTGCGCGAGACTCGACTCTGGGCGAAAGAGGCGCTGCTATAGCTGTTTGGGCAGCTATGAAGGCCAATATGAAAATCGGAATGGGGATGAAAACAAAAACTCGCAAAAGAACTGCAAAGAGAGCACCGCAAGAGCGGATTCTTCCGGTGGCAAAACGGGGTGGTATAATACCACTTCTCCCGTTGCTAGGTGTTCTCGGAACACTAGCAGGTGGAGCGGCGGGGATCGTCAAGGCTGTAAACGATAATAAGGCGGCGCAACATCAGCTGCAGGAAATGCAACGTCATATCGCTCCATGGAAGGTCGCGAACTTTATCTGGCGCCATACAAGCGCGGACAGGGAATATAGAAACGAAAAAAAAAACGCCAAAAATAAAATAAAAATGCCTGTGCGCGTAACTACCGATGCGCATTTGGTGGAGTTGGCAAAACGTATGCGTATTCCATTTTTTAGGGGTGTTTTTATGCGCAATGCGCTACCTGCCGGAGGAGTACGTCGGAACGAGAGCGGTATCGTAAATTTGGACAACGTCGAAGGGCCGGGGACTCATTGGGTGACGTATGCGAAGAGAGGGTGTCGAGCTGTATATTTCGACAGCTTTGGAAATCTTTGACCGCCTAAGGAATTGGTGCAATATCTGGATAAAGATGCTGTGAAGATTGAATACAATAGAACGTCTTATCAGCAGTAGAATCAGAGCAACTGTGGACAACTGTGTCTACGCTTTCTACAGACGATCGGCACCAAATTTAAGGATTGACTTCCCGCCGCTCTGATTCAGTACTAGTCGAGCAGTACAGCTCGGAATATGTCGTTAACATTCACTCTAACCGGCAAGAGTAGCACCCTCGCGGTAAGCTACTTTCCACCTAAAGATTTGAGCAACAATGATTACGATCGTGGTCTAACAACCTTTGAAACTTATCATACAATATCGAACATTGACTCGAGTAACGATAAATTCTACTTCGCCGTAAACTATGACACCAACAACAACACCGTCGACATCACTCGCGAATACATTGCGATTCCCCACGGGTCCTACGAACTAGATTCTATTGCCAAGTATTTGAAGCAGCGATTACTCGAGCGGTATCCTCAAAATCTCGGCGGCAATGATGACGACAATGGTGGTGGTGACAACGATGCGTATCCAATAGTGTTGCGTCCCAACAACAACACCATGAAAAGCGAGCTATACTGCTCATTCGCCGTAGACTTTACAAAGTCCAATAACATTGGAAAGCTACTGGGATTCTCGACGAATCGAGTATTAGAACCTGGACGGTGGCACGAATCGGATGATCCAATAATATCATGAACGTAAACATTATTCGCGTAGAATGTACCAGTAGTATAGCTATGCCGATTCTAACTCGGGTCCTCTGAGGGGGGCGCGGGGGCGGGTGGAAGTGAGGGCGCGCGGGGGAGTGCGGTGGGGGGAACTATAGGCGCGGGGACAGCGGGGAGTGGAAGACTGGTTGCGCGCGCACGAGCCGCGGAGTGGGGGAAGCCGTAATCGTGGAGGGGATCAGTCCAGGCCGAGCGGCCGCGGAGACCTCTTCAGACCTGCCCCGCCGTCAGAAATTTTTTCAGAGGGGAATGACCTGCAGCCGAAATTTTTTGCGTACCTAACCGAGGGAGGGAACGATCTTGGCCCACCCCGAAAATTTTTTCACCCTTGGCCCACACCGATCTAGCGAACCGCCAAGCGCAGAGAAATAATAATTTATCAGAAATTGTTTCGAGCGACGTTTTACAAATCACATATTCGGGGAGGGAAAGAGACGGCACTACATAGTTGTAAAGCTAAATCCTGAGAGAGGGAAAGAGACAGCACAATCGCATGCATTCTAAAGCTAACAATATTTCAAAATGTTTTCAATCTCAACGTCGCAGCGTATCGCGCGATCTCGCGTAATTTGACTCCCCTGGAGCAGCCGTGCGGGATGACATCATTTTCGCGGCCGAGTCACAGAATTATGCGGTGTCAGGAGAAATAATACTTTTGGGAACGTCGAATCTTAGAATTGAGGAGAGAAGGCGGGTAAATAAAATGGAGAAATAATATAAGTTTAAGAAATTTATTTTAATATTAAAGCATGTAAAATAGAATAATAATTTAACAATTTTTCTTCCTACGAGCATCAGCCAGAATATCACTGATGGCACATGCTACCAGTTCGCAATCTACGAGATACTCCTCGTCGTAATATTCGCTATCGCGTATGATTTTAGCAGCACTGCGCGTATCTAATGTTTCGCAGGCAACACCGCTCTGTTGCAACACGTTAACAAAACATTCAAATTTTACTCTCACATCTTCCGCAGTTTGATGCAACCGCGGATACACATAGCTTACACATGGCTTAAGATTACATAAAAATGATACTGTATTGGGTTTGAAATACAGCGACTTTTCAAGTAGCGTCATCTTTACAATCGGTGAATCAAAGATCCGAACAAATTCCAATACTAACTCATCAATCTGCATCGAGTCAGGTTCAGGCAATTGTGCACGTTCTTCGATGGATGATTGGCTGTCGAATAGCAGATTCCGTGTATGCCATGGTAATATGAGATGCTTCCCATGATTGTCACCGATAAGAACTTCTACATCGGCCATAGGTCCTACGTTGATTGCAATTTCCAAATACTTGCTACCCACGGATGTTAATGCGTATCTTCTGACCATGATACGCGATGCTCGGCGCGGACTAAGAGAACAATCAAAGCTATGAAATTGTCCGCTCGTATCAAGAATAAACATAAAAAATTTCGAGGATTTATGAAAATTGAGCCATACCTGTTGAATGTATTCTCCTTGCACGTAGCCATACTATTTTCACCCATCATTGGGACGGTATAATTTACGCGTCCAGCGTTTCTTTCGGCACTGGTATTATACAGTTTGGAACACTGTCTGTTCCGTCAAAAGTTGTTGCGACTGCTGAGCGATTGATGGAATAACGTCCGGGAGCCGGCTTAAATAGAGGCTAGTTGTTTCCCCCACCACAACATTTTATTCTAAAGCTGCCAATTTTCCAGAACGTTTTTCAATCTTAATGTCGCAGCATATCGCGCGATTGCATGTAATGTAATCCCCATTCTCAAGGATAAAAGTCTCGACACGTGTTGAATGTAATATAATACTTTTGGAAGCGTCGAATCCTAGAATTATGCGGTGTTGGCAGAAATTGCATCGAATGATCTTGCGCGCTAATTCGTCATACGTGTGAATCGTGGAAAGAATTATGCGATATCAGCAGAAACTGTATAGAACAGTGTTGGAACGGATCGTCGTTTTTGCATGCGATGCATTAGAGGGAGGTACACCGAAAGAAATAGACAGAGACGCCAAGTCGTGGTACCAACCATAAAAGCATGCTCTAAACTGCACAAAGCGTCAAACACGTTGTAACACATTGCGCGGATAATACATTACATTTACATTCCATTTACGATCATGGAAAAATTCGCACAAGTGGAACGCCAACTGCGGGATCAATCTGCACGATTGATTTCACGCGAAGAATACCTCGCGTGGGAAGAACGGTGCAACGAGTGTATCGAATCTTTGGAAGAACACAGCCGAGTCAAACGTCCTCGATTATCGATCGGTGTTCGACAATCGCTGGTTGCTCGAATCGCGCAGCTCGAAGGGCTGAAATATTCGTTGCGCGGACGTTTCGTGCGCGAAGGTGCCGGACATTCGAGCACGGGACTTTTGTGGCGCGAAATAGACACTGCGTTCGATAGCCGCGTATTAACTGGTGCCGTGCTAAATTCGAATTACATCGAACCGCGCAACTTCCTCCAGGATGCGACAGCTATTGTGTTGGAGCATGTGCAGGGTCCTTTGAGGAAACATCGAAGCCTCAAAGTGAACACGGTGTTCAACGGCGAATTTGTGGCAGGTGACAAGCATGCTTGTAAAAGCATCAATATCCGAAACTGCGAACTCTTCGGTACATCCGATCTGCAGGAGTGGTACCAACGATGCGTCATCGAACCAACCCTGGCATCGCTGGAAGAGTTCCAGGAACGCGACAGCGGATGGGCATTGACGAGAATCCTGAATTTGACCGTCAATGTCAACAAGTACAATCCGCTGCGCGCGGGGTGTCACTACAAGTTGCCGCGGGAAATATCGCTGAAGAAAGCGACGATTATCGTGCAATCCCCGGACAACGCCTGTTTCGCTTGGGCAGTGGTCGCCGCTCTTCATCCCGCGAAAAGAAATGCCGATCGCCCAAGTTCATACCCCGACTATGCTTCAGCACTAAATCTCCAGGGCATTGAATTTCCAATGTCTCTGGAGCAGATTGGGAAGTTTGAACGGCTGAACAACATCTCCGTCAACGTGTACAGCTTCGAGGAGAAGAAAGGGCCAACAGTCTTCCCACTGCGCCTCACCAGCCAAAAGAGGGATCGGCACGTCAACCTGCTCTACACGCCGAACCAAGAGCACGGCGATGTAGGGCACTATGTGCTAATCAAGGACTTGTCCAGGCTGGTGGGCATGCAGCTGAGCAGGCATGGAAAAAAGAAATTCATCTGTGATCGGTACGTATATAAACTTATGAAATGTTGAAATGTCTCGCGAAACAAATATTAAATAAAATATTTTTGGGTTTACAGATGCATGCACTATTTCAGATCTGCCGAGAAGTTGGAGGTTCATTCGCTGGACTGCAGCAAGATGAACGACTGCGCCATTCTGCTGCCCAGCGAAGGCAACAATCTGCTCAGCTTCGACAACCACTGCAGAAAGGAGCGACTTCCTTTCGTGGTGTACGCAGATCTCGAGTGCATCATCGAGAAAACGGAGGACAGTCGGAGGGGTGAGGAGGATCGCAAATTGCACACGTACCAGAAACATAAGGTGCATAGTATCGGCTATTATATGCATTGTTCGTACGATACATCGCTATCGATGTATCGATGTCGCCGCGACGCGGATTGTGTTTCATGGTTCGTCGAAGAACTGAAAAATTTTGCAGACTTTGCCAAACCCGTCCTGACTAGTAATGTTCCCATGCTGGATTTAACCTGCGAACAGTGGACGACATTTCGCAATGCAACAGATTGTCATATTTGCGAAGAGCCATTCGAGGTTAGCGATATACGAGTTCGCGATCATTGCCATCTATCCGGACGGTTTAGAGGCCCGGCACATTCGGAGTGCAATTTAAATTATAAAAATGCGTTTTACATCCCCATCGTTTTTCATAATTTATCCGGCTACGATTCACATTTTATTATCGAGGAAATAGCTACCGCTTTCGAAGGTCACGTTGACGTATTACCCATAACTAAAGAAAAATATATTTCCTTCACAAAAAATGTCGAAGATACGACTGAATCAGAGTCGCGAAATTGTATTAAATTGCGATTCATCGATTCGTACAAATTTCTCAATACCAGTCTCGACAAATTAGCATCTTTTCTTAGCACAGATAAATTAAAAATTTTACGATCCAAATTTGAAACATTATCCACCGAGGATTTCAATTTATTGACGCGAAAGGGTGTCTTTCCGTATGAATACCTTGATTGCGCGAACAAGCTGCAGGACCCTTGCTTACCGCCGCGCGAGTCATTCCACAGTTCGTTAACGGGCGAGACAGTGTCCGAGCGCGATTACGCGCACGCCGAGACTGTCTGGCAGCGTTTCGACATTAGAACCTTGGGTGAATACAGCGATTTGTATTTGAAAACAGATGTCTTGTTATTGGCAGATATTTTTGAAAATTTTCGCGAAAGTTGCATCAAGAGTTACGGATTAGATTCGGCACATTATTATACTTTACCTGGTTTCACGTGGGATGCCATGCTAAAACATACCAAAATTACATTCGAATTGCTCACAGACGTCGATATGGTCATGTTTGTCGAACGCGGTATACGCGGTGGTTTAAGTCAATGTTCCGGAAGATACGCACATGCCAATAACAAGTACATGCCATCTTACGACGCATCGGAACAGTCATCGTACTTGATGTACTTTGACGTAAATAATTTGTATGGATGGGCAATGTGTCAACCCCTGCCATACGCCAAATTTCAATGGGTCGAAGATGTTGCAAATTTTAATGTGTCTTCCATCGCTGTCGATTCGCCCACGGGATACATTCTCGAGGTAGATCTGGAATATCCACAACGTCTGCACGACGCTCATGCAGATCTGCCGTTCTGCCCGACGCGTGCCAAACCACCTGGCAGCAGACAGGACAAGTTACTCGCGACGGTATACGATAAGCAGCGTTACGTTATCCATTATCGCAACCTGCAGCAGTGCACGCATCACGGTCTTCGTATTACAAAGATACACCGCGTGCTTCAATTCGATCAGTCCCCCTGGCTCCGCGATTACATCGAACTCAATACGCGGTTTAGAACAAGCGCGACAAATGATTTTGAAAAAATTTATACAAATTGATGAACAATGCGGTATTCGGTAAAACTATGGAAAATGTGCGAAATCATGTGGATGTAAAACTTTTAACACATTGGGAAGGGCGATATGGCGCGGAGGCGATGATCGCGAAACCGAATTTCCACAGCAGAAGTGTTTTTTCGGAAAATTTAATAGCCGTTGAATTGCGAAAACTCGAGGTGAAATTCAACAAACCGATATACGTGGGTATGTGCATTCTGGACATATCAAAAATTTGTTTGTATGAATTTCATCACGAGCACATGTCTCCCCTGCACGGACAAAATTGTAAAATTCTATACACCGACACAGACAGTCTCATTTATCACATTAAATGCGAAGATATCTACGAGACCATGAAACACAATATCGATAGATTTGACACATCCGATTATCCCATCGACAATCCATATAATATGCCACGCTTAAATAAGAAGGTTCCGGGGCTGATGAAGGACGAATATAACGGTGCGATAATGACCGAATTCGTAGGTCTTAGAGCGAAAATGTATGCGCTCCGCGTAGACGGTAAAAAAGATACGAAAAAGGCGAAAGGCGTCAAGACCAACGTCATAACCAGGACGATAACTTTCGACGACTACGCGCAGTGTTTGCACAGGGAGATCGAAATGGTTCGCAGACAATCATGCATACGGTCGAAATTGCACAAAGTGTACACCATTTCGGAATCGAAAATCGCTCTAAGCCCACACGACGACAAGCGATATATCGTACCCGATTCGACCGACACTCTGCCCTGGGGACATTATAATATACCATTGTAAAATTCTTCGCGCATGTATAGAAATTATTATATTTATTAAAGCATTATAAATGGTGGAATTATGCATAAAAATAAAATTGAACCATGTATAGAAATTATTATATTTATTAAAGCATGTATTATTATGTAACAATACATTATTTTTATTTATCCAAGAATTGTGCGATTTATCAAACCCTAGCCACTTGACGTATACCTTATCCCCCTTCCTACGCAATACTTTTTCCACTAGATACACATCAGGATCGGTGACGCGTTGCAGCTCGTGTTCATAGAATCCTCCGGCAACAGGTTTTCCACAGGAATCGAGGAGCAGATACGTTGCGGGATTAGTTGCCTGTACTTTGGCTATCTCGAACACCTCCGTTGTCCAATTCGGCGTGTAGCCTTTATCGAAGATGGTTTTAAATTTGCTCACGCGCACAAACTCGCCCAACTTGAATCTTGCCGGAGCAGCGATCTTTACGTTGCTGTATACGGTGGCCAGCAGCTTATCGGCGATCGCTGGGGTAACATCGCAAGGACGCATTCCGATGGTTCTATGTTTTCGCGCGTTATACTCTGCAAGTAGACGCGATAGCGCATCGGTCCATCTGTAGGTTCCATTGAGCGTAAACAGTTTCCACATATTGTTCTTCAAAGTTCGATTGAAACGTTCTACGACGGAGGCCTTCATCACCGAATACGTCGAATAATGATTAATGTCATGCTTTGTCAAGAGTTTCTGCACATCGGCGTTGTAAAATTCTTTTCCTTGATCGGTTTGCAAATTTTTCGGATATCGATCTCTAAATATCTTTGCAAACGCTTTAGCCACCTCAGCACCACTTTTAGTCTTGAGCGGTACCGCCCATGCATACTTGCTCAGCACATCGATGACGGTGAGTATGTAGTGGTGACCTTGGTTGAATCGCGAGTATGGACGCATTTCTACAACGTCAGCTTGCCACAGATCATCGTATCCATGCACTATGACTCGCCTCCGCGGGAAATGTCTTCGAGCTGAAGCATGCAATTCCTCGACGAGTTGTCGCTTCTTGTGACCATGGTTTTCTTTACTCTTGGATTTCGACGATGGCTGCATGTTTGATCGCAGAGGTGTCTTTGACACGAATGATGCGATAATTATCGTGTACGCGCATTATGTGCGCCCCATCGGTCCGTTGACAAGTTCAACCGTCTCGCATGATTCTCCTTCGCAGCGCTGCTGCGGGATAGAATTCGACGCCTGCGATATCTTTTGAACGCTGTTTTGCAGCGCCAGCATCTCTCTCTTAAACATGATCAGCTTCTTCTCTAATTCTTCCTGCTGCTCTCTCAAAAGTTTAATGCTCTTTTCCACGTATAGTTTATTGACGGCATCGCTATCAGCCACCGGTTGAGCTACGCGTCGTATCTTGCGTGATTTTGCATCAAAGTCGGCACCGGCCACGCAAAGAGCGTTGTGTCGCATATAATTTCGAAGCAAACCGTTCCATTTGTAATAATCCATTCTAGCTGCGCCACTCTTCTCGAGCGATACTCCAAATTTGTTGATCGGCATCTCGATGCATACAGTGCGCATCATCGGTGCGCGGTTTTATTTATAATGAAGCCTCCCTCGTAGAGTTCCTCCACAATCGACAGAATTTCATTGTCGTGCGAGTTGTTGCCCGCCTGACGCGACGCTTCCAGCAAACGGTATCGATCCACAAGCTCGTTGGGATCGTCCCAGCGCATGTAATCGATCTTGTTATCATTTACCACCATGACTCGCGGCGCCGTTAGACCTTTCCCTGCTTTATTGGTTGATACACGAGGGAGTAGCGGTGCAATTACATGTTTGTACTTGTATCCCTTGTTTCCTAATATGGGATTTTGAGCAGAATGACCACGTCTGTAGGCATTCGTCGCCAGCAGTATACTTTTGTATTTTTGTTTATCGGCATCGGTGTATACAGCATCGTCGGGAATTCTCTTGAAAATCAGTTCGTAAAGGCCGGGCGTTCCTCTGTATTTTACACCGTCGATGATTATATTATCAGCCTTGTCCATATCGAACGCCTTATCCCCAAGCATCATTCTACTATCGCCAAAGTATACGCCGTACACAGTGTCTGTGATAGATTCTTTATCCCTACTTATGATTGCGTCCATATATTTTTGTCCCAGGGGACCCAAATGGCTGCGAAACGTTTCTTGTCCCGCGGGTGTTTGAAGTTGCTGTCTAATAGATGCTGCAAACGACTCATCGGGAGTAGTTTCAAAAACATCGTCATCATCATCATCATCATCATTGGTTGTGAGCAATTGTACACTGGGAAATGTATTTATTGGCGGGGGAGGAACCAGGGATTCGTTTGATGCAACATTCTGCCGTTTTCGCTTCGATTGAACTGGTGTAGAGGTTACGAGTGAATACTCCGATGACGTGCGTGGTTTCCTCTTTCTCTTACGCGATGTGCTCCATTTCGGCAGGATTTTTCTTTCCGACGTTAATGTTTCATTCCCTTCAACGTTTGTGCTCATCAGCGGCGATATTTCAGCTTCTGCCGCTGCGGTATTTTCCACAATATGTTTTAAGGGTTCGACAATAGGTTTAAAGTATCTCTCCAACGCGATATCTTCCTCCATCTTGCCGGTCTTCAAAGCCTGATGTTTCTTGCGAATGGCTTCTCTGGTTCTTGCAATTTCCTTCGCTATTCTCTCGCGATCCTTAATCTCCAGACTATCGATATCGATCATTGTTGCACCGCAGACGTTGTTTTCCCACCGACGTGTTGACAATGATTGACCATCTCACGGTACGGCAAACTCGTTAAATCCCTTTCTGTAACGTCCATTGGACATCGCGCTATCCTTGTCTATCACCACGAAACCATACTTCAGCTGCCAACAATTACGACACAAAGCGCAGAAATCCTCGTAAGACATATCAGTGTTTACATGATCGTTGTACACGTGTTTCAAGTTGGTGCCATCCTGCTTAAACAGAATCAACAGATTCGCATTGTCGCGTATAAGATGTTTGGGAATCTTTGCATATGTCTGACAGAGATAGAAGCAGTCAACGTTCGAGTGGCGCCCCATTGCGAAGTATTCCCTTATCGTATCTTGCTTGTCGCATGCCACGTCATCAAAGATAAAAATGGAATTCGGAAGCGATTCGCTCGGTGTGATGACGTCACTGTTATTCGAAAATGTGAAGTAGCCAATTTCATTTATCGGAGTCAATAAATTCTCCAAATACTGATATTTCGGCTGTTGCAACGATTTGGAATACACGTACACGTTCTCGAAGCGGACGCCGTGAGGACTTTCCAACAAGCTCACCAGCACGTTGGTCTTTCCACAATTTGATGGACCGCAAATAAGGCAGCGTATGGTGTTTGGCAGCATGCTACCATGTCTGCGCCTTGTTTTCGAGGACATCATTTGCGATTTATCGTCAAAATTTGTCACGCGTATCGTCGCAGGTTGCCGCACGAATCGCATCCTCGCTGCGAACCGCGAAAATGATTTTTGATACATCGAAGCGGTGACGCGCCCTATTTATAGGCCCGCGCCGAGGCAAAACAGCTCAGTATTCGAAATGCTTCTCGTTCTGTCGGATAATTGCGATATTCGAGACCTAACCTCTGAGCAGTTGAAATATATACCAAAGATTATTCTACTGCGCGTGTTTGGCAAGCACATTGATCAGTTGTGGGACAGACTCCCCGAGCATATAAAAGCCGATTCTGAGGTTCGGCAGCATCGTCGGTGTCTGGAACATTATAATCGCCCTTGGCAGCGAACGCATATCGACGGTCCAGCACCACTGATTAAAAACTGTGGCGAATGTCGCCGACGAGAGTAAGGAAAGGTTGCGGTTTGTTAAATCGGGCGATAAACGCGCTACCTGTCGAATTACATATCCCGGGATACCAGTTTTGTGGTCCAGGAACTCGTCTGGCAAAACGATTGGCTAGAGGCGATCAAGGTATCAATCCGTTGGACGCAGCGTGTCGCGAACACGATATAGCGTATTCGCGCAGCAACGTTCTCAGCGAAAGGCACGCGGCAGATAACGTACTTGCTGACAAAGCGCGAAAACGCATCGTTGCGCGAGACTCGACTCTGGGCGAAAGAGGTGCTGCTACAGCTGTTTGGGCAGCTATGAAGGCCAAGACAAAAATCGGAATGGGGATGAAAACTCGCAAAAGGACTGCAAAGAGAGCACCGCAAAAGCGGATTCTTCCAGTGGCAAAACGGGGTGGTATATTACCACTTCTCCCGCTGCTAGGTGTTCTCGGATCACTAGCTGGTGGAGCGGCGGGGATCGCCAAGGCCGTAAACGATAATAAGGCGGCGCAACATCAGCTGCAGGAAATGCAGCGTCATAATCGCTCCATGGAAGGTCGTGGACTTTATCTCGCGCCATACAAGCGCGGACAGGGAATATCGAAACGAAAAAAAAAAACGCCGAAAAGAAAATAAAAATGCCTGTGGGCGTAACTACAGATGTGCAATTGGCGGAGTTGGCAAAACGTATGCGTATTCCATTTTTAGGGGTGTTTTTATGCGTAATGCGCTACCTGCCGGAGGAGTACGACGAAACGAGAGCGGCATCGTAAATTTGGATAATGTCGAGGGGTCGGGGACTCATTGGGTGGCGTATGCGAAGAGAGGGTGTCGAGTTGTATATTTCGACAGCTTTGGAAATCTTCGACCACCCAAGGAATTGGTGCAATATCTGGATAAAGATGCTGTGAAGATTGAATACAATAGAACGTCTTATCAGCAGTACAATCAGAGCAACTGTGGACAACTGTGTCTACGCTTTCTACAGACGATCGGTACCAAATTTAAGGATTGACTTCCCGCCACTCTGATTCAGTACTAGTCGAGCAGTACAGCTCGGAATATGTCGTTAACATTCACTCTAACCGGCAAGAGTAGCACCCTCGCGGTAAGCTACTTTCCACCCATAGATTTGAGCAACGATGATTACGAGCTTGGTCTAACAACCTTTGAAACTTATCATACGATACCGAACATTGACTCGAGTAACGATAAATTCTACTTCGCCGTAAACTATGACACCAACAACAACAACATCACTCGTGAATACATTGCGATTCCCCACGGGTCCTACGAACTAGATGCTATTGCCAAGTATTTGAAACAGCGATTACTCGAGCGGTATCCTCAAAATCTCGGTGGCAATGATGACGACAAGTATCCAATAGTGTTGCGGTCCAACAATAACACCATGAAAAGCGAGCTATACTGCTCGTTCGCCGTAGACTTTACAAAGTCCAATAACATTGGATCGCTACTGGGATTCTCGACGAATCGAGTATTAGAACCTGGACGGTGGCACGAATCGGACGATCCAATTAATATCATGAACGTAAACATTATTCGCGTAGAATGTAGCGTGACCGCTGGTGCGTACAACAATGGGAAGCACGTACATACGATACATGAATTTTCCCCGAGGGTTCCACCAGGATATAAGATATCGGAAACGCCCGCACAGATCATTTACCTTCCGATCACCGCACGGGTCATTACGGATCTAACGATACGCGTTGTGGATCAAGACAGACGGTTGATCGATTTTCGAGGTGAACAGATTACCATCAGACTAGTCGTACGACGACGACGACGTTAATACGCGTGGTGCGAACGAAAGAGATGCTTGTGTTGAACGACACCAGAAACCCGTTTCATCCAAACGAAATTGTTTGCAACAACAACAAGCAACAGCTGTGATCACGCTAAAACGAAGAGGCTCAGTGCTGCGAACATTGCATTTTTGAAATCACTGGGATTCATTGTGCGCGTTTAAGTTGAAAAAATGGCTGACATTCTAAGGATTGGAGGAAGCCGACGTTTGATGATCGCATCGTCAAGCTCCAGACTCACACATACAACCCGTACGTCAACACGACGTTTGGATACAGCGATGAGATAAGAATACCTATACAGCATCAGGATTTATACACATTGCCGTGTGAAAGTTTTCTCTACGTGGAGGGGAAATTGACGATAAATAAGCCAAATGATGCATTAACGGTGACGTTGGGGAATAATTGCGTGGCGTTCTTATTTGATGAGATTCGATACGAGCTGAATGGCGTGGAGATTGACCGCAACAGAAACGTTGGAATAACTAGCACGCTTAAAAACTATGTATCGCTGACATCTGGCGAAGACAAAAATTTGGAGAATGCAGGATGGGGCTTGAGACGGCGTAATGGGCCAATATTTAAAAATTATTTCAATTTTTGCATCCCGCTCAAATATTGGCTGGGATTTTGCGAGGGCTACAAACGCATGATTATTAATGCGCGTCACGAATTAATTTTAATACGATCGCGCAACGACAACAATTCTCTAATAGGATCGCCGATGTTGGAACCAGAAATTGAATTACATAAAGTGCAATGGCGGATGCCTCATGTAACGCTGAACGACGTTAATAAGCTATCGTTGCTACATACTTTGGAAAGTGGACAAAACCTAAGCATTTGTTTTCAATCGTGGGATTTGTACGAGTATCCTCTCTTGCAGAGCACGACCAAGCATTCGTGGGCCGTGAAGGCATCTGCGCAGCTGGAGAAGCCGCGATGCGTTATCTTTGGTCTACAGACTAATCGAAAGAATGTGATGAGCGAAGATGTTACTGAGCTCGACAACTGCAAACTGATCAATCTAAAACTTTTTCTCAACTCGGAATTTTACCCGTACGATGATTTGAACTTGGACTTTGACAAAAATAGGCACGCCATCTTGTTTCATATGTATACGCAATTCCATAAATCGTATTATGGATATAGTTGCAGCGAGGCATTATTCACCGTGGCCGAATTTTTACAATTTGGCCCCCTCGTCGTAATTGATTGCTCGCGACAAAATGAGTCGATCAAGAATGGTTCCGTGGACGTGCGCATAGAATTCGAATGTAGAGAGAATGTGCCTGCAAATACTACAGCCTACTGTCTGCTTCTGTACGATCGGTCGGTTGAATACAATCCGCTGACAAACATGGTGCGAAAAATCGTTTAAATTGCCGCGCTACTTGCTCGCCCTCTCCTGTGCCAAAATTTCATCGTGAAAATCGCGATGCTTTATGAGAAAGATCGCATTCTCCCGCCTATTTTGGAAGCGAACGGACCTCTAAATTGTACCGATAATGGCCATACCGACATTTGTTGACCTGCAAGGGTTCATCGTTGATGGAAGATTTGTTGTCAAGGAAGTGGCTGTCCTGCGAAAGGGAACAATTCTCTCGCACTATATTTTTGGGAGTTCGATGCCCCAATATCTTCTTACGAAGTCTGACAAATCAAGCATTCGGTGGTTGGTGGCAAAACATCATGGGCTGCGGTGGGAAGATGGAGACGTTCCATACAGTATGGCTAAACAGCTAATTACGAAAGCTGTTGCTGATGCGATCGATGAAGAAGATGACACATCCCATATCGTATACGTTAAAGGGTTGCAGAAACGCGATTGGCTTGCGGACTTCCTCGATGAAAATACGAGAGCGGACGTGATCATCGAGACACTGGACATTGACTACGATGATATCATATCTCTAAATAAGCTAAATGTAGTTAATACTCTGCGATGTGGCAGACACGCAAAGAACTGTGCATTGCAAAATGTATTTAAAATATTCAACTGGTGGTCTAAACACCAGAGAGAAATGTATAAATAAATATAATCAATTTTTAATGCATAAATGTTTTTTCTCCACCCATCCTCAACCTCCTGCATGTGATGTACGCTAGATTAAGATGATGGTTTTTAATTATTATGTAGAAGTGGTACCATGCGCGATCAGAGTGGTACCATGCGCGATCAGAGTGGTTCGATAGACGTTCGATACACGTTCGATACACGTCCAGAGTGGTACGATACACGTTCGATTGACGTTCGATACACGTTCAGAGTGGTATGGTCGAATGATGTGTCCAAAGAAGAAGGGGGAGAAGATGAGTGCGAAGAAGAAAAAGGAAAGGGTGGTCAGTGAATAATTCGAGGAAGATGCATTGAAGGAGAGGATGGTCAGCGAAAATGCAGGTGGAGAACAATGGTATCTTACTTTTGCAAAGCTATGCAACTTTGGGCATGGATCTACGTGCGGGAGCTTGGAGATGTAGCGAGACCAGTTGACTTCAAATCTTGGCAGACAACAGTCAGTTTTTTGTTGAAGAGTAAAATTCTTTTGTGCAAAATGGGATTACTAAGAATCGCCCCGGAGTGCGGCCCTGAGGTATGTACTTAACAATATTTTTTGACATTTATCATGTTTAACCGTTGAAATCGTGTTCGATCTCGCGATCGCAAATATTATATCGAGGTTTCTGTGCTGTAGAACTCGCCACCTGAATCGCCGCAGTGGTCGCCAGATTGGGGCGGCCCCATATGGTCGCCCCAACCGTCGCCGCAGCCGGAGCCGTCGCCATCGCCGCCGCCGTCGCCGCCGCAGCTGTCGCCGCCGTCGCCGCCGTCGCCTTCGCAGGTATGCAATACTTTGCATTGCTTTGTACGTTTAATGTTTATTGGGTTTAATGTATCCGTATTATATTGATATTTGTGTCCTTGTTCTAGGACATACCACAGCTGGACCTGCGGATGCGGCGCGAGCCGCTGTACGGGGCCGCGCGGCTGCGGCCGTATCATAGAGGAGCTCGGCGACGGCGGCTCTTCATTTTACCATCGCCCCCATCCCCCCCATCCCCCCCTTCGCCATCGCCACCCCAATAGTTTTAAGTTTTTTTTCTTTTATTATCTTTTATTTTTTCTATTTTTATTTTTATTATTATATTCTTTATTCTTTATTCTTTTTTATTATTATATTCTTTTTTATATTTGTATTTATATTTATATATTATTATATTTATATTTATACTCTTTTTATATTTTATTTTATTCTTTTTATATTTATATTTATACTCTTTTTATATTTATATTCTATTTTATTCTTTTATTTTATTCTTTTATTCTTTTTTATTATTATATTCTTTTTTATATTTGTATTTATATTTATATATTATTATATTTATATTTATATTTATACTCTTTTTATATTTTATTTTATTCTTTTTATATTTATATTTTATTTTATTCTTTTATAACAATATATATATCTTAAACTTATATTATTTCTCCATTTTATTTACCCGCCTTCTCTCCTCAATTCTAAGATTCGACGTTCCCAAAAGTATTATTTCTCCTGACACCGCATAATTCTGTGACTCGGCCGCGAAAATGATGTCATCCCGCACGGCTGCTCCAGGGGAGTCAAATTACGCGAGATCGCGCGATACGCTGCGACGTTGAGATTGAAAACATTTTGAAAAATTTTAACTTTAGAATGCATGCGATTGTGCTGTCTCTTTCCCTCTCTCAGGATTTAGCTTTACAACTATGTAGTGCCGTCTCTTTCCCTCCCCGAATATGTGATTTGTAAAACGTCGCTCGAAACAATTTCTGATAAATTATTATTTCTCTGCGCTTGGCGGTTCGCTAGATCGGTGTGGGCCAAGGGTGAAAAAATTTTCGGGGTGGGCCAAGATCGTTCCCTCCCTCGGTTAGGTACGCAAAAAATTTCGGCTGCAGGTCATTCCCCTCTGAAAAAATTTCTGACGGCGGGGCAGGTCTGAAGAGGTCTCCGCGGCCGCTCGGCCTGGACTGATCCCCTCCACGATTACGGCTTCCCCCACTCCGCGGCTCGTGCGCGCGCAACAAGTCTTCCACTCCCCGCTGTCCCCGCGCCTATAGTTCCCCCCACCGCACTCCCCCGCGCGCCCTCACTTCCACCCGCCCCCGCGCCCCCCTCAGAGGACCCGAGTTAGAATCGGCATAGCTATACTACTTGTACCGTGACCGCTGGTGCGTACAACAATGGGAAGCACGTACATACGATACATGAATTTTCTCCGAGGGTCCCACCAGAATATAAGATATCGCAAACGCCCGCACAGATCATTTACCTTCCGATCACCGCACAGGTCATTACGGATCTAACGATACGCGTTGTGGATCAAGACGGACGGTTGCTCGATTTTCGAGGTGAAGAGATTACCATCAGACTAGTCGTACGACGACGACGACGTTAATACGCGTGGTGCGAACGAAAGAGATGCTTGTGTTGAACGACACCAGAAACCCGTTTCATCCAAACGAAATTGTTTGCAACAACAACAACAGCAACAACAACAACAACTGCAACTGCAACAGCTCTGATCACGCTAAAACGAAGAGGCTCAGTGCTGCGAACATTGCATTTTTGAAATCACTGGGATTCATTGTGCGCATTTAAGTTGAAAAATGGTTGACATTCTAAGCATTGGAGGGAAGCCAACGTTTGATAATCGCATCGGCAAGCTCCAGATTCACACATACAACCCGTACGTCAACACGACGTTTGGATACAGCGATGAGATAAGAATAACTATACAGCATCAGGATTTATACAAATTGCCGTGTGAAAGTTTTCTCTACGTGGAGTGGAAATTGACGATAAATAAGCCAAATGATGCATTAACGGTGACGTTGGGAAATAATTGTGTGGCGTTCTTATTGGACGAGATTCGATACGAGCTGAATGGCGTGGAGATTGACCGCAACAGAAACGTTGGAATAACTAGCACGCTTAAAAACTATGTATCGCTGACATCTGGCGAAGACAAAAATTTGGAGAATGCAGGATGGGGCTTGAGACGACGTAATGGGCCAATATTGAAAAATCATTTCAATTTTTCCATCCCGCTCAAATATTGGTTGGGATTTTGCGAGGGCTACAAACGCGTGATTATTAATGCGCGTCACGAATTGATTATAATACGATCGCGCAACGACAACAATTCTCTAATAGGATCGCCGATGTTGGAACCAGAAATTGAATTACATAAAGTGCAATGGCGGATGCCTCATGTAACGCTGAACGACGTTAATAAGCTATCGTTGCTACATACTTTGGAAAGTGGGCAAAACCTAAGCATTTGTTTTCAATCGTGGGATCTGTACGAGTATCCTTTCTTGCAGAGCACGACCAGGCATTCGTGGGCCGTGAAGGCATCTGCGCAGCTGGAGAAGCCGCGATGCGTTATCGTTGGCCTACAGACTAATCGAAAGAATGTGATGAGCGAAGATGTTACTGAGCTCGACAACTGCAACCTGATCAATCTAAAACTTTTTCTCAACTCGGAATTTTACCCGTACGATGACTTGAACTTGGACTTTGTCAAGAATAGGCACGCCATCTTGTTTCATATGTATACGCAATTCCGTAAATCGTATTATGGATATAGTTGCAACGAGGCATTATTCACCGTGACCGAATTTTGACAATTTGGCCCCCTCGTCGTGATTGATTGTTCGCGACAAAATGAGTCGATCAAGAATGGTTCCGTGGACGTGCGCATAGAATTCGAATGTAGAGAGAATGTGCCTGCAAATACTACAGCCTACTGTCTGCTTCTGTACGATCGGTCGGTTGAATACAATCCACTGACAAACATGGTGCGAAAAATCATTTAAATTGCCGCGCTACTTGCTCGCCCTCTCCTGTGTCAAAATTTCATCGTGAAAATCGAGATGCTTTACGAGAAAGATCGCATTCTCCCGTCTGTCTTGGAAGCGAGCGGACCTCTAAATTGTACCGATAATGGTCATACCGACATTTGTTGACCTGCAAGGGTTCATCGTTGATGGAAGATTTGTCGTCAAGGAAGTGGCTGTCCTACGAAACGGAACAATTCTCTCGCACTATATTTCTGGGAGTTCGATGCCCCAATATCTTCTTACGAAATCTGACAAATCAAGCATCCGGTGGCTGGCGGCAAAACATCATGGACTACGGTGGGAAGATGGAGACGTTCCATACAGTATGGCTAAACAGCTAATTACGAAAGCTGTTGCTGATGCGATCGATGAAGAAGATGACACATCCCATATCGTATACGTTAAAGGGCTGCAGAAACGCGACTGGCTTGCGGATTTCGTCGATGAAAATACGAGAGCGGACGCGATCATCGAGACACTGGACATTGACTACGAGGATATCATATCTCTAAATAAGCTAAATGTAGTTAATACTCTGCGATGTGGCAGACACGCAGACTGTGCCTTGCAAAATGTATTTAAAATATTCAACTGGTGGTCTAAACACCAGAGAGAAATTCGATACACGTTCAAAGTGGTTCGATTGACGTTGAAAGTGGTACCATACATGCTCGATACACGTACAGAGTGGTTCGACAGACGTTGAAAGTTGTACTATACACGTTCGATTGATGTTGAAAGTGGTACCACACACGTTGAAAGTGGTACGATACACGTTCGATACATGTCCATAGTGGTACGATAGACGTTCGATACACGTTCGATACATGATCAAAGTGGTTCGATTGACGTTGAAAGTTGTACCATACACGTTCGATACACGTTCGATACGTGATCAAAGTGGTTCGATTGATGTTCGATACACGTCCAGAGTGGTATGGTCTAGTCGAATGATGTGTTCAAAGAAGAAGGGAAAGAAGATGCGTGCGAGGAAGAAGAAAATGAGTGGTCGACGAAAAATGAAGGTGGAGAACAACGGCATCTTACTTTTGCAAAGCTACGCGCTTCTCGATTTCAAGATACGAGTTTACGTGCGAGAGCTTGGAGATGCAGCGAGACCAGTTGCCTGTCAACCGTCACAGCTATAACGTTTTTCATTTTTAAGTAACTTTTGTGGGACAGTTTTTTGTGGAAAAAATGGGACTGCAAAGAATTGCGCCAGAGTGCGGCCCCGAGGTATGTACACAATAATATTTTTTTTACATTTATCGCGTTTAACCCGTGAAATCGTGTTCAATCCCGCGGCCATAAATATTATATCAATGTTTCTGTGCTCTAGAACTCGCCACCACCATCACCGCCTCAGTCGCCGCCGCCGCCGCCGCCACCACAGGTATGCAATACTTTGGTGTTGGTTTGCATTCGATGGTTATTGCGTTTAATGTATCCGTGTTATATCGACGTTTGTGTCTTTGTTCTAAAACTTACCTATTATTTTGGAGGTGTGGCTAGCAGGCCCGTCGCTGGGCCCCCCCGTAATTGGGCCAAGGATGGCCGCGCGGCTACGGCACCCGTGGGTGCCACATCGGCAGATGGGGCCCCTGCGGCGACCGCGGCCTCCATCGCCGCTATCACCCCATACACCGCCGCCGTCGTCGCCGTCACCGCCGCCCCCGCCCTATTAGTTTATATTTTTATATTTTTTCTTTTCTTATGTTTTTCTTTTATTTTCTTATTCTTCATTATTATTATTATTATTATTGTTTTTCTTTCATTTTCTTATTCTTCATTATTATTATCGTTATTCGCATGTAACAATATATATTTCTTAAACACATATTATTTTCCATTTTATTTACCCTCCTTCTCTCCTCACCACATATTTTTAAGATTCTGCGTTTGAAAAAATATTATATTTCGTTCATGCGTTGGGGAAAAAGTGTCTGTTGGTTTGGAAAAAAAATTCTGCTGGCACCGCATAATTCTATGACTCGCGCCTTCTTCGCGCCGCCAAATGGTAGGTATCATCTCGCGCAGTAGTCCCAGGGGACTTAAATTACACGCGTAATCGCGCGATACGCTGCGACGCTAAGATTGAAAAAACATTTTGAAATACTGTTAGCTTTAGAATGCATGCGATTGTACCACTGTCTCTTTCTCTCTCAGAATTTAGCTTTAGAATGCATATGATTGTACCACTATGTAGTGCTATCTCTTTCCCTCTCTCTCTCAGAATTTAGCTTTAGAATGCATATGATTGTAGCACTAAGTAGTGCTATCTCTGTCTAACTCTTTCGATGTACCTCCTTCCCGTCCCCGAATATATGGTTTGTAAAACGTCGATCTTTCCCGACATCATCTGATGAAAATAAATTATTACGCTCGGTATATGTACCATTGAGGAAAGACTAATGTCGGAGAGCCATTATATTAATTTTTATTTTACTTTATTACATTATATTCATTTATATTAATATCTTAAAATGAAATGTTTCCTTCCTTACAGACAGTTTGTACCACGCTCCAGAGTAGCACTTCTTCACCCGCGGTTCCTCCTCCTCCTCGATGCACTTCGGTATCGGTTCGATATCAATTCGGTATCGATCCGATAACCGAACAACTTTTACATAAGGAGTACAAATAGCTTGTGTCAAAGTAGTCCGATTTGCATGACATTTGGTATGATTTTCATCAGAAAAACATAAGGAATCCATTGGCGTCTCGTCCCTTTCGATACGATGAAGAAAAGAATTCCTTAATACGCTGTAATGGATATTTCACCCTCGACTGCGGGGGCTCGACCTCAATTCGCTACGTTCGGCTCAGGATTCATACCTTTTTCCGGAAAAAGCCATAAAATTCGGTGAGGCACTGCTGGGGGGTTGTCCTCGTCACGGGGTACCAGGCCGCATCCTTCGACGGGCGTAGCTCCAGAATCACCCTGTATCATATGTGCAGTGTGTGACTCGAGTACCCTCCGTGTAATCGGTCTGCGCGAAGTAGTGCGCAAGTTCGATCATTATCAGTACTGCCCGCGAGGAATACGATTTACTTTAATATTATAGTGTATGTGTGTTTTGTAATAAAGTGTTTCTATCGTCTCCTGAATTCAATAACTGGGATCCAGACATCTACGTTCCTACAATCCACCGTCAATACGCCTCGTGGAGAGACACAAGAAGAAAACGGGTAGCCCGCTGTCGACGCGAGATCCTCCCTAAAAATTCGCACAGATCCCTTATCTCTCGAGTATAAACACGAGCTCCAATATCAAAACAGAAGCATGCGTGACGTATTCCGTGCGAGAGAAGATGGGCATTGGGGAGGAGGTATTGCTGTGAAGAGGCTCTCCTCAAGAGAGCAGCTGTCTGCGAGGGATGCAAATCCGATTGGTCCTAATACAATCTGCTCCCTATGGCTGAAATTTGGTCTAGCAACTTTCACACCTCCTAACTCTAACCAATCGAACTTGCATCCCTCTCAAAAGAACCGGCCATCTGAGCGTAGGGGCAATTGCGAAATAAAAGTAACGGTGCGCTTCTCGATACCGCAGATGTACCTACCTAAGTAGCATTTCTGACGGAAAAGAATTGTCCAGCCTTTGGGCCTGCCATTCCCGGCGTAGACCTTTGGCAGGTAGGTATCTGTTTCAATAGGCAAGGCCACCCGCGGCGCCAGCAAGACCGTCCCCGGTCCTTGCTATTCCAGCGGGTTTTCTTCCAAGGAAAATCAGTAAATTTGCAAGCGCAATATCTTAAAAACCAGTGGAAATAAAGTGTATACATTATAGCTTATTGAATTTGTCTTGGAACGCACTATCAAGTGACCTCTTCAAAACAAATAGTTCCATTGAAAAAACCGAACGTGACCATCGTATCTTTTAAAATAATAATCGAAGAAAAAATTCGTCTGCGCTAATAAATTGGCCCCCTCGAACCATGCGATTCTATATATTTTTTATTTTTTTATCTCCAATACTTTAGGAGATATCCAGCTGTTCATTCTTCTCGCGGACACCCTGTATATCACGTTGATATAATACGTAAAAAATAAGTGAAATGTAACAACCGAAAAATTTGTGCTTAGACCACTTTCCTAATAACCGGCACATATAGTGAAAAAGACAGGGATAGTAAGCGTGAAGGTACTTACGATCTTTACTGCTCGACAGTCGCTTTTTTTCTGACGATCGAGCCTTTGCTACCCTCAAAGGTGGTCAGGGCCCAAACTGCCTTTCTCACTCCCTGAATATTTTGTATTTCACTTGCTCCAAGGACCGAGCGGCGCGTCATCGGCCCGCATAAAAGTTCGAATGCGCAAAGGTTTGAAAACGCGGGGCATGCCCGCGCATACTTGCGGGGTGGTCCTTCACCGTCAGGCAAATTGGAAGGATAATGGTAGAACGAAATATAAATTCTTCGCTAATTATGTCGCTGATACGTCAACAGTATATGCACAGGATAATCAAAAATTCTTTCCTGTGCACATTTCTGTGCACCAAAAAGTATTCCCGCAACTACATACTCTACGTAAATGTATCAGCATACCACCAATCCTAATAAGAAAGAGAGGAACAGGACGCGTATATCCATCCCTTTCCCACTATCTTCTGTTTAGCCTCTCAGCATCTGTAACCAATGCAGTGAAAACGCTAGCTGATCAGTTTCTTGTCGTTTGCACTACGGTGAAGACGCAGGAAGCAATCGGGTTTTTATTTGATGCGCGGATATTGATATATGGAATATTCATAATTTGTGACTTGTTCCATTTCCGCGTTGTTCGTTACTATAGTGCTGATAACTGTGTGTGATCATTCACATTCATCATTGTCATGGAATCAAAGATGGAAGCCGCAGATGCAAGAAACAAACGCTATTTGAAAGGTGTTACAAAAAGGAAGCAGCCTAAGTTATTTGCAAGTCGTTTGTCGAAAAATACAAAGCGTCAAGAAAGGTAAGTTACGTGTTATGGTACAGATTAGTATGAAGTTACAGTTTGTGATGTAGTAGCAGCAGCACGGTAGTTTGTTGTATATAATACAGTATTATTCATATTCTTCAAATACGTACATGAACAACTATCACTGACACTTTACGTACACATATTCGATGCTATGCGCACATCAACACATGTCATTACTTTATCCCTCGTGCCCAACTCATTCGATTCCCATTCGTACGTTCATCATTGTTTAATTAATTAATAATCCGATTTATACCGTGTTTGGACTCGTTTTCATATGAAAACTGTCAGCAGTACGTTCTTGCAACTTTCGGGCCGATGAGACGGAATGTAGAAATTTTAAATTTCGTTATATACGATACACAACATTTCTGTACACTTCTTTTCCCTTTCCTCTTTACATATGTTCAGAAAATACATATGCAGCATTTCCTTCTCATTTGAAAAGTGGTAGAAACTATATTTCAAACTATATGCGTTTTATTAGTATAAAACGTTCAAACTATACGCGTTTCGTTAGATTTGTTTCCTTTATAATGAAATTGCGACTTTTTCAATAGTTGTACGTAGTTTTGAATGGATAAAACATGCACTTTAGATTTTATTTATGTGATGTAGAAGATAATGTTTAAAATTAGCAACAGTCATCGATGATTTGCGATTCGATGTTCAGCATATGTAGTTACTTGTGGAATACGATATACACAGTGCTTTTTCTTTTGTGCAATTTTGTCCGCAATATATACGTCCATGTGTACCTTCAGCGAAATTGTTTCATTGAAAAGCGCAGTCTTCGAAACATTCTCCTGGTCTCACTGGCAACCTATGTCCCAGCTCGGGGAGATCTTTACGACACCTCAAGTACCCTGCAGTTGTGGATACTGCTGTAAGCGAAAAGAGAATTCTATTCCGTAGAAAGATATTTTCACACAGATTTTCTCGTACACGTTATGCCGGATCCAGACTTGAAAGCGTATAGGCTGAGCAAGGCCGAACGCGCACGAATGCCGCATGCGGAGGGGTCGAAAGTGCCATGTGTCTCTCGTCACCAACTTCTGTGTTTAGCTTAGCCCACTCCGCAGTCGTAAAGATGGCATCGCAGGAACATCTCCTTATTGCGAGCGCAGCGTTTCTTTTAACGTACAAACTATTAAAAGAAAAGCGAACTAAAAAAAAAGTAGAGAGACGATGGTGGATTACAGAACTTTATAAACGCAGAAAAGAAGAGGGACACAATATTCTGAATCAATTAAAAGTGGAAATTAGCACGGGACAATTTCAAAATTTTGTACGAATGTCCAGTAAGGATTTTGAGTGCTGATACAGATGATCGGACCTAAAGTGGTCAAGAAAGATACTCGGTTCAGGGACGCTATTCCCGTTTCAGTTAGGTTGGCAATAACTTTACGCTTTCTAGCAACAGGCGATTCGTATACAAGCTTGCAATATGTGTTTAAAGTGTCGAAGCAAGCAATATCGACTATCATAATGGAAGTTTGTCCTGCGCTAATTGAAGGTTTAAGAAGTTGTGTAAAGGTAAGTACAAACTACAAATTTCATTTTAAAATAATTTTATTGTGGGTGTGGGGAGTATGTATAATGTACAGCTTCATGGTCTGTGGGAGTCATGGGGTTTGGTATGAATGTAGTCGGGCTCGAGGGGTAAATGGGAGTGGGATGTGATGTGAAAGGGATTGTGGGGGGGATAGCATAGCTTATATAATTGTCAAAATGTCCCATGTCCGCCTGGAACATAACATTATTTATGTGGTGTTCCACAATTGAAGGGTCGGATGCAATAAGGGGACTAGCGCTCGAAAATGCGAAAAAGTATTGTCCAAACGCTAAGAAATATTGGAAAATTAAATGTTGTTAAACTGTATTTTAAAATATATAATGTTATAAAGCTCGTCACGACACATATTTTTTCTATTTACAGTTTTTTTTTATCGAATCATTAGTATTCGAGATAAAAATTATAAACAAAAAAAATTTCTTCGACCAAAATCATTATTTCTTTAAACATAAATTGCGATAACTTGAGTAAATATTAACGGATCGTTATGAGACTTGAAACATAAAACTCAGAAAACTCTAGCGAAGCCGTAAAATGTATGCACAAAACCCTTATGGTAAAAAATGTAATAATATTTAATTTAAAAGTAATACTGGACATAACCCATGTCTTTCAACGTTCGCCGTTAAAAAGTATCGAGGGAATTTTGAGATACATATAACTTGCAGCGACAAAGTTGTTCCTTAATATATAAGGAAGTTTTTCACCAATTTTCACACTGATTAATAAATAATTATAGAAGATATGACGATATATATAAATCCCGCGCGGCACCAACACTCAGCAGCTGCGTACAATCGCGTCACACTGCAAAGACATGACGTTCTCACTATTATATGATTATATATTACAAGAAAATATTGCGATATTATTTTCGAAATATGTAGTAACATTTTTATTATAGTATTTACACGCAATATTTACAATATTTACACTGTTCTGTTTACAATATTCTGTTCTTTTATAAATTTTTCTTTTTCACCTTTTTCATATCTTTCCTTTTTCATTTTCTGTTTGCTTATCTTTTCTTCTTTATACAATTTATTTTTGATTGATCTCGTGCTTAAAAATTTTTTGCCAAAATCTTGTCCACTTTTTTTTTTTTTTTTCTTTAGAGAGGGGGAAAATGCATTTATGCATACCCCGGCATTTATTACCGGGGTTATGTGGGACTCCCCGCCGTAACAGGCGGGATACCCACTAAAAAAACCCCTCTGGTGGTCTCCACCTGGGGGGCCTCATGGCGACGACCGGCACTTCGGATGTAGTCCGTCAGTCGCCGCTATCCCATGGATAAGGCCCCATCTTGTCTCCCCCCCCCCATATAAATGGGGGGGACCACCTCCTACGCAAGACGCCCAATCCCAGATGCTGGGCGGCCGCTCCGCCAACGCACGAGTCACCGACCGCCGAACGCTGCCAACTCAGCGACCGCCGGTGCGCCCGTCTCTTACCGACCGTAGTCAGCACACCTTGCTTGGTACCACAGCGCCCGTCGGCCCGCAGGTCAGTTACCGACCGCTGACCATCCCTGCCAACCCGGCGGCCGTCAGTTTGCGGGTCATTTACCGACCACTGTCGATCCTTGACCGCCGGTGCCCGCCAAAATCAGAACTTCGCAAACATGCAATTAAAACTTACAGATAAAATCCACAGTCACGATTAATGTACTAACACAGTTAAACACAGTCACCGGGTTAAAACACGGTACTCGTAAGGTCAAACCCGCCCGGGGGCCCAATAAGGCCTGTAGGTGGGGGCTCGCCCCCCTCTCCACATCAGCGGGGGCCAACCCTCTTTCTCTTGCGGGCGAGCCTTTTCCGCGTGAGGGCCCTATTGGCCGCAGCCAGTTGGGCCTGTCTAGCGCGCTCCTCCCGCAAGAGACGGCTGGCCTCCAGCTCCTCATTCTGCCGAGCCTCCATAACGGCTCGCGCGAACGCGGTAAACAACGCCCACTTCTCCATGGAAGATGTGGCAAGGCCCACTACGGTGGGCACCTCAACGGGGGCCCCCAGGCCGGCGGCCAGCACCTCGCGCTGGGGGGCGAACACCGGGCACGCTGTCAACACGTGCTCCGCATCGTCCCGGGCCGCCCCGCAGCCCAGGCACCTCGGAGGGTGCCTTCCCGATTCGATGCTTGAACCGCTGGAAGGCCCCATGCCCGCTCAGCAATTGCATGGACCAATAGTCCGCAACTACTGAGGGGCCCGAGGCGCCGACAAAGGTCCCGACCGCCGGAACCAGGCGCCTGACCCACCCCGTGGCAGGGGAGCTGTCCCACTTCACCTGCCACTCTTCCATGGCCACCGTTAAAGCCGCCGCTTTGTGGATCTGGACCCTTTATTTAAAAATTGCCGGATCGCCACCAAGGGTGGGGTCGTCCCTATCACGCGCCTTCGCGCAGAACACTGCGCGCCCCATTTTGGCCTTAATGTACGCCGGCATTCATCCTGCTAAAACGCAGAGCGAGGCAAAGGACACTGTCCTGTATGCCGCCGTACACCGGATCAGGGCCGCCCGCTGTGCACGCCGGAGGATAGTCCTGCTACCCTCCCTAGCCAGCGAGACAGCCCAGGCTGGCGATCCGTACAACACAACGGACTCCCACACCGAGTAATAGAGGTTCCTGGCGTGGACGGACGGGCCCCTGGTGTTCGGAAGGAGCGCTGACAGCGCTCCCGAGACCCTATCCGCCCTAGCGGAAACCTCCTCCAGATGGGCCCGGTAATCTCGGAGACAGTCAAAAATGACCCCCAAGTACCGGACCCTGGCCGCCGTGGTGATCTCGGAATCCAGAATCCTCAGACTAACCGTCTTTTGGACCCTGTGGCCCGTCAGGAGGATGGCCTCCGTCTTCTCCGCCGCCAAGGAAAGGCCGGTTCTGGTGAACCAGGCGCCAATCCTGGGCAGGACAGAGGCCATCTGCATCCTGATCCTGGGGAGGTCCGCCGCCGAGAACATGAGGGCGAGATCGTCGGCGTACGCGATCGCACGCCCCACCCCGCCCCCCTCAATCTCGGCGAGGAGTCCGTCGTATACGGCATTCCACAAGAAGGGTCCTAAAACGGACCCCTGTGGAACGCCCGCGTATATGTCACGGACCACGGTACCCTCGTACGAGTGGACCGTGATCCCACGATCCTTAAAGTAGTCCCCGAGGACAGCCCGCACATACCGATCCACGCCCCTCCTACTCAATTCGCGGAGGACGACGTCCCACCGGAGGGTGTTAAACGCGTTCCTCACGTCGAACGAGAGGAGGACGCAGATCTTTCTCTGGGCCCTGGCGGCATCGGCAAACCGAGCCACCTCGGCTGCCGCCTCCATGGTGCCGACACCGCGCCGAAATCCAACCTGGCTAGGGTGAAACGGATCCCTGCCGAGCTGGTACTCCAGGATTTCCTTAATGGCGTACTTCCAGACCTTTGATAAGGCAGGGAGTATCGAAATCGGCATATAAGCCCTCGGACTTAAGGGATCCTTTCCCGGCTTCGGGATCAGAATGACTCTCGCCATCTTCCGGGAAGCCGGGATTCCACCCCTCGCCAACGTGTCGACCACCATCTCGCGTATCATATCCGAGTTGGTCCTGGCCACACAGGCCACGATCCCCGATGGGACTCTATCGAGTCCGGGGGCCTTATTGGGCTTGACACGCGAGAAGGCCCTATCGATAAGGTCGAGACTGACCTCGGAGAACGGCCTCCAAAACGCCGAGAGGGGTCGCAAGGAGGGCACAGCGCGAGCGCGCTGTAACCCAACCGCCGGCGCAGCGACCGTCGGAGGGAGGGGGGGGGCGGAGAGGTGGAGAACAGCTCACGTGTGCTCACGTGTCAGAACCATCTTAGACTTACGCCCCCCCAACTTAGCCATCACAATTTTATACGGCTTCCCCCACGGATCGCCATCCACCATGCCGTAGAGGTCCCTCCAGAGTTTCTCCTTGGACCGCCAGATCTGGACTTGAACCGCCCGCCTGGCCATGGAGAATACCCGCCTAAGTTGTTCCAGGCGGGGGGAGGAAGGATCCAACCTCCTCCGCTGCCTCTGAAGGGATCTCCGGGCCGCGTGCATCGCTTTTCTGGCTTCTGCGATATCCGCATTCCACCACCGGTTGGGTTTCCGGGCCCCTCGCGGAAGACACCTCTTCCTGAGTACCCGGGCGCTTACCCCCCCCCCCCCCCCAGGAGGCGCTGCAGCCCCTCCGCCCGGGGCAAAACAGTAGTATGTATAGGCGGTTTCTAACTCAGGTCCTCTGAGGGGGGCGCGGGGGCGGGTGGAAGTGAGGGCGCGCGGGGGAGTGCGGTGGGGGGAACTATAGGCGCGGGGACAGCGGGGAGTGGAAGACTGGTTGCGCGCGCACGAGCCGCGGAGTGGGGGAAGCCGTAATCGTGGAGGGGATCAGTCCAGGCCGAGCGGCCGCGGAGACCTCTCCAGACCTGCCCCGCCGTCAGAAATTTTTTCAGAGGGGAAATGACCTGCAGCCGAAATTTTTTCATACCTAACCGAGGGAGGGAACGACCTTGGCCCACCCCGAAAATTTTTTTCACCCTTGGCCCACACCGATCTAGCGAACCGCCAAGCGCAAAGAAATAATAATAATTTATCAGAAATTGTTTCGAGCGACGTTTTACAAATCGCATATTCGGGGAGGGAAAGAGACGGCACTACATAGTTGTAAAGCTAAATTCTGAGAGAGAGGGAAAGAGACAGCACAATCGCATGCATTCTAAAGCTAAAATTTTTCAAAATGTTTTTTCAATCTTAGCGTCGCAGCGTATCACGCGATCTCGCGAAGTTTGACTCCCCTGGAGCAGCTGCGCGAGATAATGTCATTTGGCGGCGCGAAAAACGCTCGAATGAAAATTTTTCAGAGGGGGGACTGACCACCGAAAATCTTTTCACACCTAACCGAGCGAGGGAATGACTAGCTGGCCACCCCCGAAAATTTTTTCACACTTGGCCCACACCGATCTAGCGAACCAATATGCAGCAGAAATTGTTTAATAATTTATCAGAAATTGTTTCGAGCGATGTCGGGAAAAGATCGACGTTTTACAAACCATATATTCGGGGACGGGAAAGAGAGATAGAGAGAGAGAGAGACGGCACAAGCACAGTTATTTTAAAGCTAAATTCGGGGAGGGAAAGAGACAGTGGTACAATCGCATGCATTCTAAAGCTAACAGTATTTCAAATGTTTTTCAATCTTAATATCGCAGCGTATCGCGCGATCGTGTGTAATTTGACTCCTCTGGGGCAGCCGTGCAGGATAACGTCATTTTCACGGCGCAAAGAAGGCGCGAATCATAGAATTATGCGGTGTCAGCTGAAATTTTTTTCCAAACCAACAGACAGTTTCTCCCCAATGCAGAGAAATAATAATTTCATGAATAAACGATCAAGCGAGCCATTCTGTAGCAAACAGACATATTTTTTCCAACGCAGAGAAATAATTTTCAAACAAATATGTAACAAGCATTCTAAAGCTAGCATGTTTTTAAAGCGTTCAGATTTAGCGTCGCAGCGTATCGCGCGATGACACGACGCGAAGAACGCGTGAACGAAATATAATACTATTTAAAACGTTGAATCTTAGAATTAGGTGGTGAGGAAAGAATGAGGGTAAATAAAATAGAGACATAATATGTTTTAAATGATAATATATTGTTACAGGCAAAGAATATGAAAATAGAATAATAATAATTAAACATTTTTCTTCCTACGAGCATCAGCTAGAATATCATTGATGGCACATGCTAACAGTTCGCAATCTACAAGATAATCCTCGTCGTAATGTTCGCTATCACGTATGATTTTAGCAGCACGACGCGTATCTAATGTTTCGCAGGTAACATCGCTCTGTTGTAGCACGTTAACAAAATTTAAAAATTTCATCCGCACATCTTGTGCAGTTTCATACAACCGCAGATACACATAGGCTATACACAGATCAAGATTAAATAAAAATGTTACAGTATTCAGTTTGAAATACAGCGGCTTAGTATCTAGTGTTATCTTTACAATCAGAGAATCATAGAAAGAATTATGCGGAGTCGATAGAAATTCGTGAGGAGAGGTCTTATGCTACTGCATAAAAATTTAATTCTAGCTAAATAAAAAATCATAAACATTAATGAAATTAAAAATCTTATAAAATAATTCTTAAATACCCAGCTATAACAATTAATGAAAATCTACCTCTAAAATACTCAGTATTAAATCCAGACACCAATTCTGATTCCGCCTCCACTAAATCTGGCTCAATTAATAATCTAATTAAAAACGTTAAATAAATTGGAATTAAAATTATATATAAATGGAATATAAAAATATAAAATAAAAAGAGAAATAGAAAAATATAAAAAGAAAAATATAATAATAATTTAATTTATTGCTCATTTTCGTGTTACAATTTAACGATCATATACTCTTTTCATTTCATTCCCGCGATTGTGTCAGTGTCCAACCCTTCTAATGTATCCTGCTGTGTCTTAACAATTTTTCTAATTTACAAGTGTTTCCTAATCTATTCTATGCTGTATAAGCTTCTTTTATCACTTTCCAGTTCTTTCCATCTTTTCCTTCTCCCTATTATCTCCTGTAAAATCCAAGTTTTTCCTTCTCTTCTTTCCAATTCCCACCACTCTCTCCACGTACTTCACATGCTTCAATCACGTGTTCCACTCTTTCTTCCTCTTTCTTATAAAGCCTAAATACCCTTTCTTCTCTCTTAGCCAATATTTGCATGCCCTTGTTTCACTACTTTTTGATTTTTCCCCCCAATAGTATTTCGGCTTATCTCCAGGTTTCCTTGCCACCTCTCTTAATTCTCTTAGGAACTTTGACTCTTTTACTTTCGTCTCTCTCTCTCTTGTTCTTGGATGTCTTTACTTATCTGCTCTATTTTGATCGACACTTCTTTCCCATTTAATCTTCTTCTTTCCAATTCTTCATTTGACCATCCTCTCCGTTCCAAGAATTTGATTCTCATTCTTTCCCTTTTCGTAACTTCATTTCTTCTCATTAGACTTCTCCCACTTTCATATCTTATCGATCCTTCTTCCGAGTATATTAGCCTCTCTTCAAACTTCATTGCTCATTCTCCCATTTCAATTGCTATGCCATCTCTTCCTGTTTCTTTTAACAGCCAGTATGTTGGTGTTGATCTCTCCAATTTCATTATCCACCGCATGTATTTCACCTGCAATTATTATAATTAATATAAATTGTATTAATCGTGAAATTAAAAGAGCTAATTATAAATTATTTTTTATGTGGAATAATAATTATAAATTTATAATTAGTGGTGATATGTTATTCGATTTTATTGATATCTAGTTTTTAAATGAATTTATTCATATATTTAATTAATTATGAAAAGTATTTTTATTTTTGTTAAATATAACAAATTTATGGGATTATCTACACATTTATATTATTATTATTGATTTGATGTATTTAAGAATTGTAATTTTAAAATTTAATTTCATTTAAGATAATTTAAAAATTTATTTCATTGATAAAAAATTGAAGAATTTTGGTGCAATTTTTTAAATAAATTATATAAATGAATTATACGTAGGGTATAATGATAAAATTAATAACTAATTTAGTGAATATATCTTTTATTCACCTGGTTATCAAAAAACATGTCTTTATGTTTAATAATTTTAAGTCTGCTATGCCCAATGAATTATTTTTAAGTGGCTGCAGTATATTGACTACATGGTAGCATACAAAGGTAGCATAATAATTAGTCTTTTTATTGAAAGCTTGAATGAATGCGTTGATGAAATATTTCCTGTCTCTAGATTAAACTGTTAATTTAAATATTAAGTAAAAATGCTTAGATTTTTTCTATAGGACGAGAAGATCCTATAGAATTTTATAATTTACTTTAAGAATAAGTTTTGATAAAATTAATTATTTTATTGGGAGGATATTTAAAATTATTTAACTTTAAAAAATTTATCCAAGTATTTTTGTTTCAAAAGATAGTTTATTAAAAATTGTTAGATTTAATTACCTTGGGGATAACAGCGTAATATCTTTGGAGAGATCATATTTATGAAGATGATTGCGACCTCGATGTTGAATTAGGATATAATTTAAATGCAGCAGTTTAAATATTAAGTCTGTTCGACTTTTAATATCTTACATGATTACAGTTCAGATTGACGTGAGCCAAACTAATTTAGCGAATATATTTTTTTGATAAAAATGAACTAAAGGAATTCTGCAAATTAAAAATATTCACATGTTTATCAAAAAACATGTCTTTAATGTTTAATAATTTAAAGTCTGCTCTGCCCAATGAATTATTTTTAAGTGGCTGCAGTATATTGACTACATGGTAGCATACAAAGGTAGTATAATAATTAGTCTTTTTATTGAAGGCTTGAATGAATGCGTTGATGAAATATTTCCTGTCTCTAGATTAAACTGTTAATTTAAATTTTAAGTAAAAATGCTTAGATTTTTTCTATGGGACGAGAAGACCCTACAGAATTTTATAATTTATTTTAGGAATAAGTTTTAATAAAATTAAGTAATTTATTGGGAGGATATTTAAAATTATTTAACTTTATAAAATTTATCCAAGTATTCTTGTTTCAAAAGATAGTTTATTAAAAAAATTGTTAGATTTAATTACTTTGGGGATAACAGCGTAATATCTTTGGAGAGATCATATTTATGAAGATGATTGCGACCTCGATGTTGAATTAGGATATAATTTAATGCAGCAGTTTAAATATTAAGTCTGTTCGACTTTTAATATCTTACATGATTTCAGTTCAGATCGACGTGAGCCAGATCGGTTTCTATCTATATTTATCTAATAAGTTTTTGTACGAAAGGATTTAATATATAAATTATTTTTTACTATTTTCAATAAAAATTGGAATTTTATATTTATTAAGAATAGGTGTTTACCCTGTGATAATTGTTGGTTGGTTGGGCTTCAAATTCTAATTATTCAATATTAGGGGCGATTGGATCAATTTCACAGTCAGTTTCTTATGAAGTCAGTTTATTTTTAACAATATTTTCCGTAATTTTATTAATTGAAAGTTATTCATTATTGGATTTATATAAATTTCAATATTACATTAAATTTATTTTAATTTTAATCCCAATACTACGACAAGAAAACCGCGGATAGGTCTTTTAAAATCGGAGACCAAGTGCTACTGCACGACGAGACGTTAAGACGCGGACGGTCACAAAGCTGACACCTGCATGGATAGGTCCCTACACGATTCAAAACATGCACGATAACAATAATTACAGTATAAAGGGCGACGAACAATCCGCGTTCACGCGAACCGACTCAAACACTTTATAGAATATGGCAGGAATAGGAAAATGGTCGCAGTTATGAGGGGAAGTAACAGCGCACCAACAACTATGTAGATTTGAAAAAAGAGGCGAACTATATTTATTTAAAAAAAAAAAATGTGGGAGAGAAAATTTTTTAAATAAGTATTTTAAAATAAGTAATTTAACTAATCAGGATATTCGCCGTTTTTGAGGGTTTAATTTAGATTTAAATTTATTTAAAACACAGTTCAATTGGTCTTTCTGATGTCTCGCATCTAAAGCTATTTGCGGGCTTAAAAATTCTAACGAATTTAAAAATTTCTCATTAAAAGGCAATCTCCTAACAGTATGTTTGAAGGCAGATTGGTAATATTTTTTTATATTTTCATAAGAGTCTATAATTCCTTGGCTATTTTCTGAATTACTACTTCTAATTTTATTAATGGTTGCCATCGATTCCTCTCCAATAAAAATTGATTGCAGTGGCAGTAAATTATCTTCATTATATACGTCTACTTCATGTGAATTGGGTGCTACAATATACTCACGCTTTATAAAATTTCCTCCCAATGATCTTAATAATCTAAAACATTCAGGAGCAGGCAATGAACTAGAATTTTCGAATTCTGAAACACTGTGTTGAATCTTGTAAATACGTTTAACGCGTAATTTAAAAATTGCAAATAAGCCTTAGTATAAGGGCAACTTAATGTTCGAAATATTTGGTTTGTTCTTTCGGAATAATTGTGTTCTGCTGCTGCCTCCGCAAAGACAGCAAATAAAACTGTCCACTGACTTAACGTTCTTTCTACAATTTCCGGTAGTACAACCCATCTGATCGGAGATGGCTGCAGAATTTTTCCTTACATCGTCCATAAAATCTTGCAGGTCTCTTAAAACTTTTCTGTTGTTTTTGATTTACTGTAAGACATGTATAAATGAAAGTGAATAATTGCTGCATTTGCAATGGCAAGTAATCGCTCGCACGGCACGCGACCAAATACATTGAAAAGCAAAAGCATGGGAAGACAGGCATTTCTTCATGCACGTGTATCACATCGTGATTGTATTATATCGAATAAATCCTCTGAACACATATACGCACATTTTACGGCTCGAATAATCGTCGTAGCCCCCAAAAGTCCGGATCATCATTGTCGTCGATGAACGCCCAACGGTCTAAATCGTCTCGAACCTCGCGCCAAAACTGCCTGCAGCCATGCATTAATTTTCTACATTTAATGCTGTTGTATCCTTTCGTATATATGGATACTCTGTTCGCTGAAACATATGAGAAACTATAGAAAACATGTGCTTTTTATGAAAAGACCTTGTAGTCGCTACGTACAAATATCACTTACCAAATACTCCTTCATCTCGTTGCTGTCGTCGCACCACATCCTGATTGAAACGCGTAATGATCCCTCGCAGTGGCAGATTGACGAGCAACTGGTCTCGCTGCATCTCCAAGCTCCCGCATGTAGATCCATGCCCAAAGTTGCATAGCCTTGCAAAAGTAAGATACCGTTGTTCTCCACCTGCATATTCGCTGACCATCCTCTCCTTCAATGCATCTTCTTCGAATTATTCACTGACCATCATCTCCTTTTTCTTCTTCGCACTCGTCTTCTTCCTCTTCTTCTTTGGACACATCTCTTCTTCGAATTATTCACTGATCACCCTCTCCTTTTTCTTCTTCGCACTCGTCTTCTTCCCGTTCTTCTTTGGACACATCATTCGAACCACTTTCAACGTCTAACGTACCACTTTGATCGCATATCGAACGTGTATCGAACGTCTAACGTACCACTCTGGACGTGTATCGAACGCCTATCGTACCACCCTCAACGTGTACCGAACATCTATCGTACCACTCTGAACGTTATCGAACGTCAATCGAACCACTTTGATCATGTATCGAACGTGTATCGTACCACTCTGAACGTGTATCGAACGTCTATCGTACCACTCTGAACGTGTATCGAATGTCTGTCGTACCACTCTGAACGTGTATCAAACGTCTATCGTACCACTCTGAACGTGTATCAAACATCTGTGGTTACTTTTCTGAAGGTCACCCCCTCGATTGGTTAGGCCGGACATGTATTGAAACCCTTCCCTCGGTTAGTTCTGAAATATTTCTGCAGTGGGTTACGTCTGAAATTTTCCGACGCAGATGTTTGATACACGTTCAGAGTGGTACGATAGACGTTCGATACTCGTTCAGAGTGATACGATAGACGTTCGATACACGTTCAGAGTGGTTCGATTGACGTTCGATAACGTTCAGAGTGGTTCGATTGACGTTCGATAACGTTCAGAGTGGTACGATAGACGTTCGATACACGTCCAGAGTGGTACGATAGACGTTCGATACACGTCCAGAGTGGTACGATAGACGTTGAAAGTTGTACCATACCCGTTCGATTGATGTTGAAAGTGGTACCACACACGTTCGATACACGTTCGATACGTGATCAAAGTGGTTCAATACATGTTCGATACACGTCCAGAGTGGTACGTTAGACGTTCGATACACGTTCGATATGCGATCAAAGTGGTACGTTAGACGTTGAAAGTGGTTCGAATGATGTGTCCAAAGAAGAACGGGAAGAAGACGAGTGCGAAGAAGAAAAAGGAGAGGGTGATCAGTGAATAATTCGAAGAAGAGATGTGTCCAAAGAAGAAGAGGAAGAAGACGAGTGCGAAGAAGAAAAAGGAGATGATGGTCAGTGAATAATTCGAAGAAGATGCATTGAAGGAGAGGATGGTCAGCGAATATGCAGGTGGAGAACAACGGTATCTTACTTTTGCAAGGCTATGCAACTTTGGGCATGGATCTACATGCGGGAGCTTGGAGATGCAGCGAGACCAGTTGCTCGTCAATCTGCCACTGCGAGGGATCATTACGCGTTTCAATCAGGATGTGGTGCGACGACAGCAACGAGATGAAGGAGTATTTGGTAAGTGATATTTGTACGTAGCGACTACAAGGTCTTTTCATAAAAAGCACATGTTTTCTATAGTTTCTCATATGTTTCAGCGAACAGAGTATCCATATACGAAAGGATACAACAGCATTAAATGTAGAAAATTAATGCATGGCTGCAGGCAGTTTTGGCGCGAGGTTCGAGACGATTTAGACCGTTGGGCGTTCATCGACGACAATGATGATCCGGACTTTTGGGGGCTACGACGATTATTCGAGCCGTAAATGTGCGTATATGTGTTCAGAGGATTTATTCGATATAATACAATCACGATGTGATACACGTGCATGAAGAAATGCCTGTCTTCCCATGCTTTTGCTTTTCAATGTATTTGGTCGCGTGCCGTGCGAGCGATTACTTGCCATTGCAAATACAGCAATTATTCACTTTCATTTATACATGTCTTACAGTAAATCAAAAACAACAGAAAGTTTTAGAAGACCTGCAAGATTTTATGGACGATGTAAGGGAAAAATTCTGCAGCCATCTCCGATCAGATGGGTTGTACTACCGGAAATTGTAGAAAGAACGTTAAGTCAGTGGACAGTTTTATTTGCTGTCTTTGCGGAGGCAGCAGCAGAACACAATTATTCCGAAAGAACAAACCAAATATTTCGAACATTAAGTTGCCCTTATACTAAGGCTTATTTGCAATTTTTAAATTACGCGTTAAACGTATTTACAAGATTCAACACAGTGTTTCAGAATTCGAAAATTCTAGTTCATTGCCTGCTCCCTGAATGTTTTAGATTATTAAGATCATTGGGAGGAAATTTTATAAAGCGTGAGTATATTGTAGCACCCAATTCACATGAAGTAGACGTATATAATGAAGATAATTTACTGCCACTGCAATCAATTTTTATTGGAGAGGAATCGATGGCAACCATTCATAAAATTAGAAGTAGTAATTCAGAAAATAGCCAAGGAATTATAGACTTTTATGAAAATATAAAAAAATATTACCAATCTGCCTTCAAACATACTGTTAGGAGATTGCCTTTTAATGAGAAATTTTTAAATTCGTTAGAATTTTTAAGCCCGCAAATAGCTTTAGATGCGAGACATCAGAAAGACCAATTGAACTGTGTTTTAAATAAATTTAAATCTAAATTAAACCCTCAAAAACGGCGAATATCCTGATTAGTTAAATTACTTATTTTAAAATACTTATTTAAAAATTCTTCTCTCCCAAATTTTTTTTTAAATAAATATAGTTCGCCTCTTTTTTCAAATCTACATAGTTGTTGGTGCGCTGTTACTTCCCCTCATAACTGCGACCATTTTCCTATTCCTGCCATATTCTATAAAGTGTTTGAGTCGGTTCGCGTGAACGCGGATTGTTCGTCGCCCTTTATACTGTAATTATTGTTATCGTGCATGTTTTGAATCGTGTAGGGACCTATCCATGCAGGTGTCAGCTTTGTGACCGTCCGCGTCTTAACGTCTCGTCGTGCAGTAGCACTTGGTCTCCGATTTTAAAAGACCTATCCGCGGTTTTCTTGTCGTAGTATTGGGATTAAAATTAAAATAAATTTAATGTAATATTGAAATTTATATAAATCCAATAATGAATAACTTTCAATTAATAAAATTACGGAAAATATTGTTAAAAATAAACTGACTTCATAAGAAACTGACTGTGAAATTGATCCAATCGCTCCTAATATTGAATAATTAGAATTTGAAGCCCAACCAACCAACAATTATCACAGGGTAAACACCTATTCTTAATAAATATAAAATTCCAATTTTTATTGAAAATAGTAAAAAATAATTTATATATTAAATCCTTTCGTACAAAAACTTATTAGATAAATATAGATAGAAACCGATCTGGCTCACGTCGATCTGAACTGAAATCATGTAAGATATTAAAAGTCGAACAGACTTAATATTTAAACTGCTGCATTAAATTATATCCTAATTCAACATCGAGGTCGCAATCATCTTCATAAATATGATCTCTCCAAAGATATTACGCTGTTATCCCCAAAGTAATTAAATCTAACAATTTTTTAATAAACTATCTTTTGAAACAAGAATACTTGGATAAATTTTTTAAAGTTAAATAATTTTAAATATCCTCCCAATAAATTACTTAATTTTATTAAAACTTATTCATAAAATAAATTATAAAATTCTGTAGGGTCTTCTCGTCCTATAGAAAAAATCTAAGCATTTTTACTTAATATTTAAATTAACAGTTTAATCTAAAGACAGGAAATATTTCATCAACGCATTCATTCAAGCTTTCAATAAAAAGACTAATTATTATGCTACCTTTGTATGCTACCATGTAGTCAATATACTGCAGCCACTTAAAAATAATTCATTGGGCATAGCAGACTTAAAATTATTAAACATAAAGACATGTTTTTTGATAACCAGGTGAATAAAAGATATATTCACTAAATTAGTTATTAATTTTATCATTATACCCTACGTATAATTCATTTATATAATTTATTTAAAAAATTGCACCAAAATTCTTCAATTTTTTATCAATGAAATAAATTTTTAAATTATCTTAAATGAAATTAAATTTTAAAATTACAATTCTTAAATACATCAAATCAATAATAATAATATAAATGTGTAGATAATCCCATAAATTTGTTATATTTAACAAAAATAAAAATACTTTTCATAATTAATTAAATATATGAATAAATTCATTTAAAAACTAGATATCAATAAAATCGAATAACATATCACCACTAATTATAAATTTATAATTATTATTCCACATAAAAAATAATTTATAATTAGCTCTTTTAATTTCACGATTAATACAATTTATATTAATTATAATAATTGCAGGTGAAATACATGCGGTGGATAATGAAATTGGAGAGATCAACACCAACATACTGGCTGTTAAAAGAAACAGGAAGAGATGGCATAGCAATTGAAATGGGAGAATGAGCAATGAAGTTTGAAGAGAGGCTAATATACTCGGAAGAAGGATCGATAAGATATGAAAGTGGGAGAAGTCTAATGAGAAGAAATGAAGTTACGAAAAGGGAAAGAATGAGAATCAAATTCTTGGAAGGGAGAGGATGGTCCAATGAAGAATTGGAAAGAAGAAGATTAAATGGGAAAGAAGTGTCGATCAAAATAGAGCAGATAAGTAAAGACATCCAAGAACAAGAGAGAGAGACGAAAGTAAAAGAGTCAAAGTTCCTAAGAGAATTAAGAGAGGTGGCAAGGAAACCTGGAGATAAGCCGAAATACTATTGGGGGGAAAAATCAAAAAGTAGTGAAACAAGGGCATGCAAATATTGGCTAAAGAGAGAAGAAAGGGTATTTAGGCTTTATAAGAAAGAGGAAGAAAGAGTGGAACACGTGATTGAAGCATGTGAAGTACGTGGAGAGAGTGGTGGGAATTGGAAAGAAGAGAAGGAAAAACTTGGATTTTACAGGAGATAATAGGGAGAAGGAAAAGATGGAAAGAACTGGAAAGTGATAAAAGAAGCTTATACAGCATAGAATAGATTAGGAAACACTTGTAAATTAGAAAAATTGTTAAGACACAGCAGGATACATTAGAAGGGTTGGACACTGACACAATCGCGGGAATGAAATGAAAAGAGTATATGATCGTTAAATTGTAACACGAAAATGAGCAATAAATTAAATTATTATTATATTTTTTCTTTTTTATATTTTTCTATTTCTCTTTTTATTTTATATTTTTATATTCCATTTATATATAATTTTAATTCCAATTTATTTAACGTTTTTAATTAGATTATTAATTGAGCCAGATTTAGTGGAGGCGGAATCAGAATTGGTGTCTGGATTTAATACTGAGTATTTTAGAGGTAGATTTTCATTAATTGTTATAGCTGGGTATTTAAGAATTATTTTTATAAGATTTTTAATTTCATTAATGTTTATGATTTTTTATTTAGCTAGAATTAAATTTTTATGCAGTAGCATAAGACCTCTCCTCACGAATTTCTATCGACTCCGCATAATTCTTTCTATGATTCTCTGATTGTAAAGATAACACTAGATACTAAGCCGCTGTATTTCAAACTGAATACTGTAACATTTTTATTTAATCTTGATCTGTGTATAGCCTATGTGTATCTGCGGTTGTATGAAACTGCACAAGATGTGCGGATGAAATTTTTAAATTTTGTTAACGTGCTACAACAGAGCGATGTTACCTGCGAAACATTAGATACGCGTCGTGCTGCTAAAATCATACGTGATAGCGAACATTACGACGAGGATTATCTTGTAGATTGCGAACTGTTAGCATGTGCCATCAATGATATTCTAGCTGATGCTCGTAGGAAGAAAAATGTTTAATTATTATTATTCTATTTTCATATTCTTTGCCTGTAACAATATATTATCATTTAAAACATATTATGTCTCTATTTTATTTACCCTCATTCTTTCCTCACCACCTAATTCTAAGATTCAACGTTTTAAATAGTATTATATTTCGTTCACGCGTTCTTCGCGTCGTGTCATCGCGCGATACGCTGCGACGCTAAATCTGAACGCTTTAAAAACATGCTAGCTTTAGAATGCTTGTTACATATTTGTTTGAAAATTATTTCTCTGCGTTGGAAAAAATATGTCTGTTTGCTACAGAATGGCTCGCTTGATCGTTTATTCATGAAATTATTATTTCTCTGCATTGGGGAGAAACTGTCTGTTGGTTTGGAAAAAAAATTTCAGCTGACACCGCATAATTCTATGATTCGCGCCTTCTTCGCGCCGTGAAAATGACGTTATCCTGCACGGCTGCCCCAGAGGAGTCAAATTACACACGATCGCGCGATACGCTGCGATATTAAGATTGAAAAACATTTGAAATACTGTTAGCTTTAGAATGCATGCGATTGTACCACTGTCTCTTTCCCTCCCCGAATTTAGCTTTAAAATAACTGTGCTTGTGCCGTCTCTCTCTCTCTCTATCTCTCTTTCCCGTCCCCGAATATATGGTTTGTAAAACGTCGATCTTTCCCGACATCGCTCGAAACAATTTCTGATAAATTATTAAACAATTTCTGCTGCATATTGGTTCGCTAGATCGGTGTGGGCCAAGTGTGAAAAAATTTTCGGGGGTGGGCCAAGGTCATTCCCTCGCTCGGTTAGGTGTGAAAAAGATTTTCGGTGGTCAGTCCCCCCTCTGAAAAATTTTCATTCGAGCGTTTTTCGCGCCGCCAAATGACATTATCTCGCGCAGCTGCTCCAGGGGAGTCAAACTTCGCGAGATCGCGTGATACGCTGCGACGCTAAGATTGAAAAAACATTTTGAAAAATTTTAGCTTTAGAATGCATGCGATTGTGCTGTCTCTTTCCCTCTCTCTCAGAATTTAGCTTTACAACTATGTAGTGCCGTCTCTTTCCCTCCCCGAATATGCGATTTGTAAAACGTCGCTCGAAACAATTTCTGATAAATTATTATTATTTCTTTGCGCTTGGCGGTTCGCTAGATCGGTGTGGGCCAAGGGTGAAAAAAATTTTCGGGGTGGGCCAAGGTCGTTCCCTCCCTCGGTTAGGTATGAAAAAATTTCGGCTGCAGGTCATTTCCCCTCTGAAAAAATTTCTGACGGCGGGGCAGGTCTGGAGAGGTCTCCGCGGCCGCTCGGCCTGGACTGATCCCCTCCACGATTACGGCTTCCCCCACTCCGCGGCTCGTGCGCGCGCAACCAGTCTTCCACTCCCCGCTGTCCCCGCGCCTATAGTTCCCCCCACCGCACTCCCCCGCGCGCCCTCACTTCCACCCGCCCCCGCGCCCCCCTCAGAGGACCTGAGTTAGAAACCGCCTATACATACTACTCAAAACATCCTCGTCACCGGACGCCCCTGGGGGGGGGGGGGGGCACCCGAGCCCAACGGCGCGGGCAAGGGGCCGGGCAGAGTCGGGCGGGCGTCCCGCAGCACGCGGAAGCCCTCCAAGATCGACTCCGGGGGCACGTCCTTCATCGAATAAGGGGTCCAGCCGCCGCCCGGAGGCCGGCAGGCCACTCCCAGTTTGTCCAGGATGTGGCGGACGTATAGGTGGTCGGAGGCAGTGTAGTGCCTTAGCACCTCACTCCTCCGAACCCTCCCGGCTAGCCCTCTGTCAATAGACAGCACGTCGATGAAGGACGAACCCCTACCCCTGCGGAACGTTGCACGTTCCCGCAGTCGAATGGGCACAAGCCCCACCCTCGCCAACAACGCCATACAGGCGTGGCCCTTCCTGTCAGCTACCCTCCCTCCCCAGGCGGGGGATTTGGCGTTCAAATCCCCCGCCAGGATGACCCCTCTCCCCGGGGTTAAAAGGGACAGGACAATATCCTCTAGCTCCTCGAGGTACCGCATAAACGCGGGGCCCTTTCTGCTCGGAGCGCAGTAACAGCTCACCACGACCGTGTTGTCCACGATCGCGGTGGCTATCCCTTCGGCCGCGGCGGCGGGGGGGGGCAAGGGAGGCGAACCTTCCCTTGAACCCGGTCACCCAGATCGCTGCGTCCCCCGTGGCGTCCCCGATCCATTCAGGTAGAATCCTGTACGGCTCGGACACGACCACGAGGTCAACCCCCAGGAGGCAGGCGTTATGGATCATGAGATCCTGCGCAAGCCTGCACCTGTTCAGGTTGATCTGCAGGACCTGGAGCATTAACCGGGCCTGCCAGATCTTGGCCCCCCGCAGCTGAACTACCCCTTACCGCCGGACATGCCAGCGACGCGGTGACATGCGCCGCCTTAGGGCCAGTTACCCCGGCCGCCGAGCAGATGATACACCGTGCCACACCCTTACACGCCGCAATGACGTGGTCGGGGGCCCCGCATCTTCTGCAAACCTCACCTCCCTTGGGGACCGTAGTGCACGCGGCCTCCAAGATCTGATTAGAAATTGCAGAACTTCAGATTCGTCACTGCTTAGTGTGCAACATTGTGTAGCCCCGCTGGTTTCGAGCGTCGAAGCCCACGAAACTCAGCGAGACACATGATTGTTGGTGAGCATCGTGTTTGACGACTCTAGCTAGAGAATCACCCCGTATAAATGCTAAGAAACGATAGTGTGAAGTGGCGTGTGTTTCAATTGCACATTGACAATGTCATAGATTCTAGGGCCTAGAATATTAGCTCCATATTACGATGTACTTCACCAGGGCACTGCATTAATGAATTAAAAAATAAATGAATTGGTCAATTAGCTAAAATTAATGAACTCTGCATGATTTTAATGACGCCTAATTTAATTGCACTTACAAACTGAATTACTAATTGTAATTAAAAGAATACTTTTTGACGTACAATATGACGCTGCGCACGCAAATGGTTGGGCTCGGATTATCGGGAAAGACATACCCACCCCACCGTTTTGCTTTCTCGCTGCGAGCGAGGACCTTCGGGCCCCAGTAGACCACCCGTTGACAGCCGAGAGCAATAAAACCGACGGGCCAGATAAAATGTTCATGTTTTTGATAACTGTTGATGAAAGTATTATCAATGGAGTTTTTAGGGTTTTTCGATGAAAATGATGCCAAACATGGAGAAATTCGGTCCATTTTTAGTGAACGTAGTGTGCGTCCTAATCGTGTATTCCTAAGAAAAAATAGACCGAATTGCTTCGCGTCTCGACTCATTTTCGTGGACATAAACTCACCAATCCATCGGTGGTAACACTCTTATCAAGGTGTAATGAGAAATATGAACATTTTCATATTCAGTACTGGATGACTCAAGTCGCCGTCGACCGAGGGTCTCTCGCTGGTGCGCTATTTCACTCGCACTCGGTTTACGTCGTTCAGTCTCCTTGTCAAGCGGTTCGGGCGAGGGCCCTGATAAATGTGAATTTATTCGGGAAACTAAAGTCGCGTCATTCGTGACACCTACTCGCGAACAGATATATGTATGTACGAGAAGAAGCAATACAATTTCCCGATGACTTGAAGCAACATTTCAATAGGTAAATGCATGAAACTCTGGGATCAGGAATTCCCAACCAAGTGATGCATACATATGTAAGAACTGACGAAATTCAATAATAGTTCGTCGTCTAAATTTTACAATTAAAGTATTTATTTGACGTGAATATAAAGTTTGACAGCAAAGTCTTATTCGATTTGAGTTCTATAGAAGGCTGACTTTCCTTCGCCATGGAAAGTCCCCTCTTGTCCTTCGCGCTGGCAATCATGCAACATCGCTGAGTTTCGTGGGTTTCGACGCTCGAAACCAGCAGGGCCATACAATATTGCGCACTAAGCAGTGCCAAATCTGCAATTCTGCGTTTCTAATCAGATCTTTGCGAAAGTGACGTCAATCGTATATAAATGTTATATTTTCTGATTTATAACAGAAGGAATTGAACGATACATGATATATTTTTAACGCTCTGTCGCAAAACAAAAACGCCCGTCTCGTCAGACTCTCGTCGATCGAATGCCCTTTTCGATTCCTCTCCGCCCGGGACGTCGCCCCCGGACCCCTCGTCTACCTTCTTGTGTCTCCCGACGCTACAATGCATCGCCTTTCAACTGTTCGTCTCCGGTATCGCCGCGACGAATTATCGCCAACCACGCATCGTCTTTGAATCCAATGAAGGCCGGGCGACGTTAAAATTCGCTCTCAATTGATTCCTCATGTTTTCTCGATCAAATTGGCCCCAAAAATGATATTATTCGGACCATAATCAAGGAAATTACGTGAAAATTTGTTTGCAGAATTGCAAGCCCGTTTCGTTAAAAAATAGTCCGATTTAAATTATTTTCTGTCAATTTAATCGGGAGAATGCCAATCCATTTGTGTCACATTCATATTGATACGATGAAAAATAAACAAATTCTGTTTCTACATAATCGATGACACATCGCCGAGCAATGGCGATCTCGCGCGGCTCGGGCCATAAAGGTTCTCGTCGGTTATTTGAGCTCCTAAGATCGTATTCAGATATATTGGCCGGTGAGTTTCGTAAAGCGTATTCTCCCACCATAGGTAGCGCTTGCCTGCCTCGGTGCTCCTTTTCTGAACGTTTTTTGATTCACTCTCGTTCCATCTCGCTCTCGCCTTCACAAAACAAGAGTGAGCCAGAAGTGGTGGGGATAGCGCCAAGTTTCTGGCGTGTATAGGCCAAACCGAGCTGTCAGCGTAGAAATCAACAAACATCAGCATAGGTGTGCCTTAGCTCCGAAAAAATTCAGGAGCTTTATTGGTCAGAACATTGATTCTTTCTCGATAGCTTCATCTCGTATTGTTCTACGCATAGCTTCGTAACGCACACAACTACTACGCTAACAATAAGAATAAATAACAGCCTCACGGCTACGTTCAGACGGAGCCGAGCAGCATTCCCGTTACCCCACCATACCCTTCGGTGGCCGAGGAACTCCAACTGACAAATCCACGATCGTCAGGTGGTGGTGGCTGATTTCTCCTCGATCGCTGTTCGCGAAAACGAATCGACCGGCCAATATATCTGAATACGACCTTAGGATAAAGATACAATGAAAGAGGAAAAAATATTCGAAGCCCAAGATGAAAGGCTTTCAAATATACAAAGGAAACTAATAAATACCCGAAGCTAAATAAAATTTTAGTTTTGCGGTACACGCATCCTCCCCCAAACCTCGTGTCGATCGGCCACTGGGGCCATTCGGAGGTATATTATTTCATTTAAATAATGTCCATCGCTAGATAGGACCGTAAAGAATTATAAAAAAAATCAGGAAGTCAACTGTTGACCGATTTGGAGACTTTTCCTTGTTATGTGTTATATATAGTCTTCCAATAGTCGGAAGAATAATAATAAGAGCAATAATTGCAAATAATTGGTGTAACATTCACATTCTGAAAATATGATATCAGTAAATCAATATTTCCAGTATTAGTAAAAAAGTTCCAATCTCTCTTTTTTTATTTTAAATAATGTGGCCATATAATTATAACATAAATTTGACAGTGATTTCAAGTGATGTATGTGTTACAGTAAAAGCGTTAATTTAGTAAATGTACACATTTCCCAGCAGTTCCTAGTCAATGTATGCCTAAAATGCATATAACCTAATCTACAATCGTACGAAAATGCATAAATTGACTGCATCACGCTTTTACTGTGGCACATGTATCCAGCTAACGCTTCAGTTTTGCTATGATTCCACGTTGGCAGTCCTCCCGAGTAGGCGCCACCTCGTATCCACTAGCTGAACTAAATTTGTCACGTGACTTGCTCTGTATTATCGCCAATATGGCGGAACTCATATTTGGGAATGCAATCACGATTTTTCATTATTCGTCCTTATATGAGCAAATTTGGGGTTGGGTTAGGACTCATTCGAAAGAGGAAGGTTCAATGCAGAGCGCTCTTCTCACCGTTTCAGTCACAAAGCTCTTTTAGTGACCTAAAAATACTTGGATTCTGCGGGTGTATTTTGTCGACTTTTGCTCTACTTTGGACACTCATATTATTAGATATCAACACAATCTCGTTGAACCATGAGAAGAGCGCTCTGCATTGAACCTTCCTCTTTCGAATGAGTCCTAACCCAGCCCAAAATCTGCTCATATAAGGACGAATGATGAAAAATCCCAACCCCCTGTTTCGGGCCAGATTGTGTCGGTATACAGCGCGCTGCATTACCCGTGTCTACCCCCTTAACAAGGTACCTCGGAGACCGTCACAAAACTCACAGAATATTAGACGAGAATTTACAGACTATTTCGTTACCACCGGAACTGTCCCTTAGTAGAATAACTGTGCGTGACGAAAATTGTTTAAATACACCCATTTTGTAAAATCGTATTTTACTTACATTTTCTGTATTTATGGTTTGCCTGGATTTATTTCTGTCCAGCAAAAAATGCATTCTGTGGAATGCGAACCATTTCGAATTATATACTTCCTTCCTTGCTGTAATGTAACAATTATTTCAATAATTAAAAGAGAATGTGAATGATATATTCTTCAAATGCAGAAAGTACTACAATACGTTATGGAAGACCAACAGCTTTTTTTCGACGTACCCTTCCCAGTACCTATGGAACGTTTTCCTTTCGCCCTTTGTTGTCGAAAGGAGCCAAGCAAGCTGGTCATTTTCTGCCGTACAATCTCCTCGACAATTCCAAGTTGTTTGGAAATTTTCCGCCATGCATCATTCTTTTTATTTTTTGAAAAGTAATTACTATTTTTGGGGTTCCATAGAAGTGGATGTTTTTCATATTCCCCGATTAATTCGAGACATTGTTCGGGTGACCATTCTGCCATTGTTGTATACTGTACATAAAGATATATTTGTATTTGTTTAAAGCTTAATTGAGGATCGTCTCAAGGAAGTTAAAGGCGATTGTTAGATAACTAACGGAGAGCGCACGTCGCAGTAAATGGATATTCGCGAGGAGGTTGCGATTACTTTAATGTCTTTAGTCTTAAGCACTAGTTTTAAAACTTAAATATACTATTTACAGATATCTACAATAAAGCGTTTTGGAATCACAATTCTTTACAATGGTTTTAAGCTTTTAGCACTACAGCCCTTGTTCCTAAGCGGTAGGATTAAGCTATATGATTATAGCGTGGATTCGGCTCGAATCCAGCAGCAAGCCAAGCAAGTAAATCAGTAAGCAGGCGATTAAAGCGTTTTAACAGGAGTTAATAAGCGGTTTAACAACGCGAAGTGCGAACACCAATACAAGCTTATCGTATTTTTAGTAGCGTGTTAAACGTAGCAAAGTAACGACTGACTCAGATCCAGGAAACCGCGGTCGATTTCCTGGTAGGAAGAGCCCCCCCCCCCCCCTTCCATCGATCGCGCGTCGAGGGAAGGGGTCACGAGCGTCGCCTCACGGGAGCAAGCAGGCCTCTGCCAAAGTCTAATTAATGCCGGGTCGGGAAGAGGGCGCCAAGATGCCGCTTTCCTGAACAGTATTAATTGAATTAAATCAAACTCCTTTTAATTTAGTTGAGGGGGGAGTCAGAATTAGTTTCAGGGTTTCATACTGAATATTTTAGAGAGACATTTACTTTAACTTTTATAGCTGAATATTTGAGAATTATTTTTATAGGATTTTTGATTTCATTAATATTTATTACATATCAATTCAATTCATTTAATCTATATAATAATTTTAATAAAACATATTTTGCTAATTATTTGAATTGGAGGTGTTATGGCTGAAAAAGTTTCTTTCTTATGCTTCAAATTATCTAATTTTTTGGGTTTAAATTAAATTTACAATTAGTTATTTAGTAAATTAATAGTAAATATTATTTCTATGATACATTTTCAAAATATATGTCTTATCAGACTGATTAACTAATTTTTATAAATTAAATTATTTCAATAATTATTCCAATTTGGATTAATTATTTGTAAGGGTATTCAATATGCTTCGCTCCTGATCAAGTTAATAAAATAAATAGTTAATGTTCAAAATATAAAATTTGAGTCATTTCACGCGAAATCGCACACTTTTCAGAGTAACATTTCGGATGTTGGTGAAACTCGGATATGTTGTATTCTTTAGTGATATACAAACGTACCTCGAAGAATTTTTAAAAATTTTAAAAGTTCTTTGAAATATAGAGTTGACCTTTCTTCAATAAATTATAACTGTATAATTCAAAATATATCTCACGCCAGTCCAGTCGGTGCTGACGACGCAGCGCGTCGCATTCAAATAATTTTCATTTGGCCAATTTTAAAGTGTCCATAGTTTTGAAAACGTATCCGTAAAGAGGACAAACAGGGCTATTTCCTTACTTTTTTTCAAATCTTTAAATTGATACGCTTTTTGAGAAAATTGCATTTGTTTAGAACAATTGCAAAATAAATGGTTAAAAATTTGTTTTTCCAAAATGAAATAATTTTTATTAGATACTCTTATGTCTCCACTGTAATCTCCCAAACGCTCATTTTTTTATCCCTTTCTTAGTTCAACAGTTATAATTTATTGATGAAAGGTAACTCTATATTTCAAAGAGCTTTAAGAACCACAATTTTTAAAATTTTTAAAAATCCTTCGAGGTACGTTTATATATCACTAAAGACTACAACATATCCGAGTTTTACCAACATCCGAAATGTTACTCCAAAAAGTGTGCGATTACGCGTGGAATGATCATATAATAGACACAGATATAGATACATAGAAGTAACATTAAAAAAAAACTATTAATAACTTTCAGTACTTACGATTGAAGTCGAACTGTTAGAACAAAATATCCAATTTTTGTATCCACTTCTAGAGTCGAATGAACTGTAGGTACACGGTAAACTACACTGAAGGTATTTGGTTCAATGTACGCTACGAACTGATCTTGCCGTGCAAGCTTTCTTCGCAAGTTGACACTAAAACGACTCTATTGGTTTGCATACCGAAAAACGGAGATGAAATGAACTTTCTGATTAGTCATTTTCGAGAAAGGTGGACGAAGAAGGGAGAACTGTCGATCGCAGGAGAAAAGGGAAAAAATTAGGGTTTTTCCCGGTTCGCGGTTCCGATAGATCAGAAAACCGCGTAGGGTGCCGAACGGTAACAATTTGCCCCGTACCTGGTCCGTGGTCATTTGGTACGCAGCTGACGAAGTCAGGATTATTGTACCGACCCTAAAACAATTTATAGAAATGGTTTTCCGTCTAGGTATAGTGGTGTACCTACACCAGGTCTCTCCAGCGTAGGGGCCCCTCACGCGCCTGCTTCCCCTTCAAATCTTCCTCTGGCGTAGCGTGCCTTCCGTTGTCAAGGAGACCGCGCTACGCTACGAAGGCTGCCATGACGGGCTAGCCGGGCTAGCGTTTTCGCGGTTAGGGGCAGTGATGCCAGAATGAGGACGGGTTCCCTCGAGAATTTCCCCCACCACGCGCGCACAATACGCCGGAGCTGCGTGTCCGTGAGCTCGGCGCTTCGGACAATGTCGGGAAGACGAGAGAGAAAACGAATGTGTGTCTTTCTCTCTCGTTGAAACGCTATGATCCAAAGTGAGGTGCAAGCGACACGCGCAACGCGCGATCTTCTTGAGTGCCTTGAGATACACTTTTCACTTTCCGACATATGTATAAAACTCTTGTAATGAAAAAAAATGTGCAAAAAGTTTTGTTACGGAAATCACGTTTTAAGACCTCCTGATCACGTTTTGACTATTTAGAAAAGAGATTTTTTTTAAATATCTCATATATTTGTTAACACGATTACGTTTAAACGGCAAAATGGATTTCAATGACACTTTATATTTAAATTTTACATTCTTGTCTTAATATTCTTGATCCGATTATATCGCGAAAAATGATAATTACCCGTTATGGTTCTTCGATTTTTCAGATATACGATTTAAATTCTACATAAAAAGCGTTAATAAAAATTCTTCTGTAACTTGTTTAACAAAGAAAAATGTACATTCATAACTTCTTGTTTTCATTTTACATTTCCGTACATTTTATTTGAACTATTCCTATTTTTCAAACCTAAAAATGAATTTTTTTAGTAAAAGATGAATATTTTGATACTGTACATTGGTGAACTTTCTTAAAATTAGAATCCACTCTTGGCCAGTACCGCGGACGCTGTAGCAACCTTCGATAAAATATATTTTTTCAGAGTATGATCTAAAAATCTAAAATCTAAACGTAATCACATTTCTCGATAGATTTTTCGATAATTATATCAAGTTGCGACAAAGAATCACGCACTATTTACAAATTAATTACGCGCAGCGTGCACGCTACCGCTCGATGGAAACTACGGGAAAGTGGTGGTCTCTTCCATCGGGAGGGAAATGTAAAGAATTGGTTATGCAAAGCTAACATTGCGATACATGTTGTACACTAAAATGTACAAAAACATTACAAAAATAGAAAAGAAAGGCAGCACGTAAATATATCAATTGGGTTGGATATATTGACGAGATGTAAGACTGAAATAAGTAATGCTACAATTGTTTACATTTCCAAAGGATAGAAAGCACGCAGAGGAATTTACTATAATACATGCGACAGAATTTCGAGATAATTGTTACATATAAAATGAATATAATTAAGAATATACCTTTATTTGTACAATTATCTCGAAGTTCTCTCTATAAATCATATGTACAGCAAGCAAGCGAATTTGTTGCAAGGATAGAACAAGAATTGCGTGAGGTAAATCGAACAACTATTTACATATTCGCGATGTCCAAAAATCGAATGAAATAGAAAATGGATGAAATTGATAATATTCTGGACATCACCAATTTGCATTACCCGACGTAGAAGGAAAATCCGCGAGGCCATCAACAGTATGTAAACGTAAACTACTCTTTTGCTTCTTCGCAAAAGTTGCATATAAATTCTCAGATAGATGTTTGTCATCTACCATGGTCTGAGCTGTTTCCCCGTGCGCCTTTAATGCCGATTTCGTTACGCACATGGCATTAACGGTGGTCGAACAAAGTCGGTTTCGTTTCTTGTTCTTTATGTTGGGAAGCATGGAAAACGATCTTTCAGCATCGGCGTTTGAATTTGGAAGACTTCTAATGGAATTTAATAATTCCTGCAAACATGGATATTTAAATGAGCCTTGATCATTTCGCGTTAACAACACCGTTTTCCAAACATCATCAAAAGCTAATGTACAAAGCATCTGCTTGTCTCTATTTGAAAAATTCAGGTGCAATGTCGACCATTCTTTTTGCAAACCGTCTTCGTCGAAACCGCCCAATTTCTGAGCAATAAAGAGAACACTTTTGAAGGAAGTGTCTCTGTCATTATCTACTAATGCCAAACGAGGCTCACAAACACATAACTTGCTCAGAAATTCGTCATCGATTGGCAATCGATTACGAATTTCGTTTGCAGCCGTTATGTAAAACTTAATACAATTTTCTCGAACGGTTTGGACAACATCGGGTTTGCCTTCTGCAACTAACTGACAAAGAAAAGTGTCACAATCCGGACCTAAATAAATACTGTTAAATGCGATTCGATTATCGCCTCTTGAAAAATCTATTAATTTTACTGAATCCATGTACTTCAAAAGCTGCGGTTTCAAAAAATTACGTAAAATATTGTACAAAAGAGTTTTGGCAGTATTTTGAAGCAAATGGATTCTTGTTTGTTGCGACTGAAAGAATTAACTAAACTCATTAAAATACTCTAGAACGTATTTCAAAAACAGAAGATATGCTTTCGCTTCTGGATTTTGCACAATGATAAGCAGATCTTCCCCAGACTTTGTCTTCTCACTTACGACCAATTCTTGCAGAAAGTGCAACACACTGTTCCAATTTTCTAAAAGTGTAACTACGGATGAGTAACGCGATAACCATCGCGTAGTACACAGTTTTAAAATTTTGCGGTCAGTAGATTGAAAACATTGCTGAAATTCGCGAAAAATGGCCGAGCGTTTGGGACTGCTATAAATGAATGTTGTGACTTTCCGTAATAATTCCTCGCAGACCTCGGGAATGGTAGCGCGTGCTGCATGCACTACCAATACAGAGGAGTGACATGGACACGGCATGGTCAAAAATTTTTCACCGCGAATTTCTGCAAGTTTGGTCTTGAATGACGAGTGACGCCCTGTCATGACAGAAGCGTTATCACACGACAAAGCAAGAATGTTTTCGAACGGAATTTGCTTTTTCCATATGGAGTTCCTAAATGAGGTAAATATTTTATCGGCAGTACATTCTCGCGTGTCAAGATTAATTAATTCTATTAATTCCGTTCGAACATCCAAAGTCTCGGGTGCGACATACCGAACAATAAACGACATCCATTTCTCATTGGTAAAGTCGGATGTCTCATCAATAAATACTGAAAACTTAGAATTCTGTAAAACATGACTAAGACGCTCTGTTTCCCGAGGACACAGAACGTTCGATATAATACTAGAACACTTTGTTCGAAATATTTTTCTCGGCTACTAATGCAGCAAAACGAATTTCCGCGACTTTTTTTCGTTCATCAAATGACAAAGGCGATTCCTCGCATTGCGATCTGAAATCGTTCGATTTCCTCACATCCATTCCATTTTTTTCGCAGTTTTTGATGTGGCACTTGGAATCCGCGTGACGTTGGATTTGCGACAGGCCGCAAGGAAATGATTTTTTACAAACCGAACAGAAACACGAAAAAGGATCATCGGCGACCTTATGCAACCAGGGCTTGAAATCCTCAAGCCATTGAGGCATAAAAATCTTTCTCAAGACCTTAGCATGCATAGTTAATCGCGGAATTTTTTTAGATAATAAATATTTATGTCTCGCTGATTCCGCTTGCCTTTTAACGCTTGACGAGCCGCAAGAAAAAGTTTTCTCGCATGCAGAACAATAGAAAAGGCTTCTATCATTAGGGACTTCGCGAATCCACGATCGGAACTTCTCATTCGTTTCCCACAACGACCGATAAACAGGAGTAGTCTTTTCACCTGTTTTCTCAAACGTTTCCATCGTAACCACGAAAAAAAATGAAATGTGTAGGAAAAATATTATATACAAAGCAACAAGCAAATGCTAGCGTATAGAAAAGGGAAGATATAGGGGGCTACTAATTACCAGGCCCGGGTTCAGATTTTTGGGGCCCGGGGTTATGAAACCTTCGACGGCCCCCCGTGGTTGAACAGCGCGGGGGGGCGGGGGGGGGGGGGTAAAAAAGATATTGTACAATTAACTTTTAGTTAAAATGAATAGGACCCCCTCGAAAAGTGGGGCCCGGGGCTGCAGCCCCCCCTTTAATCCGGGCTTGCTAATTACAGACTACACTTCTAACCCGGCAGACCCGAATTCACCAAAAACATGCAGACAGAGCGAAACAAATAACTAGTACTCACCACCTGATCTCTATTTCTACTGAAATGACGGTTAAATGCGCGAAGCGCAACTGCGCGACCCCCCACTAAACGCATCGACACGTGAACAAAGTAAACGCGACCACAAATCGCGAATCGCTTGGGTTCGCGCGAATCTGACCGTCAAATGTACCTACTTGACGAAAACCAGGCCGGAGCGAACCCTGGAAACGAGAAACGAAAAAAATAGATAGGAAATCGTAAAATAGTAAGAAAAATTCAGAAAGGAGAAAAGTCGAAGAAAAGGCTAAAAGAAATAACAGCAAAACAATGGTGACAGTACCGAACTGCCACAGATGCATTTACCAGTTACCATTCCCTCCTATTCTTGTACAATTCCTTTGTACCAATTTACACATTTTAGTGTACAACATGTATCGCGATGTTAGCTTTGCATAACCAATTGTTTACATTTCCCTCCCGATGGAAGAGACCACCACTTTCCCGTAGTTTCCATCGAGCGGTAGCGTGCACGCTGCACGTAATTAATGTGTAAATAGTGCGTGATTCTTTGTCGCAACTTGATATAATTATCGAAAAATCTATCGAGAAATGTGATTACGTTTAGATTTTAGATTTTTAGATCATACTCTGAAAAAATATATTTTATCGAAGGTTGCTACAGCGTCCACGGTACTGGCCAAGAGTGGATTCTAATTTTAAGAAAGTTCACCAATGTACAGTATCAAAATATTCATCTTTTACTAAAAAAATTCATTTTTAGGTTTGAAAAATAGGAATAGTTCAAATAAAATGTACGGAAATGTAAAATGAAAACAAGAAGTTATGAATGTATTATGAATTTTTATTAACTCTTTTTATGTAGAATTTAGATCGCATATCTGAAAAATCGAAGAACCATAACGGGTATGTTAGGAAAATTACCCTCAAAGGTAGAAACGTTACTAAGGACCGATATTCTAGGATGGTTCTGGGGTAAGTGCCGTGTGGTTCATCACAGTCCTCTTACCAGAAGGCAAAACCTTCCCCACTCCGTGGCCAGATCCTCCAGGAACAGAGTCCCTATTCTTTAGCAATACGGCGTCGGGCCGATTGCCATTCCCATAGTCTTTATCTTACTCTAAACAACCAACCCTTCGACACCCGATGGCTACGAGACCCAACGTGGTCATCAGCCATCGCCCGTCGCCAGGTCTGTTTAGTCTCACGTACTCTCTAACAATACCACACGCAGGCTAAGTCCCTGCCATAAATCCTTAAAGGCAAGCCAGCATGGGGCTATCCACCATCGACCTCACCCTTAAATTTGATGACGCTAACAGGTAATTATCATTTTTCGCGATATAATCGGATCAAGAATATTAAGACAAGAATGTAAAATTTAATTATAAAGTTTCATTGAAATCCATTTTGCCGTTTAAACGTAATCGTTTTAATAAATATATGAGATATTTAAAGAAAAGCTCTTTTCTAACTACTCAAAACGTGATCAGGAGGTCTTAAAACGTGATTTCCGTAACAAAACTTTTTGTACATTTTTTTTCATTACAAGAGTATTATACATATGTCAGAAAGTGAAAAGTGTATCTCGATGCACTCAAGAAGATCGCCCGTGGCGCGTGTCGCTGGCGCCTCACTTTGGATCACAGCGTTTCAAGAGCGAGAGAGAAAGACACACATTCGTTTTCTCTCTCGTCTTCCCGACATTGTCCGAAGCGCCGAGCTCACGGACACGCAGCTCCGGCGTATTGTGCGCGCGTGGTGGGGGAAATTCTCGAGGGAACCCGTCCTCATTCTGGCATCACTGGTTAGGGGGGCTCGGGCCCTACGTACGCCGTACTTATGTATTAGTGACGCGTTAGGCGAGCCGCCGATCACTCGGATATGGGTCATTCCAGGTCAATTCGTAGACTTTCGTACCTGGGTGTCACGCTTGTTTATGATAATGAAATGCATTTCAGTCCATATAAAATTATAGGAGTTTAAATCATCATTTTCTGGTTTCAGAATTGTTTGATGAGTTCAGGCCTTCAGAATTGACGGTTTTTGCCGATTTTTGCGAGGGATGCTTTCACAGATCGCTTTTTTGTCCTTGAAACTATTAAGTGCATGGACTTTGGTCACTTTTGTTTTAATCGCAAAAGGCAATCCTTCTGATTGAATTGTTTTAGTGTTTCGAAAGTAATTTTTATTATTATAGTAGAAAACCTAGTAAACTGCAACTTCTATTTAATTTTGCGTTATTCTGTGATTTTTATGTAATATTTAAGAACCCCTCAGGTAGAAATAGGTGAAATCTGTTACTACAGATATGTAAAATTTCACAATAAATACCTCATCATAAGGGCTCGTAACGCACAATTCATAAACTTGAATAAACAAAACGGTCGACTTGAAGATATATAATAAGGAATAGTGAAAATTATCTTCGCAGAAATGTATTAGTTGAAAATCAACAGAAACCTATTATAGCTCTTAGGGAAAAAAAACTATTTATTGAAATAAAAAAAAAGCAAATATATTTAATAGTTTTAAGGAAAAAATTGATCTGGAACTGCACTTTTCCTAGAAACCGGTGGGAGTTGTCAGTTTTGAGGACCTGTGTTTTTCGAAGAATTCTGAAACAAGAAAAGTCATGATTTAAAAATACAATAATGTTAATTATAAATATAAATAAAGACTAGAATTGACTAGAATGACTAGATAAACGAAATACATTCACTTGTTCGGAAAAATGTAAACATTAGCTCATCCGAAAAGCTCATAGGATTTTTCGAAGTGAAATTCACCATAATATGGTTCTGACTGTGGCTTATTTTAACTCTAATAAATAAAATACCAATATAGGTACTGCAGTATAAATACAATTTTTATAAAGAAACTTATTTTTGAAATTGAAGTATGACAAAACTATGAACTTTTCGGGTGACCCAATACGGTAGAACTTCGATTAACAGAAAGATCAATTTTCGGCACATCGATAAAAAAAAAGAAAAAACAGATTAATTCATCGATATATCGATTAAAAACAGAAAAAACAGATTAATTCATCGATAACTCGATTAAAAAAGAACAAAAAGATCAATTATCGACACATCAATTAAAAAAAAATGTTCAAAACGTTTTGCTTTTATTTAAGAATAACATTAATAAAATATTTTAAAGCAAACGAAACAAAATAAGAAAATAAACGATTTTCCTTTATGCAAAAACAGAATTCGATGGTACCATGAGTAGTTCCGATAAATATAATCAAAGTTCTACTGTCATTAGAAAATATGGATCACTGCTTTTTCCTGTCAATGAGATTTTGTACATCTACATCTAGTTCCGAAATAGCAACCCGTAACGCGCTTGAAAGGGAAATATCATTGAGGGAATTTCGAACATCTGATTTAATATTTGCCATTGTGGAAAAAGCAGTTTCACATACATAAGTAGATCCGAACATGGAACAAATTTTTAGGCCAAGATTGTGTAATTCCGGATACTTTTGAATAGGCAACAACTTAAAAAAGTCTTCGCCTGTCTCCTTCCTTGACTCAAAAAACGGATCAGCTTGTAACGTGCACAATTCTAGTTGTAACGTTTCATCCTGATCCTTTATGTTTGCTGTCAAGGGACTTGCAAATAAGCGAATACTTTTACTCAAATTATCGAAATCACTAAATCGCGTATTAAATTCATGCATGATTTGAAGAACATCTTCGCGAAAAACAGAAAATTTAATATTGGAATGTTCTTCCGAAATTTTTAAACAATAAGGAAAATGAGTCAGCGTTTCCTCCTCAAGTTGTGCTGCAAACAGTTCCAATTGTTTTCGGAAACTACTCATATTTTCGTACAATTGAGCAATATTCCGTTTCTTGCCCTGCAAACTTAAATTTAAACGTTGCAGGTGTGAAGCTACATCTGTTAAGAATGCCAATGCAGACAGAAATTCAGGGCTCTGCAACTCTTGTTGTATATCGGGTGTAATCGATGGTACTTCCTTACGAACAAAATCTACTAATAATTTCCGGAGCGCGAAAAAACGTTGCAGGCATTTCGCAGCACTTAGCCAACGAACTTCTGTATATAAAAGTAAATCATTAAATTCTGCATTATGTTCTTTCAGAAATGCTTGCAGCTTACGGTGAGTAAGCGAGCGGTTTCCTCCTCTAACAAGATTTGTAACTTTAGTTACAAGCTTCATTGTTTTGGAAAGTCTTAAAATTTTGGCGCATAATACCTCCTGATGTATTATGCAATGAAACGTATAACAATTTATAGAATTTTGTTTCAGGAGTCCAAATAAACCATTTACTGTGCCAGTCATTGCCGGTGCTCCATCGGTTATTATACATGTGCATCTTTCAAAAGTTGTAAATTTTGTTACTTCCGCGTGGAAAGCGGTATATGTGTCCACCCCCTTCGTTGTGTTATGCAAGGGTACGAGTGCAAGTAACTCTTCATTAATAGAAAAGTCACTTTGCACCGTACGAATGAAAATAGCCAATTGGCTAATATCGGTTATATCCGTACTTTCATCCAAACACAGTGAAAAGTAACCACAGTTTTGGATCAAAGTACGTAATTTATCTACTAAAAAATTATCAATATCTATCATCCGTCTGGAGACAGTTTGCCCTGACAGAGGAACGGTTTGAAATTGTTTGGCCAAAACATCATTCTTAAAAGCATGTGCCATGGCAATTGCACAATCTCTTATTAATATACCGTCACTATAACTTTTTTCGCGCGCCCAATTTGTAAACTAACTGCGTATGATGCAACAAGGCTTTGCCTATTGCTATCATCACACGTCGAGGTACTTGCTGTAGGAGGATTATGCTCGCTTACAATTTCTTTTGTTCTTCGATATTCCGTAAGTAACGCACGTCTTTCATCTGGTGAAAAGTCCTGATATCTTTCCTTATGCAAGGATGTATAATGTCGCGAAAGATGAAATGGGCGAAATGGACAATGCAATATTTTACCGCAGATGATACATTCTGCGATATTTTCTGAAGTTCGGATGATTAGAAATTTTAATTCCTTCTCTGCATCAGAGCAGAAATAATCTAGAATAGACGTGGTTGCTTTTGGCATCGTACTTAAAATTACAATTCAACTTACTACTGGAAATAATTGAATGAAAAGGAATAAGGATATCTGAAATGTGCAATGGAAGAATAAGCAGAAATAGAATAGTTAATGTTACAGAGAGGAGAAAAATATAAAAATTTAAATGCAGTGCTTGCGTGACACAATATTTCCAGCCTTCGCGAAATCGCGCTCGTCTTGCGGTTTGTAACTGATTGAGGTGGCTTTGTGTCATGTTGACCTCCTCAGACGTTAAACAAAAGACGAATAATCCGAAATCCGCGGGAAATAGTAGCATTGGCGGCTGGCTGTGACGTCGCATGTCACTAATGCACATGCCGTATCGGGCGTCCGAGCTCGCTCGACGACGGACACGCTGGTCTGTCATGGTCGCCTCTTTAGCGTCGCGCGGTATCCCTGACAACGCGGACGAGGGTGGGAGAACCCCGAGTGTACACGTACGGCACCTTGGAGAGCCCTGACCTACACAAATGGTCATAATACATTTGAAGTAATTTGCGCCCTGACGCGACCTTTAAACGTTCAATATTATTGTGCAATATATTGCAATCCCTGTGACGATATGTGAAGTATCGCGTAACGACACCAACTGATGTCAATAGATGACGACTGTGTCATCCTGAAAGAGGCCGAAGTCCTTATCTCGTAATATTTCTGTCACTTCCCTGATCCCAAATCCCGAAATATGTTTGTTTTAACATGCTACCGATTTCACGACATTTCAAAAGATTCTACTATTCAATGCTGCCAATATGTCTTGCGGGGGGGGGGGGCGCAGGAAGAAAGCGGGTAGTCCGCTCACTGCGCGTGATCCTGCCTGCGTCGTCTTCCCTTCAAATTGGAGACGAATCCCGTATCTCTTGAGTATATACACGAGCACGAATTTCAAAACAAAAGCACGCGTTGACGTATTCCGTGAGAGAGAAGGTGGGCTTGAAGTCCGATTGGTGTTAACCTAACCAATGTGCCCTACATCAGTCCCAAAAGGCCACTCTCTTGACGAGACCCTCTTCACAGCAATATCTCCTCCCCGAGGCCCACCTTTTCTCGCACGGAATACGTCATTGCGTGCTTCTGTTTTGAAATTCGAGCGCGTGTTTATACTCGAGAGATAAGGGATCCGTGTTTAATTTGAAGGAAGGACGACGCAGGCGGAACCACGCGCCATCAGCGGACTACCCCTTTTCTTTCTGTGTTCTCCACGAGCCGCATGGATTGTGGGTAATACTTTCTAATTGCTATATTGGTGGCATCTTTCTCACATGCGTCGGCCCAAAAGCGGGCTCAGGGCCAAGCGAGAATTCGTTGTTTACGATCGGTAATGTCGTCTTTTCCCAAGAACGTTTCGACAACATCTGTTTGCCTGCATTTCTAAACGACAATCAAGAACGTGGTGTCGTTTTTAAGAATTTTACGCATTCTTCAGTCTGACAATGAGTTAATCCGTATATTGCTCTGTCGGAGGGTAGTGCGCACGATGACTTTGGACCCGTACGTACCCAATCGTTGTCTACCGCCGACTCGCGGAACAATACGGCCATAAACCGCGACCCTGGCGAGACGCTCCGGCCGATCAGCCTGGTTAGTTTTTGGCAACCAGATGTGGCATTTTCCTCCTCTACTTCGTCAAGAGGGAGCATATTATTCATTAAAATAGAGCTTTAAAGTCTATCATATGGTAAATGCATTATATTGTTAAAACTGTAATTTTTTTATTTTTCACTAACTGTTTATGACAATATTAACAATGGATTGAATTCATTCACATAGATCATGGCTGCACAGGGTGCTGTTTTCAGCGCCTAGCGGCGAGCATCCAGCCGTCCGTTGAGCTGACCCGTTGCTAAGGGTAGAATCAGTGAGGAGAACTGCAGTAGTGCAGGTGCGAATCTAAACGACGTGAAACTTGACGGTCGGCTGGTTGCTCGCTACTAGGCGCTGAAAACAGCACCCTGTGCAGCCCTGACATTGATCCATCCTTCATGATTAAAAAAAAAGACGTAAGTTCATGCCTTCAATAATTTAGGTCATTAAAATTCATTTCTGAAGCCGTTTCGTAAAAATCATCGAAAACAGGAAACTTTGATACTTTGTATTCTTTAAACATTTTCGAATCTGCAAAAATGAGGACTTAGCCCTCTCTAATTTCATATGGGCTACAATATATTTCAATAGTATCATGAAAATCCCAGACATCGAGGATTTCAGAAAAGTATCTCGTTTGCTTCTATCTTGCACGCTGAGCGCAATGCACTCCAAACTCCCTTTGATGTGTGGAAGAAAACCAACAACGGTCGGCTCAGGCCAAGTGCCTGCGCCGGCATTCGCGAATAGGGTCGCATGCGTCGAGTCACCACGAATGACACGTTCACACTAGCATATGCGTTCGCGCTCACCCTTTCTGACGTAGAAGCATGCGGCCCTGGCTACCGTTTCTCCCGTCTACATCAGAATATTCGTGCGCGTTCGGCCTTGCTCAGCGTATACTCATTCAGGTCTGCTATATCGGTTACGACCAAAAATGGTCGACATTGTATCATGTATCTATAAGATGAAATTGTGCATTCATTCTATGTTATTGAAATACATATATAAAAAGTTATAAATAACTGAAATATAAGAAATTATGCGATGGTCGTTTTTAATCGCATGTTACATTTTTCGAAATCGTCAGGCATCTTTGAAACTTATATTATTCGATAGTCTATAGTATAAGGAATGTATGTGCGAAAGGAGAAGTTGCACTTTTTTGCGACTTCCGAGTAATAACCAATTATGTTGGCAACAATCTGGCCGCTTGCGCGGAAGAAGTAAGTGGCTGCGACCCGCCAACATGCATATACATATATTTCTGTAAATATGGAAGAAAACATATTTAAGTAAAATAGAAAATGATAGTAATTAAATATACAAATATATATACACACACACACACACACACACACACACACACAAATATGCAAATAATTAATACCTTTACGTTAACTTACATTTCATTTTAAACACATAGGTATACTGTGTTTCGTCTGTACTCTCGTCGGTTTCTGTTTCAGTTAATGGCAAAACAATTAATTCTATAATAGGTGAATACTGTTCAGTGTCACCCCGTGATTGCCTTTCCGATGATTTCTTGCATTCTATCCGCGCGGAGTTTAATTTTCATTCAGGTAGTACGCCTAAGTTCCGCACGTGCGGACGATTATCCCGGCCTGCACTGGTATCATAAACTAATAAAGTAATAAAATGTTCGCCTAGCCAATACAGCAAATGAAGGTAAAGTTAAAATTTGGCCAGCACATGTTTCAAGACTTGCACGTAAGATATACAGAGTGTCCCATCAGACTCAGGAAAAAATGCAATTTCTTACCGAATGCTTTAGGAATACATTGTTGTATCTGTTAAAAAAAATGAATATAAAACAATTATATTTACGACTTATATCGAAAACATTTTTCCATATAGTCACAGGTTAGTTTCAGAAATATACAGGGTGTAAACGGTATACGTAGAAATATTTTAGGGGGTGGTAGGGAAGGTCCAATGGAACATAAAAGTCCTATGACATAGTGTCCGATCGGTCTTCATTTTACAGTAATAATGCCTCAAAGTTAACATGTCTATACGCTAAACTAATAGTCGCAGTAATCCATAATTTTGCAAATACATTGGAGACCACCAGTAGAGTAAAATGGTCTGAATACATTTCGTTGTATCTCGTATAGTTTAGCTGTTATAAAGGTTTAAACATCGGAGATGTTTGTGGAAATGATCGTCGCTACACGCACACAGATGAGCTATAGCACAAAGACCGCCCGTTGTGAGCTGTTCAAGATGACCCAGTAACCGAGTAAGTACGGGCCCCTTACAGTAGCGGTCCCATTGAGGATCTGTTTGGAGTGGCGGAGGCACTTAGGGTCGTCAGCTAGAGAACAGAATTTTTTTATTTATAGCAACTCAAAGACTTTCAGTTTCTCTTCTCTTCGGACCCTTTCGAACCGAAACACGTGGTGTCTGCTGCCTACCTCGAAGCAATGGGTACATTGGCAGTAAAAGAACGGCGCGCGGGCTTTTGTGAAAGTGTGAACGGAAGATGGTCCGTTCGTTGCACTTCTGCAAAGCACATGTGTCTCGAAAATGTGCTGGCTTTTTTTTACCTAAAGCCTCTTGTCCTGGTGGGGGTTAACTCATAATGGAACGAGAGAAACTACTTGGGGATAGAGGAAGTTGCTTGGAAAAAATCCTGTCAGTCAGCTAGTAATCTCGGCCCAGAAATGTACTCTGCTGAAGAATATTACTCGATGTTCTGGGTGTACGCCGAGAACAACGGGGACGCAAGTGCTACTGTGCGAGCGCTTGCACGGGAATACCCGCGTATCCAAACCCCAAGCGAGGGTACGATTCGCCGTTTGGCGTCAAGATTATTCTCGACGGGATCGGTGATGCCGCGAGGCAGTGATGTGGATAGACCCAGAGCAATACGTAGGAACAACACGTTTCATGAAGAATGAATTAAGTGGTCAGTGTTAGTAACCGTGCAGTGAAGTGAATATTCGGTACATTGACCCGAACGCACTTGTTGTTGCGACTCTTAACTTCATTGGATGGTATTGCATATCTGGAACCAGTTGTGAATTGGGCGCGTCCGTCGCTGACCAGGATCAGTTCAGTGATCTAGTGACGCAGGTTTTCAAGCTGCAGGTGAATTTCCGAAAGGGTGAGTTTTAGTTACTTTATTGGTGATTATTAGTTATTAAATTTAACGCAGGCTATGGCTTATTTCCGGCGATAATTCTCTAAATTTCCGTACCTAAATTTTTCTTCGGGGTTTTTAAACAGACTTCTTCATTATCAGCAACAGTGTTGGCCGTTATTGAACTACGAATTTTTATCACAATAACGAACTACGATCACGTTTTGTTCATTTTCTGTTACATTACTTTTTCGTTTATGCGATATTTGGAAACGAAATTTACGTATTTCTTGTCCTCTCATTTCAAATAATTATCATTTTCGATTCTGTTTTAAAAAAAATGTGTATTCGTTTTTTCACGTTTGACATGATTTTCCTCCATTTGTCTTTTACTCGTTATTCACTTTAAATGACAACCAAAAGATGACGAAAGGTATCGATTGCTGTCGTTTTCGCAGAGATCTGATAAGAAATGCTGAGCTGGAAGAGTTTGGTTCTTAATGGGTATTCAAACTCCTTCGAGGGTCGAAAGCCATAAACATGCGGTGAGGCATCGCGGGGTGTTGTCTTCGCCACGGGATACCATGCAGCATCTCCTTGAGTCGAGTCGCTGGAGGATCACTCTTAAGAGTTTTTCCTTCCGAAAAACTCACCACTTTGGGAATTACATGAAAGATCAGAGGTCAACACCCTGTTTCAATGTGTTGGTCTCACCAATATGCGCGACCTACTATCCGTTTCAAACGTATGGTGCAAACTTTAGGGCATTATTACTGTAAAATGGAGACAGATCAGACACTATGTCATAGGACTTTTATGTTCCATTGGACCTCCCCTACCACCCCCTAAAATATTGCTACGTATACCGTTTACACCCTGTATGTAGATGCATGTTGGCGGGTCGCAGCCACTTACTTCTTCCGCGCAAGCGGCCAGATTGTTGCCAACATAATTGGTTATTACTCGGAAGTCGCAAAAAAGTGCAACTTCTCCTTTCGCACATACATTCCTTATACTATAGACTAGCGAATAATATAAGTTTCAAAGATGCCTGACGATTCCGAAAAATGTAACATGCGATTAAAAACGACCATCGCATAATAGAATGAATGCACAATTTCTTCTTATAGATAAATGAAAGCATTTTCAATATCTGAAGTGTGAATTTATACAAATTATTGACCTTCTAGTTTCCGCGCGCACAATAGCTTTTGCTTTCATAAAAACGCTATCTGTGTTAATTTTTCAAAATTTGATGCCGTAATTAACTTAAAATAATATAATCAAATCAGACAGTACAGAAATAACAATACATAACATTATTTAATCAACCTTTCCTCCGCCCTACAGGGCTTAGTTTTAATCTAATAACAATTTTGACCTCGGAATCAGATTCTGCGACCCCAAGAACCCCTGGAATGACCATCTTCATAATGATAAAGTGTGAAATATGAATGTAAGGATTTTTAATCGCGTTTTCGGCGATTCGGACCGCTGTGTGGTGGTAATGTGTGCGTCAGCGATCGTCATCACGCACACGTTACCACCGCTCCTGTAAGTGTTCCCCCTCCGCTAAATAACGCTGTGTCTCTGTCTTAGCAGACCGAGACGCTGGCTTTATTTCTCGGCTGCTACGACCCCCGTTCTATCCTTCTCTTTTACGACCCACTGATAGCGACAAAGTAACCGCGAGAATCGGAGAATTCTGTTCGCTGAATACCTATACCAATATCGTACAAATCCAATTTCGAACCGAGGGACGCCTTGTATTACTTACCAACTACTTCAATAAGTGAAAATTGTTTAATATACATATTCCTGTTTGGTATCAGTTCCATCGGACTTTTTTTTATGAATGAGGTACTGGAAGCGATGTCAAGGTCAAGTTAGTGGTTGACATATACATATGTCCATACACAGAGCGCATATCCTGTCTTCGGAAGAGTGATGCCACTATGGATATCAACCACCCAGTTGCCGCAACAATGATGACGGGCGGCGGATATAATCAACTGGAGGACATACTGACTGCCGTGAACGTGTCCTGTATGACGAAAAGGATCTACGAGAACTGTCAGAATGACCTAATCGATGGCCTCGAAGTGGCCGCACAACGCGAAATGGAAGATGCTGGAGAAAAGGAGAAAGCATTAGCTATAGCAAGAGGCGACGTATATCCAGAATCTAATGTACCGTTTATCCCAGTTGTCGCAGATGGCAGCTGGATAAAAAGGTCATACCGCGGAGGAAATTACAATTCTCTTTCTGGCGTAGGAGCCATCGTGGGATACCACACGAAGAAAGTGCTGTACATCAGCGTGAAGAATAAATTCTGCATGACTTGCCAAATAGCATCTACGAAGAAGGAAGAACCGCGCGAGCATCGTTGCTTCAAGAACTGGGGTCGTAATCAGAGTTCAACTGGCATGGAGAGTGTTGCCATTGTCGAAGGCTTCAATTGCAGCATAGATACACTAGCGGACAAAAAAGTTACCACTTTTTCGATTTGTTCTATTTTTGTTATTTTTTTTAGCATAAATTTGGGACTGTGGTATGTTTAATATGCATATTCTGATGGAGAATTTAAAGCTGTATAAAACTCAGTTAAAGTTGAATTTATTTAACTGGCAAACAAAAGTGTTATATGACATTGAACGGGGTAACACATTTTTGGGGCCCCCAAAGAAGTTACCACGTTTAGAAACTTTTTAGGTTGTCCTAAAAGCAAAAGGTGCTCCCACAAAATAGATTTTTTTATTAATGTTCAAAAGTGGTAACTTTTCGTTGGTTTTAAAAGTGTGTTGTCTTCTTGAATGTTATGTAGGGTTTTTGTTTGTTAGTTAAATAAATTCAACTGTAACTGGGTTTTATACAGCTATTAATTCTCTTTCAGAATATGCATATTAGGCACATACTGCAGTTTTGAGTTGATATTGAAAAGTAATAGAAGTAGGGTGGGGTTCGAAAAAGTGGTAACTTTTTTGTCCGCTACTGTATGCACGGCCTAATATACTCTATATTAGTTGCCGATGGCGATAGCAGTGTGTACAAGAAGATATTGGACAGTAATCCATATGAAAAGTACATGGTGCAGGTACAAAAAATAGAATGCACCTGTTACGCAATTTCAGTAGAAAAATAACCGAAATCGTAGCAAAAGGCCGCAATAAAGATCTAAGAGCTGCCGTACAGAATAATGCTCTCCACCTGCGTACTGGTGTAAAGAAAGCTGCAAAATACCGGCTCAAATAAGAAATAACACTCGAGGAACGAATACAAAATTTGAAGGAAGACTTGACAAATGTACCGAGTCACGTTTTCGGTGAACACAAGGAGTGTCAGAAGTTAGCATACTTCTGTAATAAATACTCTGATCCCAACAGAGAAGACTACGTTCCACGACTGAGAAATGCTGGTATTTATAAAAGTATCGAAGAAGCGATGCAGCCACTTTTCGCTAAAGCTGACAGTTTGCTGCGCGGTCTAAATAACAATGCTGTTGAAAGTTTTAATAATATCATTGCTAAATTCATCGGAGGCAAAAGGATAAACTTTGGACGAGGGGGCTCGTATCAGGGTAGAGTCTCCGCTGCAGTCGTCCAATATAACGCAAAAGAGGCGTTTAGCAGATTGAGTACGGCAATGAATAAAGAGCCGCCAACCATGGTCAGAAAGCTGGAAGGATGTCGGAAGCGTGCAGCAGAAAAATCACTGGAATATAGAAAAGAAGAGAAAGCATCCTCCTTCCGAAATAAAAAACAATCGTGCGACCAGGATTACGGCCCCAGCGCAGAAAAATCAGATATGGAAGAGACAGTATACTCTTCCGAGTGTGAAAGGCATGCGGCTCTACTCGAGGAGTGGCAAAGGAAGCGAGGCGAAATCGAAGAGGAAACTCGCAATCAGGCGAATAGCGAAAAGTGGATTTGTTATAGGAAAAAATTATTAACTGCGTCCAATTTCGGCACGGTATGCCGATTACGAAATACTACACCACGGGCAACGACTGTGAAAAGTATAATATACCCGCAACTTCAAAATTTATGTGCTCTCGAATACGGAAGGGAAAATGAGGCAAACGCCTTGAGACAAATGGAAGAAGAATACAAAATGAAAATTCTAACGTGTGGCCTCTTCATCGATGACACTGTGCCTCCCTTAGGTGCAACTCCTGACGGCCTCGTGAAGGATGAAGATGCCATCGTCCAAATAAAATTTCCTGAATCGGCAAAAGATTTATCGCCTGCTGAAGCAATACAGAAACTTCCTGCAATACGGCGTATTTTCCGGAATGGTGAAATGAATAAAATTCCTCACTACTATTATCAAGTGCAAGGACAATTGCACATAACGAAAAGGCAACGGGCTTGTTTTTGTTTATGGAAGCCGAAAGGAATGAAGGTTACAACAGTATCAAGAGATGATCGATTCTGGGCAACAGAGATGGAGGAAAAACTGAGGAAGTTCTATGAGGACTGCATGTTGCTAGAAATTATAGATAGTAGATACAATCGACAACAGCCGATTAGAGAACCTCCGTACATAAAAACAGGAGGAGCAGGTACGAGTACACAAGAAAGTACATAAAACGATGGATGACAACATCGCAATAGCACCGGCAAGTGCATTCAGCGCATATGAAGAGCTGTCGAATAAGCAATTGCAATCCAATGTCTCTATTGCACCGACGAGTGCATTTAGCGCATATGAAGAGCTGTCGAATAAGTAATGTTCCAAAATGTAAGTAAGAAAGAATGTAGAAGATACATACGAAGAGTGAATAGGACCGTCTATGACGGGGGTGGTGGTGGGCCTTTTCACACTCTCCTAATAATAATAAGTACCTGTAGCTATTCTTTCATATCAAGTGGAAATGACATTTATAAAAGCGTAAGTATGACACATACTTTTGTTATGCAAATAATTGGATTAATTGTAAATCATCATGAATGTTTCTCTCATATATGAATTTGCTTTAGATATTTCGAGCAACCAGTATCAAAGGTGAAAATCATGCTCTATGAAGCGAGGAAAGGAAGGCAGTCTTCTCCGCAAGCATAAAGATAAGTGTATAACATCCCCATAAAAAATTTAAAAAAAAGTAAAAAAATTACTCCAAGTACATGAAAAATCAAATAAATCACAAAAAAATAGAAGATAATAATAATTACAAAATAAAAAAATATGTGAAATCAAAATGAGCTGCAAGTACATAAAGGTGCTTTCAGTCAAATACTTGGCGTGGCGTGGCAAGGTATTCTCAGATCAGTACCCATACCTTCCCTCTCGTAGGCTTTCAGATAATTTGTCAATTTAAAACTCTGACAATATATGAGTACACTTTCATTATTTTGCGTTTTTTAAATAATTCTAAGATCATTCATAGACACCGATACCTTACCTTTGACAGGCGTACAGCTAATAATTCATCAATTTAAATGAAACTTTGATACATTGCAAACACTTTCATTAGTTTCCGGTTTTTAAATAATTCTTATTCCGTTGGCCTGGCCACGCCAAGTATTTGACTGAAAGCACCTTTATGTACTTGCAGCTCATTTTGATTTCACATATTTTTTTATTTTGTAATTATTATTATCTTCTATTTTTTTTTTGTGATTTATTTGATTTTTCAGTTCTTGACAAGAAGGTAGATCATTTATAGGCGTAAATATTCAATATATTTTAAATAGAAAAATAATAATTCGCACTCTCGGTTTGAGAGAAATGTTTGAGAGAAGTACAAGCGAAAATCTGAAAAACTTAATTCTTAATATCTTACGCGAATATGATATTACTGTTCATAATATATATACAATAACGACGGATAATGGGTCCAACATGTTGAAATTAATACAACTTCTGGAAGACGAGCTAAGTGTCTCTAATAGTGACATAGAAGAGGGTGAAATAGACCACACCTTCCTTGAAATATACAACAAGGATTTTTTTTTGGAAGGCGAAAGATTGTTTTTTCCAGAAGAAAATGGTTCAGAGTTATTAATAGGTGTGCGTTGCGTTGCACACACGTTGCAATTAGCAGTGCACGATGCGTTGCAAATTTTTGAAGTTCACGAATTGTTGCGAAAAGCAAGAGAATTAGTAAGAAAACTTCGTACTTCTTCTGTTACAATTATTTTAAAATCCACAAAATTGCGAAAACCTATTTTAGACTGTCCAACTAGGTGGAACTCTACTCTCACTATGTTGGAGCGATTAACAGAATTAAAGGACCTCTGCGTGCAATTGAAATTAAACGACAAATTCTTGTCCGACGATGATTGGGTGTTAATATCACATTTAATTGCGGCACTCGAACCAGCGAAAATTGCAACCAAAAAACTGCAATACGAACAGTTAACCATGGGAGATTTTTATGCACTATGGTTACAATGCATTTTAAGTTTAAAAAAAAATTGAAAATAACGATTTTGCAAAAATTTTGTTAAACACGATATCTAACCGGGAACGTCAAATATTATCGAACAAATCTTTATTGTGTTCTATTTTCTTAGATGTTAGATACAAGAATTTATTATCCAAAGACCAGAAAGATATTGCTATTTTACACTTAATTAAGATATGGGAAAAATCTGAAAAACTAAATCGTAATAACGTTCGTGAAGTAGCAGCAGAAAGTTTTTCTACTTCTACCTCAAACGACGATTTGGAAAGAGTTTTGGTAGAAAAAGACAATGAATTAGAACTAAATAGAGAAAATTCATCTTTTAATATAGCGGCAGCATTAAATACGTTTTCTCAGACTCCTAGGATCGACAAGAAGGAAAATATCCTGGAATACTGGGACAAACACGAATATCGAGAATTAAAAGACCTTGCAAATATTGTACATGCAGTTCCGCTGACACAAGTTTCAGTCGAGCGACTATTTTCCGGTCTAAAGTTTGTTTTGAACGATTACAGATCTCGGTTAAACCATGACATTTTAGATGATATCATGATTGTGAGGACAAATTTTAATTAAGTTTTATACGTATAGGTGTATGTGCCCGTCTATTTTCTATTTTCTTTACTTTTTGTAAATATTTTGTTTGAGTTATTTTGTATTTCTTGTATTGTGTTGTGTACGTATGAATGTGTACGTGTGCGTTTTCTCTACCTTTCGTACGTAGTTTTCCAAATTATTTTGTATTACTTGTATTATCATATGATGTATATATTATTTTACATAATATAAGTTCATTCATTTTAAATCTTATGTCCGTATTTTTGTCATTACACACCATTTTATGCGTAGTATTTCTTTCGTAAATTTTGTATGCGTTTAAAATAGGCGTGTCATCCTATCAGGTTTAACAATCTGAAACCAATAAAAATTTTGTATACATTTCCAAACGCTCAAGAATTCAAATGTTCGAACTTTCAAATTTTTAAATTTTCAAAAGTGTGAAATGTCAAATTCTTAAAATCTTCGGATTATTAAATTTCGTAACATTCAAAAGTTTTAATTTTCAAATTTTCCAATTTTTTAATTTTCAAATTTTCAACGTTTCTAATTTTCAAATATTCAAAAGCTTAAAACTTCAAACTTTTAAGAATTCGGATCTATTAACATTAAAAATTCTAGAAATTAAACAATTTTACGAATTAAGACTGTTCAGTTACATATACTTTTGCATATATTTTCTGCATATTTTATTATGTATAGCGCATACATAATACATATATTGCATGCTCATATGTATTGAACACTGAGTTTCTATTTTTACATACCACTTTCTTACAAATGAATAAATTTGGCTGTTTGTGTTCCAAAATAATATAGGGTAACTGTGCCAGTAGTCGGCCATTTAAGGGAAAGCGGAAATTCATGTTACGCGTTGTTATTATTAATATACTATTTTTAAATGCGTTATAGACAGTTAAATTCATTAAAGTATCTATTTTTCAAATGTGTGGATGATTTTTTTAATAGTATAACAATTTTTATTTAAAATATCTAAAATACCCAGAAATGTCCTTTGTACCAATAGTCAGCCAGTACAATCCTAACTCCAGCCTTTCATACACCAGTAGTCAGCCAGGTCCTTCTATTAGGCCACCCTATAGTATAGGGTGGTATAGCTAATTAAAATTGACTAAATTAATAAAAAAACGAAACAAATCTTTATTTCTGTGTTACAATACACAAAAACTACAACAGAACTTAAACATTTATTTCTTGGGAGCAAACAAAAAAATAAAATTAAACCTTTCTGTAGAAACGTCGAGTAAGGATGTACTCATTAGTTTACTGATAATGAGTTTCATTAGGAACATAAGAAACAAGTAAATGGTGTATCACAGATTTCGTCATAAGCGTGACCTACGAATTCAGTGCATTTTAAGTGATACCATATGGGGCATTTGTCGCATCCCAAATTTTTTTCATCATCATCTTCGGCATCACTATACAATTCGGTATTGCACATTCCGCACTTTTGCTTGCTTTCAGCATCTATAACCTTTTTAGTTAATTTCCTTTCATTTTTGCTCGTTTTTGCTACTTTACGAGTATTACCAACACATCTTTTTTTCTTCTTTCTGATTTTTGCAGCTCTTTTTCCTATTTCTGATCTTCTTTTTGCTGTAAAAAAGCACGATATGTTTCGGAAGATATTGCAGCTGGCATATTTTGAGTAGCAGTATTTTTTCTTTTGTTTGCTTTATTAATTGGATTTGGAAAAAATAAATGCTGCATGAAAGGAGATTTTTTGTTGTCTATTATACTATCAATCTCTTCCTTTCCTTCATTTTCCTTTCCGGCCTTAATTATTATATCACTTATGATCTTAACTTTATTACTACGATTTAAATCCTTGTTTTCTTTTTCGTTTTCACTTTTTTCTTTGGCTTCAGGTATCTCCAATATTTCGCGTTCTTCGGATTCAGGGTGTATCAACGCATCACTTACATCTAACAGTGAAACATTGTTATTGTCCAGATCATCAAGATATATAAATTCTGTCGAATCTAAATTTATCGCATCAGGTTTATCGAAACTTGGCGACTCAGTTTCTTTTAATGTATCATCTTCCTCTATGTGATATGTAGAAATAGTTTCAGTTCCTTCCGATTCGGTTTGTATGCCGTTTAATTTTGATAATATTTCATTTATATTTGCATTTTTATCCAGCTGTGGTTTCATAGCTGACAACACTTCGATCGTTATTTTCAACTTTTCATTCGAAATGTGGATGACATTGCTATTGTCTAACAATTTCTCGTGGTAATTTTTTATGCATTTAGAATAATCTACTAAGTTCGGATCAAACGGAAACAGACCACATTTTCGGAATCCATTTTTTAAGGAACTTATCAGTGTCGGATCCTTCACGACATCTTGTAATAACGGTGCAAAATTTATTTTTGTTACGCTAGAGTTTGAATTGTCTTCCTTATTTAACCACTGTCTGACAGTGTGTTTCCACTTGGATTTAAGCGGTTTAAATACACTCACGTCCGCAGGCTGCATAATATGAGTTGTATTAGGCGGAAGAGCATATAATATTATTTTATTCCTGTGACAAAATTCGCTAATTTCTTTAGTTAAATGAGATTTGTGCCCATCAATGAATAAAATAACGGGTCGCGTAATATTTTGTTCATCGATCCAAACATTTACATTATTTGCGATATATTCGAAAAATATGTCGCTGCGCATCCAACCTGTTTCTGATCTACCTAAAAACCATTTTTCTGGCATATTCTGAATAACAACTTTTGGTGGTCGTATGTACGGGTAAACAACCATTGGAGGGATAATGCCTCCATTTGCAGAAAATACCATCAATACAGTTAATGTTTCTTTTTCACCACTTTTCTTAACTTCATAGATATTTTTCCAACCTTTTGGAGCTAGAATTTTGCCGCTTTTGGGACACAAAGCGAACCCTTAATGGGGATGAATAATTCATCCCCATTAAGAATCCTAGTCGGGTCGGTCATAACATCTTCCACATCTATTTCTTGAAGATAGTCATGACAATTTGAAAACCATTTTCTGATATATTCTTCTGTAATACAACTTCTTCCTTTAGTTACTCCTTCAGGTTCGCGAAGTGCTATTTCAGGGTACCGATTTAAAAAAAGCTTATACCATTTTTCCCCTGGGCAGCCATTTTTAGAAGAAGTCCTACGTTTTGAATCTAATACAATTTTTTGCATACTATCTAATAACTCCTCTTTCTTTCGTGGGAATCCACATTTTGCAAGGTCTATTAACCACCTTACAATTTTCTCTTCTTCGCTTTTGGTTAAAAATGATTTTGGGCCCATCTGTCGAGGACCTTCCTTGACCCGTCCATGGATTCTATCCTGAAGATTACCGCGGGGTACTCCGTAAATTCTACTCGATTTCCTAATAGCGACACCATCGCGAATTGCTTTCATGGTGTTTTGAATCGCATTGTCCGAATATTGGTGAATACTTCTTTTAGGCGGCGCCATATCCATTAAATAACTAAAAATAAGGATAAAAGGGACAAGTGTATTTTTATATGTATTAATCGAATGTTAAGTGGTTCAAAATTCATGATGTGTGAATTCAAAATTTAAAAATATTTGTTTCTGAAAGTTCTAATTATTTAAATTATAACGGCCGACTACTAGACCAATTGTCTAATCGTCAGCCGTTTTGTGGTTTAAACGGCTGACCACTGGTTTTATATTAATTTTGGCGGAAAACAATAAAAGCGGATGATTTAGGAAAGTTGGCTTTATTTGTTGGGTAAATACGGTTGAAACTGGCGATTTCTTAACAATATCCAGTAGTCAGCCGGGGCGGCTGATTATTGGTTTTCTTTATATTTTGAATGCCAATAGTCGGCCACTTAAAAAATGCTTACTAACCTAAATTTATATACAATTATAATTTCACGAAAAGTTCATTCGAATGTTATTAATTGCGTACTCAAAAGTTGAACATAAAAAACTTGGTATTATTGTTGATATACACTATTTCCAAATGTCGCCTATAGTACTACATTAATTCAAATTGACTCACCAGTCGTCAACCGTCCAATCGCTAGAGGCATGAAACTTCCCACATTCGAAGGAGAGAGTACACTGATCATTGTTTCGTTTATATGTATAAGATTTTATTCCTAGTTTCTTATTTCTAAGCAATTTATTTCCGAAAAGGCTGACTACTGGGTAGGGGCCGAACTAAGGCACATTTACCCTATTTCTTACTTTATATTTCTAAAACTGCACACAATTATTACGATATACTATATTGTAGTCGGATTTTGCATGCACATATTAGGGTAGGCTCACTCTACCCGTCTAACTAATAGTAATATAAACAATGTGAATGTACTCTTGTATCACTTGTAACCCGCTCCGAGCGGGTTAACCTGCTCTGTGTACTATGTAGTAACCCGCTCCGTCCCGGTTACGACGGGTTACAGGAACTAACCCTTGGTAACCCGGGTTACGGTTAGGGTTAGGCCGCGGTTAGAATCCCTGGCTGAAACATTAACGTAAAATTTTTTCCAATTCTACCCGTACATACATATATATCTATTATAAACACATTATAATAAATTACATTCAAAATAATTGCATTTTTAATTACTTTTTCTTTCGAATCTTGCTCCCCTACACCCCTCTGCTCTTTTGGGGGCCCCTCTCCCCGCGTAATCTCCTCGCCTGTGATTTTTTTTATCATCGTGTGGGATATTTCTTATAGTTTCCTTCATCCGATAATGAAGTAATTAATGTATTATTTTTTATAGCAAATAGTAAAATTGTTTGAACATACAGGGCGATTCTCTCGCTAGAGTCCTCAACGGCGATGTCACCAACAATGAGCCGACTGCGCGATGTCGTTTCATCTTCGCCGGGCTTGCTTTGAAGGATTCCTCCCTATATTGTCTCGAGCGTCGAAATCCACGTAACTCAGCGAGGCGCGGCTCATTGGCGGCATCGCCTTTAAGGACTCTAGCGAGACAATCACCCTGTATAATAGTTTACAATATAATACTTACCGTTTCCATATTTTCAACCATTTTTCGTTTGCAGTCTTTCTTCGCTTGGTCTGCATAAACGAATAAACAAACTGACCTTTACCTCGTTGCCTGGTTTCAATACGAGGCTGATTTCATGTTTTTAATTTAATTTCAAATCGCGATTTAGAGCATATAACCCCCTCCCCCCCACCATAAACATGACTCATGTATGAAAGAAGCTAATTCCCTTTAATTCACGAAAAAAGTTCACATGTAGATTGTGAAATCAACTTTGCTAACTCCAATTGTACCTTTAATTCACGAAAAAAAATATAAAAGTCCTTACGCAAAGATTGTGAAATCAACTTTGCTAATTCCAATTGTATTCTCGTTCTCCGCTCGAACACTGATTCCTCTGTCACTTTTTATACTTGACATTCCTTTGTTGGCCACAAATCAATTCAGTGCTCAGATTTTCAGCTTCGGTTTTAAGGAATTAACGGGCGAGAGGCCTGTAGTTGACACAAAAACTTTTACAAGAGGGACATCTTCTGTTAAAAACATCGTATGAAGATCATTTTGCGATGGAAGATAATAAAAACTTGGTCCAGACTAATTTAAACGAATCAAAGTCGGTAATAGATTCAGAGAGATGCGGAGAATGTGAAACATTTTATTTTAAGTTTACTTCATATTTTTTTTCTTATACAACGCCCGCTAATTCCTTAAAACCGAAGCTGAAAATCTGAGCACTGAATTGATTTGTGGTCAATAAAGGAATGTCAAGTATAAAAAGTGACAGAGGAATCAGTGTTCGAGCGGAGAACGAGAATACAATTGGAATTAGCAAAGTTGATTTCACAATCTTTGCGTAAGAACTTTTTTAATTTTTTTCGTGAATTAAAGGGAATAAGCTTCTTTCATACATGAGTCATGTTTATGGTGGTGGGGGTGTTTATATGCTCTAAGAATCGCGATGCGGCTAGCGACCAGAACGCAGCGGCTTTTTGTCGTTTTCATGAAGAACGCGAGTGGCTGATTTCATTTCGTTTGGATTTGTGGTTATGGGTTATATTTATTGATGACTGGGTAATTTTTTCACCCGCTCGGGGTTATTTTTTTTAAATATTGTATTGTCATCAAAACTACACACGCCTGCAAAGTTTCAAGACAATTAGATAGTTGGAAGTGGGTTAAATTTGAGTTGCCAGATTTGAACCATACATACAAACATACAAACAGAGGTTCGAAGCTGAATAACAATAAAAAATAATAATAATAAATAAAATAATAATAATAATAAAAAATAAAATCGCTTAATAATTAAACTCAATCAGTGAACTGCATATTAAGGATTCCCTTTTCAGAATCAGATTACTAAACATAGATTAGGTTTGATATATACAATTTATTTAAATAATTAAGGTATTAAATTCATCGTCTATAAATTGCATGTGAAGTTATCACATTTTTAAAGAAATTGAATAATTGAGCCTATTGCAGGTGAGATACTCAGAATTTGGTGACTGGGTTCTCCAACGCATTCTGAACTCCTTTGAAAGAGGCTTTAGCGATTAGTTATCGATAACGTAGGAAATTTAAGAAACTAATTGGAAGACCGTCAATTGATCTTTATTACTGCATATTAGGGCGGAGCGAAACTATATAGGCGAAAATTTAAATTTGAACTTTCAGTTGGCCTGGGTGCGGCATAGTTGTCTTTTGATTAACCAAACACAACTGTAAAAAAATTTGGAAAAATATTCATGTCTGCAGGTTCCTTTTTCCCTTAAAAATGTAAAAAATAAGGTTCACAATATTATTTTTCACATTTTTAAGAGAAAAAGGAACCTACAGACATGAATATTTTTCCAAATTTTGTTTACAGTTGTGTTTGGTTAATCAAAAGACAACTATCCCGCACCCAGGCCAACTGAAAATTCAAATTTAAATTTTCGCCTATATAGTTTCGCTCCGCCATACTGCATATGTCATTTGAAATTTTGATTTACGAAAAATTTTCTGGTTATGACGGAACGACAAGTAAATTTTTTTGTTATATTAATGACAATTTGGTTGATGCATGAAACGGCTAGAATTATGAATGGGATGAAGTGAACTTGTATCAAGGTAGAATAATCATTTAAGGTTTAGCTGAATATGTGGAATAACGTAATGAGATGAAAAAGTTTGCGTAAGTTTTCAACTAATTAAATTCTAATAATATGATAGCTTAATAACGTAGAATAGCATAAATTAAAGTTTTTATTGAAAGCTTTGCATGGATTTCCAATTTTAATTCTGTTAAGCGATAATTAATTAATCTTTAATGTTATAGTGTCAGAATACGTGTATAATACGGTCAGATAAATACAATGGTATTATATTATGACATTCCAGAATATTCAGAAGGATTCTTTCTTAAATTTGAAACCAAACTGACCACATTTGTAACGTAAAATTTTTGCCAATTGCGGTGGACCACAGTAAAACACTGTCACCTTGCCTTTTTTCTTGTCCTGGAGCTGTTTAAAGACTTTATCCCAGTTTGGTCGGCCTGCGTTTGTTCGCGTTTTTAAACCTGTTATAAGATCTCGTTTCTCCTGAAAAATTAAATGAAAATTCCTTCAGTCCATTATACCTCGTCCATTTTTGAGACCATATGTTACAATTATTTTCATTATGAAATTTTTAAATAAAATAATATTTCTCGTGAGCTTTACGTTGCCATGATGTTACTTCGATTTAACACTTTTTCTGTATTTAAATCTAGAGCGTTAAAGCTTCTTAGTAGAAAATAATAGACAGGTTAGACAAACCATTTGATGAACTAAATCCATAGCTAATTGCAGACTAACAGCTTTTATATCATTCTTCTGTAGTGCACTGGTAATGTACATATGCATCTCAAGAAAACGTTCCATAGTGTTACCGAGTTCCGCTTGTTCCATTTCCAATTGAGATAGTAGATTTACAAACCACTCGAATGATCTCTGATCTCTATTGATCCAGAAGAAATCTACCTGTAACAAGAATGATTTAATTGTGACAAAATGCATAATATGTTGCATCAATTTTTGTTAGTGCAATGTCTTCAATATTTATCGCTATTGTATAAAGGGAGTGTACAAAGTATTTTATACCGATTGTAATGAAATATTATAATTTCTAGATAATAAACCGAAAAATATTTTATCCATTTTCAGGTACCCGGCATACACATTTTGCCGCAGAACATAATGGATGTATAATGAATTAATTTTATACAATTGTGCTGCTATGTGACTACAAGGTAAATGCAGTAAGGCTAGTTTAATGTAGTTTATGATTATCTCTGATTTATTACTAAATTATACACACCACTTAAGCACAAAACACGTGAGTCTGTTTTAATAAAATTACAATGACAACATAAGTGAATTTGGTAAATATGCATAAGGGGCCGCAGCTGCAATTTTTTGGAATTTCAGATATGTCGTAGAGGGGCGGATCCTGAGTAATGTGAACTTTGTCCGAAGCGTGGGACGATCGCGGTCTTAGAGTCATGAAGAATTAAAGTTCCCGTATATGCAGGGTTCCCAAAATTGTTGGAGTTTCATGAGAGAGATGACTCGTGGGGTAATTTGAAAGAAGTGTTTCCTGAGCTGAAATGTTCTCCGAGGCTTTGTTAACGAGACATTAACAAAAAACCCTCTCTCCCTCTCTCCCTCTCTCCCTCTCTCCCTCTCTCCCTCTCTCCCTCTCTCCCTCTCTCCCTCTCTCCCTCTCTCCCTCTCTCCCTCTCTCCCTCTCTCCCTCTCGCCCTCTCGCCCTCTCTCCCTCTCTCCCTCTCTCCCTCGTCTACTGGCCGAGCTCCCGTGGTAGCGTGGCTACGCGCTTGGGTTACCTATGGTTCAGTATATGTGACGTGGTAGCGTGACTTATACGGTTTGGGGCTAGATCAGGAGGTCGGAGGCCCTCACGCTACTGTAATAAACAATGTAAACGTTGAATCAGTACCCGAGGTGAGGTCAATAACAGCATCCACTTATGTTGAAGTAAATGTAATGTAACAAGTACCATCTTCTTTTTGTCATAACTTTTGAATCTCGATCGCCCCACGCTTCGGACAAAGTGCAATTACTCAGGATCCTCCCCCCCCCCCCCCTACAATTTATCTGAAAGTCAACAAAATTGGAGTCAAGGCCCCCTTTTATGCACAATTAACGCAAGTTTAACAGTTCAAAGTAAATATGCGCAAATGTTCGTCACAAATAAAATTTTGAATACGTTTTCATTGATGTCTCACAATGAATTGTTAATAAACTGATTTTCAAGCCTTAAGAATCTGCATGTTGCCAGGATGCAACTTGCAAATTAGTTGATATGAAAGTTTCTTTGCTTGAAGAAAAATATTTGTTCAGTTTGGGCCAAGACAGACTCCGTGTGTCCTTTATAGAGAGCCAAATAAACTATAAACTCATAAATATCTGGAGTTGGAAAAATATATAAAGTAACCAAGAAACTGCTGTTTGATGAAGTGCATTCAGAGCATGTATTGTGAAAAACTTAATGTGTATCCAATAGCTTTGTGAATTTAACAACGTTACAGCTGTCCTTGTTAAGGGGGTATTCCCGTTTTACTGCCCGTTTTCAACGCTATTTCGGGAACTTATTTAACAGAAATTATAAAATTATACTGTATGACGTTTTGCGTGCATATTAAGGTATGTTTGGAGTGAAACTCAGAATTTTTTTGAGCGTTTTTATTGAAGATTTACAGAGTTATACATAATCCATGGCGTAGACCACCATAAAAAGGATTTGACGAGCGCACTCGTCGCGGCTGTTCCCGCCATGTAAAATTAAAAACCCAACACTTATTTTCATACTTAGTGACTATGATCGGTTCTTCAGTCATCCCCAAAAACTCAAAATTAATGAACTGGCGGCATTTTAAACAAAAGCAATTGATTTTTACAGAATAATTTTGACTGTTTTGGCCTGACAATATTGTTTATTTTTAATGAGAACAAAGCGGGAGGCACCGATCATAGCCATTCATAAGCTGAACACGTATGCGAAACCACTACCCGATCCGTCGAGTTTCTGAGAAATCACTGCGCTCATCTTAAGAAATGTCGTTTTCAGAAAAACGCATTTGAAGGGGAACATATACCCAGAGAGGCCTTGCAGACTGACGTTCCTTGGGATTTTGTTTTAAGAAAGTATTAACATTATTGCATGCCTAATTAATTTAATAATTATGTCATGTTTGGCTATAATACTTCATTTTTATGTGCAAAAATAGCCGTATAATACAGTTGTAGAGGCTAGTTATAAATGTGTAATTCGCTGCAGTGAAACAAAGACTGTTTCCGACGTGACCAATTTACAAATAGTTACGTTTGTAAGAAATGACAGCACTCTGAATGAAGCCTTTAATTTTCGGACATGAAATCTTGCTGTTTTATGCAATAAAAAAGAAACTATGAAGCAAAATAAAAAATAAGCCCGTTGAAATCTGCGCAATAGTGTATCATATAGCCATGAAAAATCGGAAGTAAATCGGTTGATTAATTTTTTAGTAATCGTGGATACTGTGTTTGCAAACCTGGTTTCATGAATAATGTATTTGAAACAGGGATCCAATGAAATTGTTAATTATTGTAAATTAAAGTTATTTACCGAACTTTTACACATAAATAAAAAGTGTTCGAGAAGCATTTAAAATTTGAAAATTTGAAAAATTTTTTTCTTCAGTTTTTCGGACTTTTTTCGAAAACCGTTTGTCGCACGGGAAAATGTAATACAATATAAAAGATGCTCCCTGTCCGGATCTACAACTTTTGTTTGACATATTTTTCCGAGTAATAAATAACTTGGATGATATTATATAAAATATACTTTTTGAGCTGTTAAATAATTATTTAAATGTTCAAGGGGCCCAGGGGCACCTTTTCCATTTATCCGATCGGGCTCAAACTTTACACAGATTTTTTTTAATTATTTGGAACTATTCTGTGGGGTGTCCCGAAGAAAATTCAGAAGTCGAAAATAAGAGCCACCCTAAAGTTGTTCAGATATATTGGCCAGTGGATTCGTTTCCGCGAGCAGCGCTCGAGGAGAAATCAGCCACCACCACCTGAAGATCGTGGATTGGCACTTGGAGTTGCGGGGGCCCCGAAGGGTATGGTGGGGTAACGGGAATGCTGTTCGGCTCCGCCTGAACGTAGCCGTGTGGCTGTTATTTATTCTTAGCGCAATAGTTGTATGCGTTACGAAGCGATGTGTAAACCAATACGAGATGAAGCTATCAAGAAAGAATCAATGTTCTGAACAATAAAACTCCTGAATTTTTTCGGAGTTAAAGGGGTAGACACGTCACGTGACCTGGCCGATTTGGTAGGTCGGTATTACAGCAGGTTTTTTCTGCAATGGTAATACCCATAGATACGCGGCTGCCTGGTGCACGCGAGAGGGAGCTGTTTACTATTTCCGTATTATATTCTGAATAAGGAAAGAAATTCTCAGCTGTTGCGTTGTACTTGTAAATATTTAAACGAAAAGTCTGCTGGTACTGCAAACGTAGAAAATTCATTGTACATTTTAATTACTTGAAATGTGCTTATGCTACAATATTCTACGTTGGCAGTAAGGAATTATAAGTGAAAAGGAAAAATAGATGAGGGGATGTCCCCAGAAAATGAAGTTTGTTAGGTTAGACATTTTTTAATTAGAAAAATTGTGAAACAGAACATGAAATACACTTATTACAGCAGAAAGCAGTTATGAACAAACATTATATATAAAATTGTGTTGGTTGTTGAATAGGGCTAGTGAAAATGCACAGGCTGGATGCGCGTGATTATTATGTGGTCCCCTCCTCGAAGTGACAGAAAATATAACCTATGTATATGCTATATTACAATAAATGTTTAGCGGCTATTTCATTCTTTTGCGCTACATTTGTGAACTTTTTGTCATCCTTCCGAAACATTATTACGCCAAAATAAAATATAGGTTATATTTTCTGTCACTTCGACGACAGAAAATACGCTCCTCCAAGTAACAGAAAATCCGCTCCTCCTAGCCCGGTCGGCGTCATGGAAGGGGTACCTCCTCCACCCTGCATTTGTGATAGTTGCAACAATATTCCTAAGCCCAGTGTACATATGTACACTCTGGTTTGATCTGCAAAAATAAATAAATTTAATAAAAATTATTTTTGTGTTTATACCACTTGAATGTAAAAACTGATACTTACACTTCCTAAAGAATCCATTATTATTATTATTTGCTATTTCTCATAAATATTTTCTTGCAATGGCACTGACCCCTTTTGATTACAGGTAGTTGTCATAGAACCTGCAATAAAAAGTTAGAACGAGTTGTAATTGATCTGAACGCAGTAAAAATGTAAATGTATGTATGTTATATACTTATCTTTATGTTTGTGGAGAAGACTGCCTTCCTTTCCTCGCTTCATAGAGCATGATTTTCACTTTTGATACTGGTTGCTCGAAATATCTAAAGCAAATTCTAATATGAGAGAAACATTCATGATGATTTCCAATTAATCCAATTATTTGCATAACAAAAGTATGTGTCATACTTACGCTTTTATACATGTCATTTCCACTTGATATCAGGGATTGTAACCCGTACCCTTACCGCGTTCGGTATCTCGTATTGTAGACTAACCTGCCTAACCGGGTAACACAAAATATATATAACCCGATTAACCCGGTTAACCCGGTTAACGCGGGTTACAGTGAGGGCGGCATCTCTTAGCCGACTTTCTCGACTAACGGGTCGGAAAAAAAAATACCAGACAAATCGGTCCGCAACTTTTTATGGTTATTCTACAAACCATTGGCTATCGCAGAAAGCAAAATCGATTTTTTTTTAATTGTATCATCATACTTTTTTTACACTGTGTTTTTTTTAGTTGTGGTTCCGCAATAGTGGCACTCATACAAATTATCAATCTCTTTGGAATTTTTATTTTAGATAAGTTTATGATCCTAAACCTGACCCGCCACAGAGGTGTCTCTTGTTCAAGACGTCATATTGAAGCACAATTTTTGCATAAAAAGTTACCGAAAAATTTGTTTTTTATACTCTTCAAGTAGATAAATACTATGTAAAAAGTTTTGCACCATTATATTTGTTATTCATTCAGTAAAACAATCATATAGATTGCTCAGTTTTTCGGCCGGATGACCAGAGTATGTACCCCCTTAAGTGTCTGCCTAGACTAGACTGTCTTATGTGACTAGTAACCCGCTACGAGCGGGTTAACCGGCTCTTTCTAGAATTTAGAAACCGTTCTCTCGCGGTTAGTATGGGTTACAGTAACCTTCCTTGGTTAACCGGTTTCGGGTTAGGGTACGGCGCGGGTTACAATCCCTGCTTGATATGAAAGAATAGCTACAGGTACTTATTATTAGGAGAGTGTGAAAATGCCCACCACCACCCCCGTCATAGACGGTCCTACTCACTCTTCGTATGTATCTTCTACATTCTTTCTTACTTACATTTTGGAACATTACTTATTCGACAGCTCTTCATATGCGCTGAATGCACTCGCCGGTGCAATAGGGACATTGGATTGCAATTGCTTATTCGACCGCTCTTCATATGCGCTGAATGCGCTCGCCGGTGCAATAGTCACTTTGGATTGCAATTGCTTATTCGACAGCTCTTCATATGCGCTGAATGCACTCGCCCGTGCAATAGTCACTTTGGATTGCAATTGCTTATTCGACAGCTCTTCATATGCGCTGAATGCACTTGCCGGTGCTATTGCGATGTTGTCATCCATCGTTTTATGTACTTTCTTGTGTACTCGTACCTGCTCCTCCTGTTTTTATGTACGGAGGTTCTCTAATCGGCTGTTGTCGATTGTATCTACTATCTATAATTTCTAGCAACATGCAGTCCTCATAGAACTTCCTCAGTTTTTCCTCCATCTCTGTTGCCCAGAATCGATCATCACTTGATACTGTTGTAACCTTCATTCCTTTCGGCTTCCATAAACAAAAACAAGCCCGTTGCCTTTTCGTTATGTGCAATTGTCCTTGCACTTGATAATAGTAGTGAGGAATTTTATTCATTTCACCATTCCGGAAAATACGCCGTATTGCAGGAAGTTTCTGTATTGCTTCAGCAGGCGATAAATCTTTTGCCGATTCAGGAAATTTTATTTGGACGATGGCATCTTCATTCTTCACGAGGCCGTCAGGAGTTGCACCTAAGGGAGGCACAGTGTCATCGATGAAGAGGCCACACGTTAGAATTTTCATTTTGTATTCTTCTTCCATTTGTCTCAAGGCGTTTGCCTCATTTTCCCTTCCGTATTCGAGAGCACATAAATTTTGAAGTTGCGGGTATATTATACTTTTCACAGTCGTTGCCCGTGGTGTAGTATTTCGTAATCGGCATACCGTGCCGAAATTGGAAGCAGTTAATAATTTTTTCCTATAACAAATCCACTTTTCGCTATTCGCCTGATTGCGAGTTTCCTCTTCGATTTCGCCTCGCTTCCTTTGCCACTCCTCGAGTAAAGCCGCATGCCTTTCACACTCGGAAGAGTATACTGTCTCTTCCATATCTGATTTTTCTGCGCTGGGGCCGTAATCCTGGTCGCACGATTGTTTTTTATTTCGGAAGGAGGATGCTTTCTCTTCTTTTCTATATTCCAGTGATTTTTCTGCTGCACGCTTCCGACATCCTTCCAGCTTTCTGACCATGGTTGGCGGCTCTTTATTCATTGCCGTACTCAATCTGCTAAACGCCTCTTTTGCGTTATATTGGACGACTGCAGCGGAGACTCTACCCTGATACGAGCCCCCTCGTCCAAAATTTATCCTTTTGCCTCCGATGAATTTAGCAATGATATTATTAAAACTTTCAACAGCATTGTTATTTAGACCGCGCAGCAAACTGTCAGCTTTAGCGAAAAGTGGCTGCATCGCTTCTTCGATACTTTTATAAATACCAGCATTTCTCAGTCGTGGAACGTAGTCTTCTCTGTTGGGATCAGAGTATTTATTACAGAAGTATGCTAACTTCTGACACTCCTTGTGTTCACCGAAAACGTGACTCGGTACATTTGTCAAGTCTTCCTTCAAATTTTGTATTCGTTCCTCGAGTGTTATTTCTTATTTGAGCCGGTATTTTGCAGCTTTCTTTACACCAGTACGCAGGTGGAGAGCATTATTCTGTACGGCAGCTCTTAGATCTTTATTGCGGCCTTTTGCTACGATTTCGGTTATTTTTCTACTGAAATTGCGTAACAGGTGCATTCTATTTTTTGTACCTGCACCATGTACTTTTCATATGGATTACTGTCCAATATCTTCTTGTACACACTGCTATCGCCATCGGCAACTAATATAGAGTATATTAGGCCGTGCATATCTATGCTGCAATTGAAGCCTTCGACAATGGCAACACTCTCCATGCCAGTTGAACACTGATTACGACCCCAGTTCTTGAAGCAACGATGCTCGCGCGGTTCTTCCTTCTTCGTAGATGCTATTTGGCAAGTCATGCAGAATTTATTCTTCACGCTGATGTACGGCCCTTTCTTCGTTTGGTATCCCACAATGGCTCCTACGCCAGAAAGAGAAATGTAATCTCCTCCGCGGTATGACCTTTTCATCCAGCTGTCATCTGCGACAACTGGGATAAACGGTACATTAGATTCTGGATATACGTCGCCTCTTGCTATAGCTAATGCTTTTTCCTTTTCTCCAGCATCTTCCATTTCGCGTTGTGCGGCCACTTCGAGGCCATCGATTAGGTCCTTCTGACACGTCTCGTAGATCCTTTCCGTCATACAGGACACGTTCACGGCAGTCAGTATGTCCTCCAGTTGATTATATCCGCCGCCCGTCATCATTGTTGCGGCAACAGCGGCGTGGTTGATATCCATAGTGGCATCACTCTTCCGAAGACAGGATTTGCGCTTTGTGTATTTACACATTTTGCACTCTACATAATACACTTTTTCTAATCCATTCTGTTCACATCTAACTATATCAAAATCTTCGATGCCACAGCCAATAGTCGAATGTTTTCGAAGATTTTTTATTTGCTCGAAAACATGCGGAAAATCAACGAAGCCTATTCCTTCTGGAATTGGTTTTTCCGACTGTTGTGGTTCTGCATTCTCCACCACCCAGTAATCGGTGTCACTTCCAACATCTTTATTCGTTTCTTCGTTGACGGCTGTTACGGAATGTATCTCATCGCTGTTTGTGTCGAAATCTATTTCTTGTACAATTTCTTAGTAGTATGGCAAGGGGGATTCTAACCCAGGTCCTCTGAGGGGGGCGCGGGGGCGGGTGGAAGTGAGGGCGCGCGGGGGAGTGCGGTGGGGGGAACTTTAGGCGCGGGGACAGCGGGGAGTGGAAGACTGGTTGCGCGCGCACGAGCCGCGGAGTGGGGGAAGCCGTAATCGTGGAGGGGATCAGTCCAGGCCGAGCGGCCGCGGAGACCTCTTCAGACCTGCCCCGCCGTCAGAAATTTTTTCAGAGGGGAATGACCTGCAGCCGAAATTTTTTGCGTACCTAACCGAGGGAGGGACGACCTTGGCCCACCCCCGAAAATTTTTTCACCCCTGGCCTACACCGATTTAGCGAACCGCCAAGCGCAGAGAAATAATAATAATTTATCAGAAATTGTTTCGAGCGACGTTTTACAAATCGCATATTCGGGGAGGGAAAGAGACGGCACTACATAGTTGTAAAGCTAAATCCTGAGAGAGGGAAAGAGACAGCACAATCGCATGCATTCTAAAGCTAACAGTATTTCAAAATGTTTTTCAATCTTAACGTCGCAGCGTATCGCGAGTAATTTGACTCCCCTGGAGCAGCCGTGCGGGATGACATCATTTTCGCGGCTCGAGTCACAGAATTATGCGGTGTCAGGAGAAATAATACTTTTGGGAACGTCGAATCTTAGAATTGAGGAGAGAAGGAGGGTAAATAAAATGGAGAAATAATATAAGTTTAAGAAATTTATTTTAATATTAAAGCATGTAAAATAGAATAATAATTTAACAATTTTTCTTCCTACGAGCATCAGCCAGAATATCACTGATGGCACATGCTACCAGTTCGCAATCTACGAGATACTCCTCGTCGTAATATTCGCTATCGCGTATGATTTTAGCAGCACTGCGCGTATCTAATGTTTCGCAGGCAACACCGCTCTGTTGCAACACGTTAACAAAACATTCAAATTTTACTCTCACATCTTCCGCAGTTTGATGCAACCGCGGATACACATAGCTTACACATGGCTTAAGATTACATAAAAATGATACTGTATTCGGTTTAAAATACAGCGACTTTTCAAGTAGCGTCATCTTTACAATCGGTGAATTAAAGATCCGAACAAATTCCAATACTAACTCATCAATCTGCATCGAGTCAGGTTCAGGCAATTGTGCACGTTCTTCGATGGATGATTGGCTGTCGAATAGCAGATTCCATGTATGCCATGGTAATATGAGATGCTTCCCATGATTGTCGCCGATAAGAACTTCTACATCGGCCATAGGTCCTACGTTGATTGCAATTTCCAAATACTTGCTACCCACGGATGTTAATGCGTATCTTCTGACCATGATACGCGATGCTCGGCGCGGACTAAGAGAACAATCAAAGCTATGAAATTGTCCGCTCGTATCAGGAATAAACATAAAAAATTTCGAGAAGTTATGAAAATTGAGCCATACCTGTTGAATGTATTCTCCTTGCATGTAGCCACACTATTTTCACCCATCATTGGGACGGTATAATTTATGCGTCCAGCGTTTCTTTCGGCACTGGTATTATACAGTTTGGAACACTGTCTGTTCCGTCAAAAGTTGTTGCGACTGCTGAGCGATTGATGGAATAACGTCCGGGAGCCGGCTTAAATAGAGGCTAGTTGTTTCCCCCCACCACAACATTTTATTCTAAAGCTGCCAATTTTCCAGAACGTTTTTCAATCTTAATGTCGCAGCATATCGCGCGATTGCATGTAATGTAATCCCCATTCTCAAGGATAAAAGTCTCGACACGTGTTGAATGTAATATAATACTTTTGGAAGCGTCGAATCCTAGAATTATGCGGTGTTGGCAGAAATTGAATCGAATGATCTTGCGCGCTAATTCGTCATACGTGTGAATCGTGGAAAGAATTATGCGATATCAGCAGAAACTGTATAGAACAGTGTTGGAACGGATCGTCGTTTTTGCATGCGATGCATTAGAGGGAGGGGGTACACCGAAAGAAATAGACAGAGACGCCAAGTCGTTGTACCAACCATAAAAGCATGCTCTAAACTGCACAAAGCGTCAAACACGTTGTAACACATTGCGCGGATAATACATTACATTTACATTCCATTTACGATCATGGAAAAATTCGCACAAGTGGAACGCCAACTGCGGGATCAATCTGCACGATTGATTTCACGCGAAGAATACCTCGCGTGGGAAGAACGGTGCAACGAGTGTATCGAATCTTTGGAAGAACACAGCCGAGTCAAACGTCCTCGATTATCGATCGGTGTTCGACAATCGCTGGTTGCTCGAATCGCGCAGCTCGAAGGGCTGAAATATTCGTTGCGCGGACGTTTCGTGCGCGAAGGTGCCGGACATTCGAGCACGGGACTTTTGTGGCGCGAAATAGACACTGCGTTCGATAGCCGCGTATTAACTGGTGCCGTGCTAAATTCGAATTACATCGAACCGCGCAACTTCCTCCAGGATGCGGCGGCCATTGTTTTGGAGCATGTGCGGGGTCCTTTGAGGAAACATCGAAACCTCAAAGTGAACACGGTGTTCAACGGCGAATTTGTGGCAGGTGACAAGCAAGCTTGTAAAAGCATCAATATCCGAAACTGCGAACTCTTCGGTACATCCGATCTGCAGGAGTGGTACCAACGATGCGTCATCGAACCAACCCTGGCATCGCTGGAAGAGTTCCAGGAACGCGACAGCGGATGGGCATTGACGAGAATCCTGAATTTGACCGTCAATGTCAACAAGTACAATCCGTTGCGCGCAGGGTGTCACTACAAGTTGCCGCGGGAAATATCGCTGAAGAAAGCGACGATTATCATGCAATCCCCGGACAACGCCTGTTTCGCTTGGGCAGTGGTCGCCGCTCTTCATCCCGCCGGCAGACATGCCGATCGTCCAAGTTCATACCCCGACTATGCTTCAGTACTAAATCTCCAGGGCATTGAATTTCCAATGTCTCTGGAGCAGATTGGGAAGTTTGAACGGCTGAACAACGTCTCCGTCAACGTGTACAGCTTCGAGGAGAAGAAAGGGCCAACAGTCTTCCCACTGCGCCTCACCAGCCAAAAGAGGGATCGGCACGTCAATCTGCTCTACACGCCGAACCAAGAGCACGGCGATGTAGGGCATTTTGTACTGATCAAGGACTTGTCCCGGCTGGTGGGCATGCAGCTGAGCAAGCACAAGGCAAAGAAATTCATCTGTGATCGGTACGTATATAAACTTATGAAATGTTGAAATGTCTCGCGAAACAAATATTAAATAAAATATTTTTGGGTTTACAGATGCATGCACTATTTCAGATGTGCGGAGAAGTTGGAGGTTCATTCGCTGGACTGCAGCAAGATGAACGACTGCGCCATTCTGCTGCCCAGCGAAGGCAACAATCTGCTCAGCTTCGACAACCACTGCAGAAAGGAGCGACTTCCTTTCGTGGTGTACGCAGATCTCGAGTGCATCATCGAGAAAACGGAGGACAGTCGGAGGGGTGAGGAGGATCGCAAATTGCACACGTACCAGAAACATAAGGTGCATAGTATCGGCTATTATATGCATTGTTCGTACGATACATCGCTATCGATGTATCGATGTCACCGCGACGCGGATTGTGTTTCATGGTTCGTCGAAGAACTGAAGAATTTTGCAGACTTTGCCAAACCCGTCCTGACCAGTAATGTTCCCATGCTGGATTTAACCTGCGAACAGTGGACGACATTTCGCAATGCAACAGATTGTCATATTTGCGAAGAGCCATTCGAGGTTAGCGATATACGAGTTCGCGATCATTGCCATCTATCCGGACGGTTTAGAGGCCCGGCACATTCGGAGTGCAATTTAAATTATAAAAATGCGTTTTACATCCCCATCGTTTTTCATAATTTATCCGGCTACGATTCACATTTTATTATCGAGGAAATAGCTACCGCTTTCGAAGGTCACGTTGACGTATTACCCATAACTAAAGAAAAATATATTTCCTTCACAAAAAATGTCGAAGATACGACTGAATCAGAGTCGCTAAATTGTATTAAATTGCGATTCATCGATTCGTACAAATTTCTCAATACCAGTCTCGACAAATTAGCATCTTTTCTTAGCACAGATAAATTAAAAATTTTACGATCCAAATTTGAAACATTATCCACCGAGGATTTCAATTTATTGACGCGAAAGGGTGTCTTTCCGTATGAATACCTTGATTGCGCGAAAAAGCTGCAGGACCCATGCTTACCGCCGCGCGAGTCATTCTACAGTTCGTTAACGGGCGAGACAGTGTCCGAGCGCGATTACGCGCACGCCGAGACTGTCTGGCAGCGTTTCGACATTAGAACCTTGGGCGAATACAGCGATTTGTATTTGAAAACAGATGTCTTGTTATTGGCAGATATTTTTGAAAATTTTCGCGAAAGTTGCATCAAGAGTTACGGATTAGATTCGGCACATTATTATACTTTACCTGGTTTCACGTGGGATGCCATGCTAAAACATACCAAAATTACATTCGAATTGCTCACAGACGTCGATATGGTCATGTTTGTCGAACGCGGTATACGCGGTGGTTTAAGTCAATGTTCCGGAAGATACGCACATGCCAATAACAAGTACATGCCATCTTACGACGCATCGGAACAGTCATCGTACTTGATGTACTTTGACGTAAATAATTTGTATGGATGGGCAATGTGTCAACCCCTGCCATACGCCAAATTTCAATGGGTCGAAGATGTTGCAAATTTTAATGTGTCTTCCATCGCTGTCGATTCGCCCACGGGATACATTCTCGAGGTAGATCTGGAATATCCACAACGTCTGCACGACGCTCATGCAGATCTGCCGTTCTGCCCGACGCGTGCCAAACCACCTGGCAGCAGACAGGACAAGTTACTCGCGACGGTATACGATAAGCAGCGTTACGTTATCCATTATCGCAACCTGCAGCAGTGCACGCATCACGGTCTTCGTATTACAAAGATACACCGCGTGTTTCAATTCGATCAGTCCCCCTGGCTCCGCGATTACATCGAACTCAATACGCGGTTTAGAACAAGCGCGACAAATGATTTTGAAAAAAATTTATACAAATTGATGAACAATGCGGTATTCGGTAAAACTATGGAAAATGTGCGAAATCATGTGGATGTAAAACTTTTAACACATTGGGAAGGGCGATATGGCGCGGAGGCGATGATCGCGAAACCGAATTTCCACAGCAGAAGTGTTTTTTCGGAAAATTTAATAGCCGTTGAATTGCGAAAACTCGAGGTGAAATTCAACAAACCGATATACGTGGGTATGTGCATTCTGGACATATCAAAAATTTGTTTGTATGAATTTCATCATGAGCACATGTCTCCCCTGCACGGACAAAATTGTAAAATTCTATACACCGACACAGACAGTCTCATTTATCACATTAAATGCGAAGATATCTACGAGACCATGAAACACAATATCGATAGATTTGACACATCCGATTATCCCATCGACAATCCATATAATATGCCACGCTTAAATAAGAAGGTTCCGGGGCTGATGAAGGACGAAAATAACGGCGCGATAATGACCGAATTCGTAGGTCTTAGAGCGAAAATGTATGCGCTCCGCGTAGACGGTAAAAAAGATACGAAAAAGGCGAAAGGCGTCAAGACCAACGTCATAACCAGGACGATAACTTTCGACGACTACGCGCAGTGTTTGCACAGGGAGATCGAAATGGTTCGCAGACAATCATGCATACGGTCGAAATTGCACAAAGTGTACACCATTTCGGAATCGAAAATCGCTCTAAGCCCACACGACGACAAGCGATATATCGTACCCGATTCGACCGACACTCTGCCCTGGGGACATTATAATATACCATTGTAAAATTCTTCGCGCATGTATAGAAATTATTATATTTATTAAAGCATTATAAATGGTGGAATTATGCATAAAAATAAAATTGAACCATGTATATGTATCATTGTACTTATTGAACCATGTATTATTATGTTACAATACATTATTTTTATTTATCCAAGAATTGTGCGATTTATCAAACCCTAGCCACTTGACGTATACCTTATCCCCCTTCCTACGCAATACTTTTTCCACTAGATACACATCAGGATCGGTGACGCGTTGCAGCTCGTGTTCATAGAATCCTCCGGCAACAGGTTTTCCACAGTAATCGAGGAGCAGATACGTTGCGGGATTAGTTGCCTGTACTTTGGCTATCTCGAACACCTCCGTTGTCCAATTCGGCGTGTAGCCTTTATCGAAGATGGTTTTAAATTTGCTCACTCGCACAAACTCGCCCAACTTGAATCTTGCCGGAGCAGCGATCTTTACGTTGCTGTATACGGTGGCCAGCAGCTTATCGGCGATCGCTGGGGTAACATCGCAAGGACGCATTCCGATGGTTCTATGTTTTCGCGCGTTATACTCTGCAAGTAGACGCGATAGCGCATCGGTCCATCTGTAGGTTCCATTGAGCGTAAACAGTTTCCACATATTGTTCTTCAAAGTTCGATTGAAACGTTCTACGACGGAGGCCTTCATCACCGAATACGTCGAATAATGATTAATGTCATGCTTTGTCAAGAGTTTCTGCACATCGGCGTTGTAAAATTCTTTTCCTTGATCGGTTTGCAAATTTTTCGGATATCGATCTCTAAATATCTTTGCAAACGCTTTAGCCACCTCAGCACCACTTTTAGTCTTGAGCGGTACCGCCCATGCATACTTGCTCAGCACATCGATGACGGTGAGTATGTAGTGGTGACCTTGGTTGAATCGCGAGTATGGACGCATTTCTACAACGTCAGCTTGCCACAGATCATCGTATCCATGCACTATGACTCGCCTCCGCGGGAAATGTCTTCGAGCTGGAGCATGCAATTCCTCGACGAGTTGTCGCTTCTTGTGACCATGGTTTTCTTTACTCTTGGATTTCGACGATGGCTGCATGTTTGATCGCAGAGGTGTCTTTGACACGAATGATGCGATAATTATCGTGTACGCGCATTATGTGCGCCCCATCGGTCCGTTGACAAGTTCAACCGTCTCGCATGATTCTCCTTCGCAGCGCTGCTGCGGGATAGAATTCGACGCCTGCGATATCTTTTGAACGCTGTTTTGCAGCGCCAGCATCTCTCTCTTAAACATGATCAGCTTCTTCTCTAATTCTTCCTGCTGCTCTCTCAAAAGTTTAATGCTCTTTTCCACGTATAGTTTATTGACGGCATCGCTATCAGCCACCGGTTGAGCTACGCGTCGTATCTTGCGTGATTTTGCATCAAAGTCAGCACCGGCCACGCAAAGAGCGTTGTGTCGCATATAATTTCGAAGCAAACCGTTCCATTTGTAATAATCCATTCTAGCTGCGCCACTCTTCTCGAGCGATACTCCAAATTTGTTGATCGGCATCTCGATGCATACAGTGCGCATCATCGGTGCGCGGTTTTATTTATAATGAAGCCTCCCTCGTAGAGTTCCTCCACAATCGACAGAATTTCATTGTCGTGCGAGTTGTTGCCCGCCTGACGCGACGCTTCCAGCAAACGGTATCGATCCACAAGCTCGTTGGGATCGTCCCAGCGCATGTAATCGATCTTGTTATCATTTACCACCATGACTCGCGGCGCCGTTAGACCTTTCCCTGCTTTATTGGTTGATACACGAGGGAGTAGCGGTGCAATTACATGTTTGTACTTGTATCCCTTGTTTCCTAATATGGGATTTTGAGCAGAATGACCACGTCTGTAGGCATTCGTCGCCAGCAGTATACTTTTGTATTTTTGTTTATCGGCATCGGTGTATACAGCATCGTCGGGAATTCTCTTGAAAATCAGTTCGTAAAGGCCGGGCGTTCCTCTGTATTTTACACCGTCGATGATTATATTATCAGCCTTGTCCATATCGAACGCCTTATCCCCAAGCATCATTCTACTATCGCCAAAGTATACGCCGTACACAGTGTCTGTGACAGTTTCTTTATCCCTACTTATGATTGCGTCCATATATTTTTGTCCCAGGGGACCCAAATGGCTGCGAAACGTTTCTTGTCCCGCGGGTGTTTGAAGTTGCTGTCTAATAGATGCTGCAAACGACTCATCGGGAGTAGTTTCAAAAACATCGTCATCATCATCATCATCATCATCATCATTGGTTGTGAGCAATTGTACACTGGGAAATGTATTTATTGGCGGGGGAGGAACCGGGGATTCGTTTGATGCAACATTCTGCCGTTTTCGCTTCGATTGAACTGGTGTAGAGGTTACGAGTGAATACTCCGATGACGTGCGTGGTTTCCTCTTTCTCTTACGCGATATGCTCCATTTCGGCAGGATTTTTCTTTCCGGCGTTAATGTTTCATTCCCTTCAACGTTTGTGCTCATCAGCGGTGATATTTCAGCTTCTGCCGCTGCGGTATTTTCCACAATATGTTTTAAGGGTTCGACAATAGATTTAAAGTATCTCTCCAACGCGATATCTTCCTCCATCTTGCCGGTCTTCAAAGCCTGATGTTTCTTGCGAATGCCTTCGCTGGTTCTTGCAATTTCCTTCGCTATTCTCTCGCGATCCTTAATCTCCAGACTATCGATATCGATCATTGTTGCACCGCAGACGTTGTTTTCCCACCGACGTGTTGACAATGATTGACCATCTCACGGTACGGCAAACTCGTTAAATCCCTTTCTGTAACGTCCATTGGACATCGCGCTATCCTTGTCTATCACCACGAAACCATACTTCAGCTGCCAACAATTACGACACAAAGCGCAGAAATCCTCGTAAGACATATCAGTGTTTACATGATCGTTGTACACGTGTTTCAAGTTGGTGCCATCCTGCTTAACCAGAATCAACAGATTCGCATTGTCGTGTATAAGATGTTTGGGAATCTTTGCATATGTCTGACAGAGATAGAAGCAGTCAACGTTCGAGTGGCGCCCCATTGTAAAGTATTCCCTTATCGTATCTTGCTTGTCGCATGCCACGTCATCAAAGATAAAAATGGAATTCGGAAGCGATTCGCTCGGTGTGATGACGTCACTGTTATTCGAAAATGTGAAGTAGCCAATTTCATTTATCGGAGTCAATAAATTCTCCAAATACTGATATTTCGGCTGTTGCAACGATTTGGAATACACGTACACGTTCTCGAAGCGGACGCCGTGAGGACTCACAAGCTCACCAGCACGTTGGTCTTTCCACAATTTGATGGACCGCAAATAAGGCAGCGTATGGTGTTTGGCAGCATGCTACCATGTCTGCGCCTTGTTTTCGAGGACATCATTTGCGATTTATCGTCAAAATTTGTCACGCGTATCGTCGCAGGTTGCCGCACGAATCGCATCCTCGCTGCGAACCGCGAAAATGATTTTTGATACATCGAAGCGGTGACGCGCCCTATTTATAGGCCCGCGCCGAGGCAAAACAGCTCAGTATTCGAAATGCTTCTCGTTCTGTCGGATAATTGCGATATTCGAGACCTAACCTCTGAGCAGTTGAAATATATACCAAAGATTATTCTACTGCGCGAGTTTGGCAAGCACATTGATCAGTTGTGGGACAGACTCCCCGAGCATATAAAAGCCGATTCTGAGGTTCGGCAGCATCGTCGGTGTCTGGAACATTATAATCGCCCTTGGCAGCGAACGCATATCGACGGTCCAGCACCACTGATTAAAAACTGTGGCGAATGTCGTCGACGAGAGTAAGGAAAGGTTGCGGTTTGTTAAATCGGGCGATAAACGCGCTACCTGTCGAATTACATATCCCGGGATACCAGTTTTGTGGTCCAGGAACTCGTCTGGCAAAACGATTGGCTAGAGGCGATCAAGGTATCAATCCGTTGGACGCAGCGTGTCGCGAACACGATATAGCGTATTCGCGCAGCAACGTTCTCAGCGAAAGGCACGCGGCAGATAACGTACTTGCTGACAAAGCGCGAAAACGCATCGTTGCGCGAGACTCGACTCTGGGCGAAAGAGGTGCTGCTACAGCTGTTTGGGCAGCTATGAAGGCCAAGACAAAAATCGGAATGGGGATGAAAACTCGCAAAAGGACTGCAAAGAGAGCACCGCAAAAGCGGATTCTTCCAGTGGCAAAACGGGGTGGTATATTACCACTTCTCCCGCTGCTAGGTGTTCTCGGATCACTAGCTGGTGGAGCGGCGGGGATCGCCAAGGCCGTAAACGATAATAAGGCGGCGCAACATCAGCTGCAGGAAATGCAGCGTCATAATCGCTCGATGGAAGGTCGCGGACTTTATCTCGCGCCATACAAGCGCGGACAGGGAATATCGAAACGAAAAAAAACGCCGAAAAGAAAATAAAAATGCCTGTGGGCGTAACTACAGATGTGCAATTGGCGGAGTTGGCAAAACGTATGCGTATTCCATTTTTAGGGGTGTTTTTATGCGTAATGCGCTACCTGCCGGTGGAGTACGACGAAACGAGAGCGGCATCGTAAATTTGGATAACGTCGAGGGGTCGGGGACTCATTGGGTGGCGTATGCGAAGAGAGGGTGTCGAGCTGTATATTTCGACAGCTTTGGAAATCTTCGACCACCCAAGGAATTGGTGCAATATCTGGATAAAGATGCTGTGAAGATTGAATACAATAGAACGTCTTATCAGCAGTACAATCAGAGCAACTGTGGACAACTGTGTCTACGCTTTCTACAGACGATCGGTACCAAATTTAAGGATTGACTTCCCGCCACTCTGATTCAGTACTAGTCGAGCAGTACAGCTCGGAATATGTCGTTAACATTCACTCTAACCGGCAAGAGTAGCACCCTCGCGGTAAGCTACTTTCCACCCATAGATTTGAGCAACGATGATTACGAGCTTGGTCTAACAACCTTTGAAACTTATCATACGATACCGAACATTGACTCGAGTAACGATAAATTCTACTTCGCCGTAAACTATGACACCAACAACAACATCACTCGTGAATACATTGCGATTCCCCACGGGTCCTACGAACTAGATGCTATTGCCAAGTATTTGAAACAGCGATTACTCGAGCGGTATCCTCAAAATCTCGGTGGCAATGATGACGACAAGTATCCAATAGTGTTGCGGTCCAACAATAACACCATGAAAAGCGAGCTATACTGCTCGTTCGCCGTAGACTTTACAAAGTCCAATAACATTGGATCGCTACTGGGATTCTCGACGAATCGAGTATTAGAACCTGGACGGTGGCACGAATCGGACGATCCAATTAATATCATGAACGTAAACATTATTCGCGTAGAATGTAGCGTGACCGCTGGTGCGTACAACAATGGGAAGCACGTACATACGATACATGAATTTTCCCCGAGGGTTCCACCAGGATATAAGATATCGGAAACGCCCGCACAGATCATTTACCTTCCGATCACCGCACGGGTCATTACGGATCTAACGATTCGCGTTGTGGATCAAGACGGACGATTGCTCGATTTTCGAGGTGAAGAGATTACCATCAGACTACACGTACGGCGGCGACGACGATAATACGCGTGGTGCGAACGAAAGAGATGCTTGTGTTGAACGACATCAGAAACCCGGTTCATCCGAGCGAAATTGTTTGCAACAACAACAACAACAACAACAACAACAACAGCTGTGATCACGCTAAAACGAAGAGGCTCAGTGCTGCGAACATTGCATTTTTGAAATCACTGGGATTCATTGTGCGCGTTTAAGTTGAAAAAATGGCTGACATTCTAAGCATTGGAGGGAAGCCGACGTTTGATGATCGCATCGTCAAGCTCCAGACTCACACATACAACCCGTACGTCAACACGACGTTTGGATACAGCGATGAGATAAGAATACCTATACAGCATCAGGATTTATACACATTGCCGTGTGAAAGTTTTCTCTACGTGGAGGGGAAATTGACGATAAATAAGCCAAATGATGCATTAACGGTGACGTTGGGGAATAATTGCGTGGCGTTCTTATTTGATGAGATTCGATACGAGCTGAATGGCGTGGAGATTGACCGCAACAGAAACGTTGGAATAACTAGCACGCTTAAAAACTATGTATCGCTGACATCTGGCGAAGACAAAAATTTGGAGAATGCAGGATGGGGCTTGAGACGGCGTAATGGGCCAATATTTAAAAATTATTTCAATTTTTGCATCCCGCTCAAATATTGGCTGGGATTTTGCGAGGGCTACAAACGCATGATTATTAATGCGCGTCACGAATTAATTTTAATACGATCGCGCAACGACAACAATTCTCTAATAGGATCGCCGATGTTGGAACCAGAAATTGAATTACATAAAGTGCAATGGCGGATGCCTCATGTAACGCTGAACGACGTTAATAAGCTATCGTTGCTACATACTTTGGAAAGTGGACAAAACCTAAGCATTTGTTTTCAATCGTGGGATTTGTACGAGTATCCTCTCTTGCAGAGCACGACCAAGCATTCGTGGGCCGTGAAGGCATCTGCGCAGCTGGAGAAGCCGCGATGCGTTATCTTTGGTCTACAGACTAATCGAAAGAATGTGATGAGCGAAGATGTTACTGAGCTCGACAACTGCAAACTGATCAATCTAAAACTTTTTCTCAACTCGGAATTTTACCCGTACGATGATTTGAACTTGGACTTTGACAAAAATAGGCACGCCATCTTGTTTCATATGTATACGCAATTCCATAAATCGTATTATGGATATAGTTGCAGCGAGGCATTATTCACCGTGGCCGAATTTTTACAATTTGGCCCCCTCGTCGTAATTGATTGCTCGCGACAAAATGAGTCGATCAAGAATGGTTCCGTGGACGTGCGCATAGAATTCGAATGTAGAGAGAATGTGCCTGCAAATACTACAGCCTACTGTCTGCTTCTGTACGATCGGTCGGTTGAATACAATCCGCTGACAAACATGGTGCGAAAAATCGTTTAAATTGCCGCGCTACTTGCTCGCCCTCTCCTGTGCCAAAATTTCATCGTGAAAATCGCGATGCTTTATGAGAAAGATCGCATTCTCCCGCCTATTTTGGAAGCGAACGGACCTCTAAATTGTACCGATAATGGCCATACCGACATTTGTTGACCTGCAAGGGTTCATCGTTGATGGAAGATTTGTTGTCAAGGAAGTGGCTGTCCTGCGAAAGGGAACAATTCTCTCGCACTATATTTTTGGGAGTTCGATGCCCCAATATCTTCTTACGAAGTCCGACAAATCAAGCATTCGGTGGTTCGTGGCAAAACATCATGGGCTGCGGTGGGAAGATGGAGACGTTCCATACAGTATGGCTAAACAGCTAATTACGAAAGCTGTTGCTGATGCGATCGATGAAGAAGATGACACATCCCATATCGTATACGTTAAAGGGTTGCAGAAACGCGACTGGCTTGCGGACTTCCTCGATGAAAATACGAGAGCGGACGTGATCATCGAGACACTGGACATTGACTACGATGATGTCATATCTCTAAATAAGCTAAATGTAGTTAATACTCTGCGATGTGGCAGACACGCAAAGAACTGTGCATTGCAAAATGTATTTAAAATATTCAACTGGTGGTCTAAACACCAGAGAGAAATGTATAAATAAATATAATCAATTTTTAATGCATAAATGTTTTTTTCTCCACCCATCCTCAACCTCCTGCATGTGATGTACGCTAGATTAAGATGATGGTTTTAATTATTATGTAGAAGTGGTACCATGCGCGATCAGAGTGGTACCATGCGCGATCAGAGTGGTTCGATAGACGTTCGATACATGTTCGATACACGTTCAGAGTGGTACGATAGACGTTGAAAGTGGTACCATACACGTTCGATATATGATCAAAGTGGTTCGATTGACGTTCGATACACGTCCAGAGTGGTACAATAGACGTTCGATACATGATCAATGTGGTTCAATACACGTTCGATACACGTTCGATTGACGTTCGATACACGTTCGATTGACGTTGAAAGTGGTTCGATTGATGTTCAGTACACGTTCGATTGACGTTCGATACACGTTCGATACACGTTCGATTGACGTTGAAAGTGGTTCGATTGATGTTCAGTACGTGATCAAAGTGGTTCGTTAGACGTTGAAAGTTGTACCATACACGTTCGATAGACGTTGAAAGTGGTTCGATTGATGTTCGGTACGTGATCAAAGTGGTTCGATTGATGTTTGATACACGTTCAGAGTGGTATGGTCGAATGATGTGTCCAAAGAAGAAGGGGGAGAAGATGAGTGCGAAGAAGAAAAAGGAAAGGGTGGCCAGTGAATAATTCGAGGAAGATGCATTGAAGGAGAGGATGGTCAGCGAAAATGCAGGTGGAGAACAATGGTATCTTACTTTTGCAAAGCTATGCAACGTTGGGCATGGATCTACGTGCGGGAGCTTGGAGATGCAGCGAGACCAGTTGACTTCAAAGCTTCACAGCGAACAGTCTAATTTGTGTAATTATTTCTGTGAACATGGGACTAACGAGAATTGCGCCGGAGTGCGGCCCTGAGGTATGTACTTAACAATATTTTTTACATTTATCGCGTTTAACCGTTGAAATCGTGTTCGATCTCGCGATCGTAAATATTATATCGAGGTTTCTGTGTTCTAGAAATCTCCGCCAGAATCACCGCAGTGGTCGCCAGATTGGGGTGGGCCCATATGGTCGCCGCAACCGTCGCCGCAGCCGTCGCCGTCGCCATCGCCGCCGCAGCTGTCGCCGCCGTCGCCGCCGTCGCCATCGCCGCCGCAGCTGTCGCCGCCGTCGCCGCCGTCGCCGCCGCCGCCTCCGCAGGTATGCAATACTTTGCATTGCTTTGTACGTTTGATGTTTATTGGGTTTAATGTATCCGTATTATATCGATATTTGTGTCCTTGTTCTAGGACATACCACTAAATATTTTCGGAGCCTGGTTGGCGCAGTTGGCGGAAGACGCACCGCAGCCCGCACCCCTGGAGGTGCGAATGCGGCTGTCAGGGCCGGTAATGGCCCCGCGGCTGCGGCGCCCATGGGCGCCTTATCCAGGGGGGCCCCTGCGACGACTGCGATCCCCATCGCCACCATCACCCCCTGGATCGACGTCAGGATGCGGCGACCGCGGCCCCCATCACCGCCTCCGCCCCCATCACCGTCGCCCCCATCCCCCCCTTCGCCGTCGCCAACCCAATAGTTTTAAGTTTTTTTCTTATTTTTATTTTAGTTTAGTTTATTTTATTTTATTCTTTATTCTTTTTTTATTATATTCTTTTATTCTTTTATTCTTTTATTCTTTTATTCTTTTATTCTTTTATTCTTTTATTTTATTATTTTATTATTTTATTATTTTTATTCTTTTTTATTATTATATTTGTATTCTATTTTATTCTTTTATTATATTCTTTTTTATATTTGTATTTATATTTGTATTTATATTTATACTTATATTTATATTTTATTTTATTCTTTTTATATTTATATTTTATTTTATTCTTTTTATATATATTTATATTCTATTTTATTCTTTATTCTTTTTTTATTATTTTATATTTTTATCTTTTTTATCTTTTTCATATTGTATTTTATTCTTTTTTATTATATTATATTTCTTCTTATATATTTATATTCTTTTATTTTATTATATTCTTTTTTATATTTCTTTGTAACAATATATATATATCTTAAACGTATATTATTTCTCCATTTTATTTACCCTCCTTCTCTCCTCAATTCTAAGATTCGACGTTCCCAAAAGTATTATTTCTCCTGACACCGCATAATTCTGTGACTCGAGCCGCGAAAATGATGTCATCCCGCACGGCTGCTCCAGGGGAGTCAAATTACTCGCGATACGCTGCGACGTTAAGATTGAAAAACATTTTGAAATACTGTTACCTTTAGAATGCATGCGATTGTGCTGTCTCTTTCCCTCTCTCAGGATTTAGCTTTACAACTATGTAGTGCCGTCTCTTTCCCTCCCCGAATATGCGATTTGTAAAACGTCGCTCGAAACAATTTCTGATAAATTATTATTATTTCTCTGCGCTTGGCGGTTCGCTAAATCGGTGTAGGCCAGGGGTGAAAAAATTTTCGGGGGTGGGCCAAGGTCGTCCCTCCCTCGGTTAGGTACGCAAAAAATTTCGGCTGCAGGTCATTCCCCTCTGAAAAAATTTCTGACGGCGGGGCAGGTCTGAAGAGGTCTCCGCGGCCGCTCGGCCTGGACTGATCCCCTCCACGATTACGGCTTCCCCCACTCCGCGGCTCGTGCGCGCGCAACCAGTCTTCCACTCCCCGCTGTCCCCGCGCCTAAAGTTCCCCCCACCGCACTCCCCCGCGCGCCCTCACTTCCACCCGCCCCCGCGCTCCCCTCAGAGGACCTGGGTTAGAATCCCCCTTGCTATACTACTTTTCTTCTTTGTTCGACTCGAAATGCACTTCTTCTACAATTTCCTCTTCGTCGGCATTGAAATGTATTTCTTCTTCAATATCTTCTGTGTCCGTATCGAAATGTACTTCTTCTACAATTCCTTCGATAATTGGAAAAACTTCCACATTTCCTACGTCTTCTTCGTGCATTCTGTCTGTAGGAAAATCATCCGCAACAGATGTGCTTGGATGTGTTTCGTACGAGGTACCTGCTTCCGCCACGGCATCTTCAATTACCGCGAGGCACGCAGCGTTCTTCAATCGTTGTCTGTGTACGTAAAGAGTCAGTAATCAGTAACACGTAGTTCATACATAGAAAAGGGAAAAACATACAGCAGAAAAGAAAAGCAAGCATAGTAAAAGAAGATATACAGTAAAATCTCGATGTAAGTGAAAGCCTCGGAACGAAACAAGTGTACGTGTGAGACAATACTAACGCAATCAAAATCTAAGATTAAAACTTTTGTATTTTTGGTTCCATTTTCATGAAACTTCTACCAACGTGTTTGTTAGAATCTTCTGATTAAAATGATATCAAATACGACATAAATCGGACAACTTTTACTTATCGTGGATACGAATCGTTTATATTTATATAATTATCCAAACCATATCGTGTTTGGTGTCATTTTAATCAGAAGATCCTCAAAAATGTGTTGGTAAAATATTTACAACAAAAGGACCAAAAATAAAATACTTTTAGTTGTGAACCCCGTTAGCATCGGTGTTGTCTCTCACCGATTTCGATTTCGGATCGGGTTAAACGATCGGTGTTCGTGCCATATTACACGCTTCACTGGTTCCAAAGGGGGCTACCCCAACTAGGAGTGATAGAAATTAACACTAATGATACATAGTCACAATTTTGAATCCTAATCGAGATTTTACTGTAATTCCTATATTTTTAGAAGTTTGGCGGCAGCCTCGAACGTAGAAGAGAGCGAAGGGAAAAAAGGACTGCCAATTGTTCCCATCTTTTTCATTCGCTGTCCTTCTCTGCGGCCGATACGTATTACCACTAAATATGTATTATCCAAATTATACCGTGATTGGTGTCATTTGTCATTGGGAAACATCACAAATGTTACGATGCTTTATTTATGAAAATATTATTATTATTATTGCATTACTGTGAACATCATTCTAATATATCTTTGTGATACGAAGAGGGACGTAACGTGATACAAATGTTTCTCTTAGACAACGTGATTCCCTCGGTATGCAACCGAAGGAAATGCACATTTCGCCCGTTTTCTTTCCACACACACACATCTGCTCAACCGTCTCCGCTACTCGCAAGCGAAGGCAGCCACAAGCAGACATGCTGCGCTGCGATACGCGGCTGTGTGTGTATGCAAGCACGCGTGCACTTGACCGCGTGTGAAAAGAATACTTTTCGCATTTCAATCCTGGGTCATTCCACGCGAAATCGGACACTTTTTTGAGTACCATTTGGGATTTTGGTAAAACTTGGATATGTTGTAATCTTTTGTGATATATAATCGTATTTCGAAGGATTTTTCAAAATTTTCAAGATTGTGGAAATTTACTTTTTTTTCATTAAATTATAACTGTTGAACTAAGAGAAAGGTAAGAATGAGCTTTTGGGTGCTTACACTGGGGAAGTAAGAGTACCTAATAAAAATTGTATCTTAAAAAAAAATTTGACCATTTATTCTGCAATTGTTTTAAACAAATGCAATTTTATACTAGCAGGGCGCTATTTAAAAATTTGAAAAAGAAATGAGGATGCAGGCCTACTTGTGCTCTTTGCGGACACGTTTTCAGAAACGCGGACACTTTAAAATTGTTCGCATGAAAATTAATTGAATGTGACGCTGCGTCGCCCAATATCGGCTGGACTAGCTAAGCCGTGCGGTATTAGCAGCGGCCAAGTGGCTATACCTGATATTGTTATAGAGGGTTCTCAAAAATGTATTTGACAAAAACTGATAGAGGAAAACTTTTAATATTTTTTATACCCAAAATAATACGGTATGTCAACTTTTGATGTTCGCGATATTTTCCGTGAACCGAAGGTGACCTTCAGTTTTTTAAATGGAATGCTACATATCTGATTACCCGATATGAAAGTGACTGTCAAGGCAAATTTAACCATATGGTATACTATAACTTTCAAGGCCACGCAAGATTAGGAATGAAAGGCATAAATAGTTCAATATTGTAGCACGTACGGTTCAGCCAGTCGAACCGGTGCTGGGTGACGCAGCGTCACATTCAATTAATTTTCATGCGACCAATTTTAAAGTGTCCGCGTTTCTGAAAACGTATCCGTAAAGAGCACAAGTAGGCCTGCATCCTTATTTATTTCAAATGTGTAAATAATGCCCTGCTAGTATAAAATTGCATTTGTTTGAAACAATTACAGCATAAATGGTCTAAAAATTTTTTTTAAATGACATAATTTTTATTAGGTACTTTTACTTTCCCAGTGTAAGCACCCAAATGCTCATTCTTATCTGTCTCTTAGTTCAACAGGTATAATTTACTAAAAGAAAGTCAATTTCCACAATTTTGAAAATTTTTAAAAATCCTTTGAAACACATTTATATATCACTAAAGACCAGAATATATCTAAGTTTTACAAAAATCCCAAATGTTACTCCGCAAAATATCCGATTTCGCGTGGAATGACCCTGTTTGAAAGTTTAGAATACTGTAGAGAGAGAGTTGGTAATGATATAATTGAAATGGTACAACATTGTACGCGACACACAGGACCACATATCTAATAAATTATAACCTGAAGGAATAAAAATATTGCTAAACAATCATTTTGTCTTTTTGCGCTTTCAGACATTAGTTTCCATGATAGTAATAAAAAAACTTTTAGTATTTCAGTTGACTTATTCCGACATAACGCATTCCACTTTCCAACTTGTTCTGGATATTAGTATTAGATGGGGCTAGATCAACGCGAGGGGGGGCGCCTCCTGCTTGCGGTCGCGTAAATCGTGGTAGCGAGCCGATGTGAGTTTGTAGATTTGAACCAGAAACACTATTCTACAGGATGGATACCTGTTACTCTATTGATAGTCAATACTCTAGGGGGTGATTCTATGGGCCAAAATAAGACAAAAATACATATAGAATACAATTTTGAAGTGAAACTTTTTTAGCCGCGGTAGCGTAAGTTTTCTCGGGTGAAACGGAAGTATGAAATGCTTCTCCCACCAAGAACGCTATACCCACAGACCCACCACTTCCGTTTATTCCCACGCTGCGAAGGCGAGAGCGCGTTAGAGGCACCGTAAGCGAACGAGGAACGGTACGAGACAAACGACGCATTGATACTCTGTCTCTCTTTGTCTTTCGAGCGCTTGATATGCCGTCCTTTGCGCGTACGACGGAGTATCAACCTTTCGAAAGACGGAGCGAGACAAAGTACAACAGGTCGTCTGTCTCGTACCGTTCCTCGCTCGCTTTCAATCCCTCTGACTCGCTCTCGTTCCATATCGCTATCGTCTTCGCTAAGAAAGGAGGGAGAAACTATCGCTCAGAATAGTAGGTACACCCCCATCGACGTTGAATGCTCACCACCGCGCCAATTCAGAACCGCGAACTATCAGTGACCAAATACTGTACACACGAAATCCTCGTATGGTGTGTGCACAAGTCGTATTAGTGTATCTAGAGACGCGGTAGCGTCTCGACGCGAAGTACATGAAAGACACCCTGTATATGTCGACTGTCGCTACCGCTATCATTTACTCGTCGCCCGGCTATTCCAACCTAACCTGAAACTTATTCGTTAATTATCTCATCACGCCTGCGATATTTTCTAAATTTAAAGGCATTTTTCTTATGTAAATCGCATATAAGCTTTCGAATAAGACAAATTTCTATAAAATCGGTCCACGCATGACAGAAATATCGTAATGTCGTCTCATGGATCAGTCAGAAACGGTAAGATTTTTCTCCTGATTCTCCTTCTGATTCTCCAGCCAAATTTTTGTCGACATAATATGTATATACGCGTTACACGCATACCTTCATCCAAAGGAAACTAGTGTATGTTTCGTTCGTCGACTCTCGGGATCATTCGGCAGGGATCGCCGTCCGTCATTGTACATATATATATATATATATATATATATATATATATATATATATACCTATACTATTTTGATTTTTATAACTTACCAAGTGTCAATCAATTATAACCTGCTAAGTGTCAAATAATATAAGTGGTCCAAATTTGAAATGTCAGGAGTTTTTACACTACATAGGAGACTGAATTATTTGTCTCAATTAACAAGGTGAGTCGCCAAATTTTTTAATAGATTTCTTATGTATAGTCGCAGACTTGGAAGTTGTCCGGAGAAGGTTCGACAGAGAAGCATCTTCTTTCGCATAAGTTTCTGGAAATTTGTATCCTGCATGTACAAAATAATACCACGCATGTACAAAATAATATACCCTGATAACAATCTGCCGGCAGTCTGTCAGCAGATTGACAGCAGGGTCTGCCAGAAGATTGACAGCAGGGTCTGCCAGAAGAGAGCAGGATCTGCCGGCAGCTGCGGTGCAACCTACGTCCGCATTCAGCTACGGTTCTGCCGGCAGAGCCTGCTTGTCAGGGCCTGCCGGCAGATCGACGGCAGATCGACGGCAGATCCTGCTGTCCGTTTGCCACATCCAACAGCGCCATCTGAAGGCCACAATAGCCAACCAATTCCCTGTGCGTGACGTCACATGGACCTACGCACCAACACAAATGTACATTACTGCTGTAGGTGAAATGGAGCAGTGGATTCTGCTCACATAACCTGCGAGCAAATTCTGCGGTTTATTAAATAATTGTTCTATTTGTTTTTAAAGGTAATTTGTTTTTATTAATAATATATACATTTGACGCACGTGAGTGATTAAAATGAGAAAATAATATAAGTGGCACCTATAAAACAGAAGAGAAACTTTAAATATGTACACTGTACGCAGTGGTGATTCTACATGCAAAAATAAGTCATTTTCTCGATAACGAAGGGCGATATCAAAAACTTTTATCCTATATTTTTGACTATTTTTTTTGCAGAATCACCATATTCCCGCTTGTGTTAGTTCTGAAAATAAGTACAATATTAGTCTAGAATTAAAAGGATGAACGTCGAGAGATATATCTTATTTTCAGTTATACTGAAGTAAAATGAGCACTGAAAAGTGCTGTTTGGTATGTACGTTTTAAATCAGTGGCGCTGAGAAGTGCCGATTGATGTTCATTGCGAATGTCGAGAGGTAGTTCCCGTTAAAGTCCGCTAAATAAGTACTGAAAAGTACCGTTTGTTGTCTTCGTCAGTAAAAGGAGACACACCTCTCCTTTTAATAGGCATATTTTTGAAAAGTAACTGCAGTTCATAGGTCATCTGTTTCTTCTTCGTTCCAGAAACTGCGGGGCATTCTATGTTCCTGAGATGACGAGGGCTTCGTTCGTTCAAGGAAATAATATATTATCTCTCCTTCGAACGCATTCCTGTTTTTCCCAGTTGCCTCAGGAGGTTAGAACACTTCTCGATACGCAACGTAATCACATTCGTCGTGGCACCAGGAGAATATATTCATTTCGATCTGGAAGCAGAAATTATTAAAAGTCTCCCTAACACTTTGTCGGTATCATTTGTTAGACAGTTAGAATTAAATTTTCATACCGACGGATGTAGTTTGGACAAATCAAGTTCCATTCATATCTGGCCCACCCAATGTAGGATTTCAAATATTCCTCATATAAAGCCGATAGTGGTAGGCATCTATAAAGGTCCTCAAAAACCACACGACCCCAATATTTTCTTTGAAAAATTTATTGCAGACGTCAGAGCCATCATGTCCAACGGAGGCATAAATTTTCATTCCATTAAGTTGCCCGTACGACTGAGATGTTTCATAGCTGACGCCTCAGCTCGAGCATTTGTATTAAATCATTTTGGGCATATGTCTATCCGTCCCTGTTCCAAATGTACGGTTTCTGGTACCCTGAATGGTAAGCATTACGCTTTCAATGGAACAGATGATTCTCCTCGAACCGATGAGGATTACATTAGGCGGTTAGACCAGAAGCATCACAAGCTAGGTACAAGCCCATTGTCATTGCTATCGATAGGAATGGTTTCGCAAGTTCCTTTCGAGTACATGCATCTTGTATGCTTGGGCGTGGTAAAGAAATTGTTGTCTGCGTGGGTACATGGAGAATTTTCCCCTTTCTCAAAGTTGCGCCGCAGAGACATTTCTATACTGTCTACGAGACTGAAGAGTCTTAGCAGATATTGTCCCTCAGACTTTGCCGGACGTCCCAGAGCTATTGAAGTATGCTCTAAATATAAGGCGACTGAATTTCGTCAGTTCCTTCTGTATACAGGGCCAGTTATACTGAAGGGTGTACTGAAGGAAACCGTATACAAGCATTTCTTATTCTCACATACGGCCATGCGGGTTTTGGTTTCAGAATCTCCACCGAACCCACACTTGAGATTCGCAGAGTCAGCTCTGGCGAAGTTTGTTCTTCGTACCGAAGAACTTTATGGCCCAACTTTTGATAGTTTTAACGTCCATGGCCTCCTTCACCTAACCAACGATGTCAGACGTCTTGGTAATTTAGATTCATGTTCTGCTTTTCCATATGAAAACATGTCCATTTTTAAAAAATATCTGCGAAAGCCAAGTCTTCCTCGCCAACAATTTTCCAATAGGATGAGGGAGATACAATTTCATGCCACAAACAATCATTGTAATGTCGATTTTTCTATTCGAGTATCTAGACCACTTAGTAACGACCCCAATTGTTCTCAGTACCACAAGATAGAGTTCAATAACATATCTCTGGGCATCAATGTACGAGATAATTGTTGCATCTCAGTCGACGGCACGATCTGCTTAATTTTCAATATTAGCATGGACAATAATGACTCGTAGCGTTTGGGTGTTAAAAAATTTCTAGAGGTCGATGATTTTTACGATCACGGCATAAAGTCTTCCGCTCTTGGTGTATATAAATGCGCCACATTGAGCCCTGAAATTTTATACATCTCCCCCGATCAGGTTCGCGCTAAATGTTATAGAATTCCTTTTCACCGCAGTACGCCCATTGGCAATAACGGCGACCCCATCCCCTTAGAAACCCGTAGCTATGTCGTTGCCGTTATTACACACAGCGCGAATTAGTGTTCAAATATTTCCACACTTTTTTTCATTAGAACTATCTCGTTGCCAGTCCCTCTCCGTTGTGTAAGCGTCTCGCGTCAGGCAGTCACCATGGTGGTTTTAGTGGGTGCAAGCCCCACATAATCTCACCCCTACCACGGGGGGTGAGGTATCCGTTAGGGATTTCCACCATGTAAAAAAAAAAATCTTGTTCCCTTTCTAGCTTCGTCTCTTCTTTTTGGTAAGTTACGACTATTTTCTGGTGAGTGACGTGCTATAATATTTACATTTTCTTCTTTTGTATTGCTCTTCACAAGTAAAACCATGTTGACACGTATCCTTGTTCATCTCTGGTGACGAGTTATTTTATCGTTTGGTTCGAATGTTTCTGCATGGGTTATTTTTTCACGTTTCCTACTGTTGAAGCCTTTGAAGTCTTGAGGTTTCGTACAATTAAGATACATACAAATATTGCATGTAAAATGGATAAAACATCTAACACGCCTTTGCTAAGTAGGTATCGTAATATGCATTTTTTTTTACTTACAGGCTGACATGGAGAAACAGGTGAAACGTGCGATCGTGAGACCACGACGATACCAGACGACGTCTTCGGATGAGGAACAAGTGAAACGGCGACGAAAGACGCCGACCACGGCGAGAACAACAATTGAAGAGAACACCCAGGATTTGGCGAGGATCCTGCAGGAACAGGATCCAACAGCGTCGAAGGGTGTTCCTACTCTTAACCCGAATGTTATGTTTCAGGGTACGGATGCGGCCGATGTTTCTGCCCACGAAGGATACACAGATCCAGGGACATCGTTTGCACGCGCCACTGTGATCCACAGTGAGCCGTTTCAGCACAATACCGCGCCGACCCAACACCATGATAATGGGTAAATTTACATGTTTCTTTTTTTGCTATAAAAATATTACTGTAAGGATATTTTCTTATAAATGTTAATGTTCGCAGGAGCATGGAAGATCACACGAGGCGCGATCGGATCGAGGCGAAGCTAATGTAAGCATCGCGTGTATTGTGTTTATTAATACGTTACGTCTCCATCCGTTCTGTTTGCAGAAGAATGAATACTCTCTTGATGAGTATTCAAAAATCTGTCGAGACAACCCATAATACTGGCCGACCCACAAAGCCAGCAGTCCTCCCCTTGTTCTCAGTGCAGGAGGTCGAATGCTTTGAGAACATCGATGACGACACCTATTCCAATGTCGTAAGTGAAAACGAAATTATTCTTTTATTTACTATTATATAGAATATATATACTTACATCAATCTTTACTCGCTTAGTTTAGGTAAAGTATTTCGAATACGTGGGGGGATTTGATTTGAAAGGAGTGGTCAAGTCCTGCTTCAAGGAAGCACTGTCAGACGACTTAACGTCGTCATTCACCTGGTTTGGCCGCGGACTTAAATCTTTGTATGACACCCGAATCGCGGTGGCGATATTTGGTACGAAGCAATAAGCGCTTTTCATCTCTTTACGTAGAATTATTGTTACTATTACTGTATGTTCCATTGATGCTAACGTACTTTGCATGCATTTCTTTTTCAGACGGTGTGTGTCGTAACCGCAAGTTCGACAGGCCCACTCGATCCGACTTCCAATTGCGGATGCAAGCGGAACTGAAGGCGGCAAAGGAGAGGGTACGCAACAGGAAGCGTGGTCCACGAACGAAGCCCTCGTCATCTCAGGAACATAGAATGCCCCGCAGTTTCTGGAACGAAGAAGAAACAGATGACCTATGAACTGCAGTTACTTTTCAAAAATATGCCTATTAAAGGGAGAAGTGTGTCTCCTTTTACTGGCGAAGACAACAAACGGTACTTTTCAGTACTTATTTAGCGGACTTTAACGGGAACTACCTCTCGACGTTCGCAATGAACATCAATCGGCACTTCTCAGCGCCACTGATTTAAAACGTACATACCAAACAGCACTTTTCAGTGCTCATTTTACTTCAGTATAACTGAAAATAAGATATATCTCTCGACGTTCATCCTTTTAATTCTAGACTAATATTGTACTTATTTTCAGAACTAACACAAGCGGGAATATGGTGATTCTGCAAAAAAAAATAGTCAAAAATATAGGATAAAAGTTTTTGATATCGCCCTTCGTTATCGAGAAAATGACTTATTTTTGCATGTAGAATCACCACTGCGTACAGTGTACATATTTAAAGTTTCTCTTCTGTTTTATAGGTGCCACTTATATTATTTTCTCATTTTAATCACTCACGTGCGTCAAATGTATATATTATTAATAAAAACAAATTACCTTTAAAAACAAATAGAACAATTATTTAATAAACCGCAGAATTTGCTCGCAGGTTATGTGAGCAGAATCCACTGCTCCATTTCACCTACAGCAGTAATGTACATTTGTGTTGGTGCGTAGGTCCATGTGACGTCACGCACAGGGAATTGGTTGGCTATTGTGGCCTTCAGATGGCGCTGTTGGATGTGGCAAACGGACAGCAGGATCTGCCGTCGATCTGCCGTCGATCTGCCGGCAGGCCCTGACAAGCAGGCTCTGCCGGCAGAACCGTAGCTGAATGCGGACGTAGGTTGCACCGCAGCTGCCGGCAGATCCTGCTCTCTCCTGGCAGACCCTGCTGTCAATCTGCTGGCAGACTGCCGGCAGATTGTTATCAGGGACTATACTTAAAATTGCAACATGTTCTTCTTCCGTTTTAGCATAAATAATTATATCATCGATGTAAATTTTAACACCCTTTATATCACCGAAAATTTCCGAGAACTTCCTATGAAAAATCTCTGGAGCACTACTCAGTCCAAATGGTAGTCTCAAAAATCTAAATCGCCCAAACGGCGTAGCAAAAGTTGTCAGTATTGACGCTTCCTTAGTGAGCTCAATCTGCCAGAATCCTCTGCTTGCATCAAGAACCGAGAAATATCTTGATCCTACCATATCTACCGTTATTTCCTCGAATGTAGGAATCTCAAAATGTTCCCTCATTACTGCAGCATTTAAATTCTGCGGGTCAAGGCGTATCCGAATGGAATTATCTGGCTTTCTTACAATCACTATTGGATTAACAAACTCAGATGGCTCCGTCTGACTACAAATAATACCGTCTTTTATCATTTTCTGTAATTCAGCCTTCAAGGGCTCCATAAGTCCAAAAGCGACTCTTCTACAAGGAACTACAACTGCTTCATAATCCATTTTTAAGTTAATATCACATGGAGCGCTTCTAATTCTACCAATACCCTCGAATATGTCTCGATACTCCCCCATGTTCAGGTTAGTCCTGATCTCTGAAATACTTTGATTTATCTGTATCATGTTCAGCCTCTGAATACCTTCAATTCCCAAAATGGGTGCTGATTTCTCTCTTGTATTTACTATTATAAAATCTAAACTTTGTTTAATATTATTTTCTCTTATAACAGTCAACGAGCAAGAACCCTTTACACCTAAAACTGTACCACCATAGTTAGAGACTATAATATTTGCTTTCTTTAACTTATCATTAAGATTTAGTACCTTAAAAATATACAAAGGAATTACGTTAACATGAGCACCTGTATCAAGTTTAAATTTTAGCGGCTTATCACACTCTAACAGCCTTAGTTGTTCGAACCAGTTTAGCTGACTAGTTTCGTCTAATTGTACTGTTCCTATAACATATCTTTTCGTTGCTTCTGTTTCTACATCTATCGTACCAACGGTGTTATTTCTACATACCTTCGCACAATGATTATACTTTTTACATTTAAGGCACTGCTTGCCCATCGCTGGACAACGATTCTTACAGTGCATCCACCCACAGCGGCTGCACTTTGTTTTGTTGAGAGGTTGATTGTGCTTGTCGAGCATCGTACGTCCCTTCCTGCGAACATTCTCCTTGTCATCACTGTCGACGTCTTCCTTCACCTTTCCTTGCTGACCTTTCCATTTCCTCATGTTGGGCGTTCCCAGTGATTTATTTCCGTTTCGCAATTCATTTACTTCCAACCCCTTTGTTTGGGTCGTAAGGAGCTTGACGTGATTGTCCGTTTGTTCTGCTGCCTTGCAGATGTCAACAGCTCTTGTTAAGGTTAAGTTAGGGTCTGGCAATAAACGATCTTTCACTTTTTGATCGTATATGCCACTTACTGTGCGATCTCGAATGAGCCTATCTCGCAGCTCACCAAAATCACAACTATTGGCGAGTTTGCGTAAATCCATTAGAAAATTATCAAATTTTTCATTTGACCCTTGTTTCCTAATGTTGAATTTATGACTTTCAACATTTTGGTTTCCTTTCGGTATAAAATAAGTTTCCAACTTATTCATGACTGTATCATAATTTTCATTTTCTTCTTGTATTAGTTCCAATGTATCGAAAATTTCTAACACTTCTTCACCGATACAGTGTAAAAGAATAGCTGCCTGCGTTCCTGAACTCTTCTTGTTCAATTCAGTTGCTTTATGATAGAATTGGAAGTTTCTTTTGAACTTCTTCCAATTAACATTTAGGTTTCCATCAAGACACATGGGTTTTGGTGCCAATAAAGGAATAGCTTGCAATGTTTGTAACTGATTACCCAGGTTTTCTGCGCTCGCCATATTGACTTCTTTTTCTTTTGTGCGCACTTTGTATTCCTTTCTTGGTATACTTTTCTGATGGAAAATACTTTTCTTTCTTCTCCTATATGTCTACCGACTGCGCCATGTTATGGTTTTGGGTTCTTATTAAGCACAACAATATCTTTGATAGATGAAATATGGTTTATTAATATTTAAGAATAAGAGAAGACGCCACAGCAGCTATATGACATTTTACAAGTGAACACCCCATTCTCCACTCCTATATATATATACATACAGAGACAGTGCTCACCGACTAGTAACCTCTAGTAACATAAGGTTCAGTTTTCATTAACATATAACATGATCCGTTTCGAACTTCGCGCCTCTGGAGTTTATATTACACGCCGCTAGACGGGAGTCGCAACACTTCCCCCCTTATTTAAAGAGTGTTTCCTAATAGGAACAGCTTTTCCAAAAATACGCTTATCAATTTTGACTTACATTCTTAATGTAATCTATACATAAATTTCGCGCCGTGAAGCTTTCCTGAGCCTCCCCTCGTCGCCTCCCCCACGGTAGCCGAGCTACTCGGTCCACCCGGGTTCCCGCGAAGAATGTGATTCGAAAGACACTACAGGATGTTCACTATGTTACAGTTTGTTAAAATTTTGTCTCCAAGACACGACGTCTCCAGATTGATTCTGGGTAATACATGCAATTTCATTTATAAACTAACGTGGCATCGAATTCACAAAGAAATGGAATAAAGTGATCTTGACCTATGCCAAGGTGGTGTAGCACATTCCAACGATAACGGAATACAACAACAGTACCATGATAAAGGTAACTATCTATACGGAATCTAATCTTACGTAGGCTAATTATAATTTGTTTACATGAACTATTTTAATTTATTAACTCTTATGCCTCTTTCTGCATTTAAGTCGTCAAATATTCTAACAATTTTGTATGGTCCTAACAACCTAAAATCAAATTTGGATACTTTTATTTCTATCAACATATGTGTGTGTGTGTGTATTATCAGTTACTGAGAAATTATAAAAATTGACGCTCCCGTCTATCGTAATTCAATTTGCTTTTTTGCTTTGTTCTTTCCAGATTTGCCGCTGCTACAGCCTGGGTTGTGCTTATCTTTGAAAATAAGTCATCCAAATGATCAACAAACGTTCATGGAATCTAATCTTTGTTTAGCAAACTCCTGGGGAATAAAGCCCTTTGCGCCAAATACAAATTCACGTGGAAGAATTTACAAATACCTAATGACCACCTATGGTAAATTCATAAAATTCTTTATGGAAGAATTGGAACCTAGATGGAGGTGGAGCTATAACTTTGTTGGCGCGAACCGTAATTGCATATTCTAAGCTATTTAATTCCTGTTTTAGAAGACATTCAATGAAATCCCAACTAACAGGCTCGATATTATTATCATATTCAGAGATGCTGACTGCTTGGACAACCAAAGTATCTGTAAGGTGTTTGAAGGAAATTACTGCAGATTTAAGATGATTTCTGGCTTACTGATTCTGCTGGACGTGACTTTACAAAAGATGAAGGTAAGAGATTTTATGTTGAGAAATTATATTGTTCCTCTGCCATTGGTGTTATATTATTCAATCTGTTGGAGTGAAAATTCATGATAGATTAACAAATCTTTAGTGGCTTGAGATGACTTCATAGTCAAGGAAGAGGAGGGAAAAAAATGAATAAAATTATCCTTGCACATATGGAGGTAATCCCTAAAGTAAATAATATTAATAAGAAAAGACCGATGAAAGATTGGCATTAATGAAGTAGTGTTTGTCATTAAAACTCTACTATTACTTTGTTCAATTAGATCACCATTTCCTGAGGTCATTTTAACGGAGGATCGTGTCCCATCATCAACAAACTTGGTCTCAAACAAAGTCCGGCATATTTCAGCCTCTAAATTTGGCTCGTCAGCCCCTAACCAGACACAAGTTGCGGGTAGCAGGTCATGCACCTGGACGGGATGCTTTTTGTCAAAGCCTATCCGATGTTCCAGGTTAGACAAGCCTGAGCCCTGAGGTACGTAGGAGGCCACTAGCGGGTTCTGTGGCGGGGTGCCTTTAAAATCGGCCTTTCCGGTGTCCAACAGACAGCCGGGTCGGAGCACATCGGAGCGATCCTCCATCCACTACATTTTCGGTAAGGGCTCCACGCCCCCTAGATATTTCTACCGTAAGAGAAGGTGATATCTCTTTGTCTGCCGTAAAATAAGCGTCACTGTCAATCGAACTATCGTCGGAGTGTTCAATAACTCAATGAAGACCTCAGGTGAACCGTTAAAATTTGTTTCATGGGCAAAGAAAATGGTAGCTATTATCTTTTCATTATTTTCCCATATTCCATTACAGTCTGTATTCTCTACTTTTCAGAATCTGCAAGTGGCAAATCGTCGGCGCCTACGACAACCCTTTGCAGACGCTTAGAAGAAGAGATGTCTGTATAGTCCGTCTTAGTACAGTTAGATGTGCGATTTATGGGTTTTAAGTCTGTTCAAAATACTTTACATCTGTGACAAAAGATTTTGAAGATGAAGGGACCTTGAATAATCAACCAGTTCTGACTCTGACTCTATGTTCCTGGCAATGGTAATGGCAGTTTCGAGATCAGGTAAATTTTTGCTATCTTTTTGCCTATTCAAATAGAATCGCGCATTTTCATTCCAAAGGCCCTTAATACAACTAATTATTGCCGTCTTCCTTAATAAATCGTTGACACCAACTACTTGTTCTGGATTATACGCGTCCCTGGCGGTCTCTAATCCACTATCTAATACTTCATTTACTCGGGCCCCAAAAACCTCTACCGTTTCATTTTTATCCTGGTGTAAATTCATTAGTTCAGCATTCAAACTATGGACATTAAATGACTGTGCGAAAATCTTTTTTAGAAGATCAATCAATTCGCTTAAAGTTTTAGACTCTCGTCTATTTGACAACGCTAAATTGGCGGTCCCTCGATCCTACCCCGAATTAGGAAAAGAAGATTCTTCCGATCATTAGGCCTTACTTTCGAATTAATTAATTTGCATTGTGTGATGAACTTGATCAACGAGTTGGATTTCCGTCAAACTTTGGAATTGAATCCTTCACCAACTTTAACGAGAGATAAGATTTAGAAACCGAATTCGCTAATTCCGATGATTTTTGTGCAGGAACTGCACTCGAGCAAGGCGACTTACTACTTAGTTCGGACAAATTGACGACGGGTGGATCCAGTGGTGTCGGTAAAAAGTTTAGTTCGCGCAACTGTGATTCATCACCGGGAATTTCTAAATTAATAGCAACAAACTACCCCTTAACTTGGGTGGATCGTGGGCAGAATTTCTTATTTCTGTCGCCAAAATAACCAGTGCCCGAGGCTGTGACATGGTAAGGGGGGACTCTACTCGCGTAGGCTCAACGGATAAATCCTCGACCTCAAAGTCCTGTATACTAACCGGCCGAAATTGACGTTTCCTCCCACGTCTTAACGAACACATATTGATACGCCAATTTTTGTAACGTAAATATTAACTAATTTAATGGAAACAATAACTATCTTAATCTAGTGGTTGTTTAAGCGTTTATATTCTTGTAAGATTAATTTTTACAATAAATACGAAGATGGGTGTGGCGACGGCACTGGCGCACCGATGAGCCGTGGCGCCCTCCCCTCGCTTCTCGCGGGATTCACGGGTGGACCGAGTAGCTCGGGTCCCGCGGGCTGCGGGCCGGGGGGGGGGGGCCTCGCTCGGCCGATTAGGCGAGTGCCGAACCGCCTCTTCTCTTCCTGTTCGACCAGTAAAGTGTACACCTCGTGTTCCCTGTTTCGAGTGATCCTTTATATTCGTCGGCGTCACGGCAGAGTGAGTTCCAGAGTAACTTTATTTTGTCATCGACACATGCATTCATATATTGATCGGTCTCGTTAAGTGATTTGGGGGGGGGGGGGATCAATACGTCAAATTTATTTCTTATACGTTACGCTTTTCGGATTTGAGATATTTCCATATAATCGAAAGACTTCCTCGAATTTCGAGGAATTTTCGAGAACAGTGGTAAATTACAGAACTGCGAACTCAACAATCAAATTTAAACAAACTAATATCTCATACAACTACGGTGATTGACGTCAGCGACGCTGTCCAGGTTGGCCTCGACAATGGTAAACCTCCGTTCGGGTGCGTGTGGCTTCAGGAGAACTGGTACGGTCCTCTGAAGTCACTTCCCTCTGGCATTCACCCGTGTTCCGAGGGAAACCGTCCAAAAAACCAGGAAAGAGGGACTGCACGAACTGGCTGATGGCTGCACTTCGAATCCTTCGTCCACGAGCCGGCGAATTTGAAGAATCCTACCGCTGTCACCAAAAATGTTGCGTGGCCTTCTAGGAAATGTAGTCTTCTCCTGGGGAATTCAGGCTCGGGACGATGCCCGTGGACCGCTAAGGCGTTCTGCTCACTGGACGCGTATTTTTCAGGATTATTATAATAGTATAATAAAACGCTTTGAACACAAATAACTGATAACTTTAATGAACTCAATAAACTATTTAAAATGATACAAATAAGTATTGATCAAGATTTTATCACACGTCGGTCCACTTCTGCTCTCAGAGGTCGAGTGTCCTTTCAAAGGCAAACGCTTTTACATCTTTTGTTCTTTACAAAATGTCCTTAAAATCTAAAAGTCAATGAAATATTTATTAGCTAAATTCTTATTGGTCAATCTATTTCCTTTTGGTTATCGATTTTTAAAAACAAGCGTTTAACAACATTGCGCTGATTTTACACACTTAGGAGAAGGGATCAAATTGGAGTTTATTTATTCAAACACCCGTTTCAAAGTGGGTATTGATTAATTTATAATCTTGAAGTTTACTAATTAAAAGAATCTCTAACTATTTTCAAACCCCTGGGGCTTGTGCGAACTTCGCTTTGTTTCCCTTTCCTATTACATTCGTGTGATCCGTTTCGAACTTCGCGCCTCTGAAGTTTATACTACACGCCACTAGACAGGAGCCGCAACAGTACAAACCTCACGGCACCAATCCTTACCGCGGGACGACCAGGCGTAGCCCGAGAGAAAGTGAGAACGTAGGGCAGGCCTGCCCTTTAGTGTGCAAATACCTCCTCAAGTTCTAGGACCCGAGCAACCGCCGTGCGCGGAACTGTTACCTTGTTTACCGTTGCGTGGCTTTGAGAGAGCTGCAAGAGTATTTGTGCGCCCATACGCGTGAGGCCCAGCTATATAGTCTCAGAACTTGAGGAGGTATTTGCACCGTAAAGGGCAGGCCTGACATAGAGAAAAGGAGCACCGAGGCAGGCAAGCGGTGTGGTGGTAGAATACCTCTCAAGAAACTCACCGGCCAATATATCTGAACACGACCTTAGTGTACATCATAACTTTTGAACGAATGAATATTTTCACTTGAAATTTTAACTGGTGGCGTAGAATTTATTTCGAATATACTTCCGCAAGGGACCGGTGGCCGGTCGAGATGAGGTTTGGGAGGAGGAGTGGGGAGGGGATATGAACCCTAAATCTAAAATTGTAGCTTCGAGTATTTATTAGTTTCCGATATATTAATAAAAAATTGTTAATTTTCTTAGGAAATTTTTTTTGGACGTTGGTGCAGGCCTCCCTCACCCGGGAGCCCTTCCGTCCCCCTATTTTTTATTTTTAAAATTTTGTAACCACAGTGTAACCGTGATACGCGGGGTTACCGGTCAGACGGTGGAGGAAACGTATCGCCAGCTCAGGACGGTGGTCCAGGGCTGGGAATCGAATAATTGTACGCAGAGGTAAGGTAGAGTACGACAAATTATTCGTGCTTAAGTCTATTTACAAGATGTCCCGGCCAGGTTTATGCTGGTACACTATCGCGAGTCCCGGTGTGTATCGCGGCGCGTATTTCGATCGTCGGTAGCGGTTCGGCGAAGAGGGAGGGGATAGACGATTTGAACGTTCGGTGTCCTGGCGGCCAACTCTGCCACTGGACCCTGGTCGGAGAGTCTGTGATCCGGTCACCCAGTGGGCACAACCCGCGGGTGAATCGGAGACTGTAAGGACGCTCTCGAGAACGGAGGCGAATCTGTTCGGGAGATCGATAGCGGATGACGGCCTGCGTCCAATGGATGGCTCATGCTGTCCTTCTAGGAACCGAGGAGGGAGAGTGTCCAAAAAGGCACAGTGACTCAGGCTGTCGATGCACAGGAACTGGTGCTTACACGAGCGCTTGATCTTTCGCAAGAAATAGTGTCGGCACACGAACGTGGAATCGCGTAGGAGGTCGCTGGAAGAGGCGTACTTTGTACTAAACGCTCTAGGCGGTCTCTACCAAATAAGCCTATGCCCCCGGCCTATATGTCATCGTCCGCGCATTTTCGGCAGCGAGAGAGTCACCCGGTGTGTGACCCTCTCGCGCCAGTTTCCGGTAACGGCGGACGAGTGGTGGGGGGCAAGACCGTAGGCACAGCGCGGTATGCGTCACTCCGTTCGGACGCATGGTTGGGGGGGGGGGGGTGAGATCGTCGTTCCACCGACGTAACTTGTTACAACAGCCTCATTTTTAGCATCGCCAAACCCACACCGGTTTGCTACCATGCTTTACGCGCCCGCGAGCGGGCGCGCGCCCCCCGCACTATTCTAGCCCCAACAAATATTAATACACGGCACACGTTGTTTTAAAGAATGTGAGAGGACTCCAAATGTAAAATTTTAGCTTCGGAAATTCACCCGATTGAAAGATACAATTACTTTACGGGAGGCCGCTCATTCACTGTGATCGTTACTTTGGATGTAACCTAGACCTACTCCGATCAGTCTTTCAGCCTAAATTTCATTCGAATAAACAGGATGGAGTAAACGGTAGTGCACGCTCCACGATACAGTCCGAACTGTCTCGCGTTTCTTCAAGCAACAATTGTTGCACGTTGCACGCCGCCGCGCTTCTATACTGCGCTCCATATAAGAGCATGGTAGCAAACCGATGTGAATTTGGCGATGCTGAAAATGAGACTGTGATTACAAAAATTTCAAAAATAACAAATAGGGGGACGGACGGGCTCTCGGGTACAGAGGCCTGCACTAATGTACAAAAAAAATTACAAAAAAAATTAACAATTTTTTATTAATATTTCGGCATCTAATAAATACACGAAGCTACAATTTTAGATTCAGGGTTCACACCCCCTCCCCACCCTCCCCACCCCTCCCCACCCCTCCCCACCCCTCCCCACCCCTCCCCACCCCTCCCCACCCCTCCCCACCCCTCCCCACCCCTCCCCACCCCTCCCCACCCCTCCCCACCCCTCCCCACCCCCTCCCCACCCCTCCCCACCCCTCCCCACCTCCCCACCCCTCCCCACCCCTCCCCACCCCTCCCCACCCCTCCCCACCCCTCCCCACCCTCCCCACCCTCCCCACCCCTCCCCACCCCCTCCCCACCCCTCCCCACCCTCCCCACCCCTCCCCACCCCTCCCCACCCTCCCCACCCCTCCCCACCCCTCCCCACCCCTCCCTACCCCTCCCCACCCCTCCCCACCCCTCCCCCAAACCACATCTCGATCGGCCACCGGTCCCTTTCGGAAGTACAGCCTTTATTTCTCTATAACAAAGAATTTCCGCATCAACATTGGATGTTTGTAAAAAATTTTATAAACGATTAAAGACGATTTTAGTAGTATGTCTAAGACAGTTCTAACTCTGGAGTGCTGTGGGGAGCGGGGCGGCGGGGGAAGTGATGCTACGCTTGAGAGTGCGGTGGTGGGAGCGGGGAGTGGAAGACTGGCTGCGCGCGCACGAGCTGCGGAGTGGGGGAAGCCCTAATCATGGAGGGGATCAGTCTAGGCCGAGCCGCCGCGGAGACCTCTCCAGACACGGCCCGCCGCCGGAAATTTTTCAGAGGGATGGGATGGCCCACCCCCGAAAATTTTTCAGACCTAGCCCACACCGATCTAGCGAACCGCATGGCAGCAGACAGACATTTTTCCCAAGCGCAGAGAAACAATAATTTCTATCAGAAATTGTTTCGGGCGATGTCGGGAAAGATCGACGTTTTACAAACCATATGTTCGGGGATGGGAAAAAGAGAGCATTACTTAGTGGCACAGGCACAGTTATTTTAAAGCTAAATTCGGGGTCGGGAAAGAGACAGCACTACATAGTGGTACAATCGCATGCATTCTAAAGCTAACAGTATTTTAAAATGTTTTTCAATCTTAATATCGCAACGTATCGCGCGATCGTGTGTAATTTGGATCCTCTGGAGCAGCCGTGCGGGATGACGTCATTTGGCAGCGCGAAGAAGGCGCGTATCATAGAATTATTCGGCGTCAACAGAAATTTTTTTTTCCAAACCAACAGACACTTTTTCCCCAACGCACAGTGGGACAAAACGACCCGACGGCGATCAAAAATCTATAACTTTGATTCTGGTTTAGATATTTTAATAAAATTAGGCTCAATTTAACTGCGAATTTACGGCCTTTATGTTGTATTAATATAAGTGATATTAACCCTCGGAGGCCCGTGCTAGGCCCGTGTATTTAGACCCATGTTTTCGAAAAGTGGGTCTACTGGCCAATTACAATTCACATTTCATTAACATAATTACTAGCTACTGTATTATGTTGTGGTAAACTACATTTTTTAATATTTGCTATTGTTTTCATATGATCGGTGCTCAAATTTTGCCAAACTCGCAAAAGTTAAGAGCTTATCAAAAACTTTTATGTTTCCCATAGTTTATATTCACTATTCTGAAAATTTTTTCTTTGAGTGGTGCAATTTAAGTTAGTTACAATGTTAATTACAGAACTATATTTCTATTAAGGCCATACATTCGGGTAAAATGTTAACAAACTTTTTATAAAATTTTAAAAAGTTGCAACCATTTGCAATGAGTGTAATTGATATCATGTGAAAAAATGAACCCTTCTCTCTTAGAAACAAAAAGATTTAGGTGCTACTGTATTTTTTTTATGTTTGTCCCCACATAACTCCTCAGCATATGGACCGATTTTGATGATGTTTTTTTTATTCGAAAGAAAGTGATGCCCCGGTGGTCCCATCCTAGACTGCATCAATATTGACCCAATATTTTGCCAGTTCTGGTTAATAATAAAGACTATTGTCACCTAATTATTATTATTTTATGTACGTTCGCGCATATCTCCTCAGCATTTTGTGTCGATATATATAAAAATAAAAAGTTAAAAATAAATTTTTTTGAAAAATTAAAACCGACTTCAAAAAAATAAAAATGCACTAAAAAGTAAAAAATAATTTTTTCCCTCATTTAATCTACGACTCTCATATTTTTTAAGTCGGCGTCTCATCATTTGCACTGTGTAAATCTGGCGCCGATTTAAAAAAATATGAATGTCGTAGATTAAATAAGGGAAAAAATTATTTTTTACTTTTTAGCGCATTTTTATTTTTTTGAAGTCGGTTTTAATTTTTTTATATTACGTAGCGTGATCGACACGCAGCTACATAGTCGCTGAGCGGTCGCGCTACCGTGCTGTCGTGCTTTTGTTTCATACAGGATTTTGTGTAAGCGAAGAAATATGGAAAGTGAGGCGAATATCGAATCCGCAAGGAAAGAAGCTAATTTAGAAAAGAAAAAATTGATTTGGAAGACAGCTTGCTTCAAGAAATCGGAGAAACTAATACTTACTTAAAACATTGCATTTTTTGTTTATTTCTGTGCTTCATTTTATATTTTTTATTTAAGCAATGTATAAAAAATGTGTAACAAAGTAAGTAAACAAAATTATATTTGAATAACTAAACGAAGAAACAATTTTGTTTCGAATTTACCACATTTACGGAAAAAGGGCACATAAACCATTTGCTTGAAACTTATAAATAAAGTCATATTATTTTCAAATCATGACTTCTGTTTTCAGAACGTATGAAGGACACGGTAATGACATCCCTAAAAAAATTGGATTTAATTGCATTACTTTTTATCAAGTTATATTGTAATGAAAACTTTGAAATCGATTTTCTTGAAATGGCATTTTAACGTATGTGCCCTTTTTCCATCAAATGCCTCAATTAAACAATAATACATTGTCGGAAAATTTTCGTACAAAGTTTTTCCATATCCGGAAACCATCAATCGGTTGTATCATTCCTGTTTTTTTTTTTCGGTATTGTGAATATTTCCACATGTTGATTAGCTGGTATACCGTTTCGTAATGTAGATGGACAGTGCCTAGTCCATGAATACAATAACAAAACGCTTCGAGATCCCGCATGTGGTAGATATACGTTTGTTAACCATTCGATAACCAGTTCACTTGTTAACTTTCCAGATGTGGACGCCTGTAGTGGGTAGGCTATGCCGTTTCTGCTACCGGCTGGCGAGGGGGGGGGGCGGAGCGGGGCGGTGGGGGCGCGGAGGGGGTACCGCGTTCTCGGGTGCGATTGGCGCGACGGGGAGGGGGGTACCGTGTTCCTGGGTGTTTGTGGGATGACGTCACAGGGGCTGGGAATTTGAAGGTAGCGTCTCGCGAAAGAATGCAACGTCGCGCTCGTATGAACATCCGCGAACGAAAACATGCGCCAACGAAACCGCAGAGCGATAATTATTCGGATATCGTCTCGAATATATTTTTTAAAGTTTGGGGTCGTCGTCTTATCACCAACGCTGCAATTCGATACACATGGTAACGCATCGGACGAAGGCGACGTTAGACGCGTGTGTAGAAGGAAGGAAGGAAAAGGTGCAGCGCAAGAGCGAGAGAGAGAGAGAGAGAGAGAGAGAGAGAGAGAGAGAGAGAGAGAGTGCCGGTTCGCGGTTACCACTTACCACCCGCTGACAGAGCAAAAACGATGTCGATTTCATCTTGGTCATCTGGCAGACAAGTAATTGCCCTCCGTATTAGTAGAAAAGGATATTATAAATGAGTCCTTACAGGTATTAATGTGAAAATCGTCCATTTATTAAAAAAAAAAAGTATATATACGCGTACTATAGCGGTACGTGATTTACATCGCGCAACATTGATTGCAGTCCTAACGCTAACAATTCACAATCGATCAAAGAATGCCGTTCGAAGTACTCGCTTTCGAAAATTAATTTTACATGATCCGTTGGTGCGGTAGCGCTACGTAGAACATCTACGAAGGCGATATATTTACTGCTTACGGAGTATATATTTTCGGTCAACCAGGTGAACATATGATCGATGCAATGTTCATACGCGAATAGTTTACGCATCGTGACTTCCGTCATGTATAAGGTAACGCGATTATCGGTGATTTTTACGCGTTGATCATTATGCATGCGCGTGAATTCGATTCGCAAATGATCAATTAGGATGTGGGTTTGGGGCGACGTTGCGTTGTCGCGTAATCTTTAAAGTATATCAGCCCCATTTTGCAGCAGGAGCTTCCACGTTGACATTGAAAAGCACAACTCGCTGCTTTTATTGTCGACTATGGTGATCTCGACACGGCACGAACCCATGTCAATGCGAATTCCAATGGTTAACCTTTTACAGGCTGTCGAGGTTAAAGGGTAATTGCGCCCAGGATCCGTACGTTTAATGGTTTTGGCGTTTTCGATGTTTTTGGCGTTACGGATTCAGAACTGTCAGAAACGTGCACACGGAATTAATGATTTGTTCGTTTACAGTGAAAGAAGTAAGCGAACGAAGTAAGTGAAAAGTGTATAGTAATATGTACGTACCTCGTATCGGATTGTTGGTGTTGTTTATTGGGGAAACCGCCATCGTTGCCGGATGCACAGGACGAATCGTTAAAGCTGCGTTTGTACATTTTGATATGCACTATACGATTATACTGCTCGACGTAGAAAATTGACGCGAACGATACTTGTTAGCACTCGAGCGTAGGTGACGTTATGAAGTCTGCAAGACTGACCGACGTCGCTTTTATACAGATTCATGCACACGTACACACCAAATGTGCAAGAGTATATTGTATCAATGATGGTGATGATCATGGTTGTGTTATGGTACAAACATTAATATGAAATGTGAATAGCGCGCGATAAATTCAAATGGTATGCGCGGCAGATTCAAATAGCGTACGCGCCAAATTTAAGGTGCGAACCATAAAAGTGTAAACCATAAAAGTGCAAACCATAAAAGTGCAAACCATAAAAGTGCGCTATAAGCTGGAATAATTAATATCGAATCATCGAAGAAGAAACTGAGATACGGACACCCCCACCACGCATACTCCAAACGTCAAAATATCATCATGACACACGTGAATGCATATGAGCTGCGTCGGTGCATCGTAAGTATAGTTTTTTTTTAAATTGAATTGGTGCGCGTATTCAATTCGGCAGCATTTGAATCAGTTTATACGTTTGTTTCAGCGTGAGCACAGCGAGCAGTGTGATGCGTGGCGCGCGAACCGTCATCGCGTATTGACAGCCGTTGTAAGTAGTGTTTCGTGAAATTGTACTGGTACGCGCAGTCCTTTCGACAGTATTTTAATCTAATCGTGCGTTTGTTGCAGTATCAGCAGGAGATGGCGTTGCGGCCGTGGAGTGACCGCTATTTGGGGATGCTTGGACACCTCGTAAGTAACATTTTATGAAAATTATACTGATACGCGTACACCAATCGAAGATGTTTTAATCGAGTCGCGCGTTTGTTTCAGCGCCGCCGCGACGTCGAGTTACACGCCCGCGATGGCGATCGAGATGCCATCATCCAACTGCTCGTGAGGGTTGTTTAGTGCAAATTGTATTGTCATACGTATACCTACGTTGTGTGTGTGTGTGTTTGTTTCAGCACCAAGAATACGAGGCGCGCAGGAATGGGCGAATTTGCGCCGAGTTACGTGAACGGATCCGCTTCCAACGGCGCATGTGGCACGATTACACCACGCAGGTAGATTTTCTAGCATTCGAGGGAGAGTTTTGGGGCCTCCCGAGATTATTTAAGGAGTAAGTATAAGTGAAATGTATTTGTTTGGCGTCTCGTGCGCTAATACCAGCGGTTATGTAATAATAATATGGTGTTTTCTCTGTGTGTTGCAGGACGTAACATCACGCCGAATTTTTTTTATTTTTTTAAAATAATTTTTTTTAAAATAATTTTTTTAAAATAATTTTTTGAACATATTTTTGAACATATATTTTTGGACATATTAAATATTTTTAATAAATATATTTTTGAACATATTAAATATTTTTTAATAAATATAATTTTTATTAAAACAGTGTGTGTGATTATTAATGTACATCCATGCATGCATACTTAAATTATAGAAACAGTATTTGCGTAAAAATGACGTTCATATGGGAGGGGTATTCTTGCTCGCGGGTGAATAAATCAGTCATCGTCGTCGTCGTTGCGCTCAACGCCGTTGTACTCATCTTCACCATTGTGCTCGTCGTAGCTATGGTTCTCATCGCTATAGAAACAAAAAAATAATTCATACATATTCGTTTCTTTACATATGACGCGTAAAGTAGATGCAATGCGTGTATAGGACTTACATTAGGCGACGCTACGTATATAATTCCGTATCTTATGGACGTTCTCTAGCGCGCAAACGCCATCGTTGTCGTGAAACGCGCATCGTGGAGCATTCGTTGAAGACATAGATGTACGCGAAAGTTGCGCAAGACTTGCGGTCGATGGAAGGGGGAGAATCTTCGTTCCAAGAAATCTCTGCTGATTTCTTGGATTTCTCACTCTCTAAGTGACACGGCTACGACAAACAAGCAATTTGAACTCGCTTACGCGCTTCTCCTGCGCGCGCCTTGCTTTTCGAAATTACTCATCTGCAGAGTAACGTGCTTTCACTCAAGTTACCAAACTGCTTGGTAACTTGCTTGTTTAATTATTTGGGATTCATTGTTCATTTAAACATTGCTGAGTGTAAATACTGTATAATAGACTTCAGGTTAGGAACGTCGGTATCATCGTAGTCGTCCACGGTGTTAGGCGTGATCCCGCAAGAATCATCGTCAACGTCGTAGCCGCCGTCGTCCTCAACGGATCGAGCGTTGTTGCTCCTTTTTCCCCTCAGCTTGTACATATCACAGATATCCTCGACGATTATGTCCGGGAGTAGCGATAGCATCCAGGTTTTCTTTTCCGCACCTTTCACGATGGCGAAGTCGATGTTCGCGAGTGCGCTGGAGAGCAGTCCCGGAAGTTTCCAGTATGGAACGCAGCCATCCGACCAGCGGAGCCCGTGATGATGCTTCGCGAGCCAGGACGCTTGACATTTCTCGAACGAATTCAGGTGATTCCAGAAGTATGGCGGTTCGACGATCCAGTGGCTGATCGTCGGCGTTTCATCGTTATTGCTGCTGTCGTTGTTGCTGTTCGTGCGAATCGCGATCTCTTTCACGACGAAGTCACGCTCGGTTTTGAAACCTTGCATGTCGACAACGGCGAACATCGTTACTCGTATAAGTAGTGTAACGAGTTATATCGCTGGGACGCGAATCTTTCCCCCACCACGCGCGCCCGACGCGGCCCGCCGCTACCGAGCGCAGCCACGAGATGGTTACGCGTCGAGTGGCGCTCTCGCCCGCGAAGTTCGTACGGCTGCGCATATAAGCCAGCGCGACGGGCCCATCAGGTAGAGTCTACCACGGGCGTTAAGGCAAACGGTTAGTGCTCTCCCAGCGATCTCTTGTATCACAAGGTGTATCGCTGCGTACTTTTGGTTTCCCCCTACCTCCATGGCTCCCAGAGGAACGCGAGTTCGCCAACTTCTGGACGCAGGTCGATATCCACTGTCAATCTTAGGGTCAGACTTCGTCTGTCCCGGAGGACATCCCATAGCCTCCGTTTCGCCCACGGGTTTTACCCACCGGGCGAGCGGACTCAAGGCTTCACGGTCAGAGCCATTGGTGGAGTTAACAGCCAGGGCGCCAGAGCGACCACTCTCCCCACTCCCACACACACCGCTGAAACGTGCCGAATCTCGCACCGCGATCGCGACGCGCCGTCCGCGTTCCGCCGCCGACTAGCCGTTAGTCCCCGCGTTAGACTAAGTTCCGAAAACACTGTTATCCAGCACCGACCTGGCCGGGCTTCCTTGTACTCTAGTCATAAGAATAAACGCCCGTTAAACAGTTCACCTTGTCATACTCACTCAACCGTCCGGGACCCCCGTCCGTTTTGTAACCGTCGCGAGGACAGGTTACAGTAGTAGTAGTAGTAGCGTCGGTAGCGAAACAGTAACTGAGGACTTTGACATCAACATCATCGTTTTAAAACAATAGTAGTATTCGCAGTAGTAGTAGTAGTATTAGTAGTAGTAATCGTTCACGTACGCAAACTATATTAGTTTGCGTACCACGTTGGTTAAAGGGTTGTATTCGATTATGCATTCGTGTATCATGAAACAGTACGCGGTAGTATTAGCGGGAATATTTTCTTTGCATTCGAAATCTATGCGCACGTCCACCGTAGCGCTCTTCAACGACTCGTTTTGCCTAGAACAATCTATGACCGCGGTAGGCGCGTATCGAAAGAATTCGATCGCGTTCAGCAACGGTTCTCCGTGACCGAAGTACGAGCGACGGAATTTCGCGCACATATCGTACAGGATCGCGTATTTATACTTATCGAAATCCAAGTTCAAGTCGTCGTACGGATACGCCTCGGAATTTAGGTACAATCGAACGTTTGTGAGATTACACGGATCGAATGTGCTCGAGAATCTATCGGAGCGACCCTGTCGATCAGTTTGTACGGCGAATATCACGTATCGAGGTTTCTCAATTTGCGACGTAGCTTTCACGGTCCACGTATGCTTCGTTGTCGTTTGCAGTAACGGGTATTCGTTCATGGCCCACGATCGGAAACTCATCGCGAACGGCCGACCGCTTTCCAGGATAAGCAGCATTGATAGTTTATTCACATCATCCAGAACGACGTGGGGCATACGCCACTGAACCTTGCGTATCTCTAGTTTCGGTCTCGCAGTGGCGGATGTACAGTGCATCGCGTTCGTATCGACTCGCGAACGAATAAGGATCAGCTCGTGCCGCGCGTTCATCACGATTTGTTTGTAATCCTCGCAGAATCCTAATAACGGCTACACCGATTCTGCGGACATTTTGGCTCTGCTTAACCTGTATGCGCCTATTGTTTCTCTAAGATCGCCTTCTCTTTTTTACTTATCGGGACACAGCACGTCGTTTGGGATGAATAACTCCATTAATAGAATATGTAAATTAGCGAATCGTTATAGCGAGCATGTTGATTTTTTTAACGGTACATTGGCCACCTTTAAATATCGTTTGCGGGCTTTGACTCGAAGGAATGTCTTTGTACACGCCCGTAAATTTATGTTTATGTATGTATTGGCTTTTCTTTTACATTGTTTATTTGTTAATTGTAAACTAAAGGGTCTTTACACGTTGAAATAAATAAATAATAAATAAAATAATAACATGCTAATGGGTACGCAGAAATTAAAAGAGCCCGAATGAAAAATATCTTTATCGTAGTCGATAGTATGATTCCAACCGGCATTCGCGAGCGCTTTGCTTCTATCGACCGACAATGAAACGTAATTTTTCAACGTGGTAGTGATCCCGGGATTTCGGCAATGATCGATCTCGACACCGTTCAATTCGTATCGAATCTCATCGAACACGAACGCTACGCAATTGTTGTCAAGAACCGCGGTCGCGGACGTTGCCGGGCTTTTCGCATCCTGCGCCGTCAACGTGCCATGACCTTCGATGTAGAGAAAACTTTCGCACGAGAGCGTATACAGATCTTGCTGCTGTATGGGGATTCTTATCTCATCGTTATTGTCGAACGTCGTGTTGGCGTACGGATTACACGTGTGGTACTCAATCATCGTGATACGATTGTCGAAGGTTGGCGTATTCGCCATGTCCAGAATAATATACATCGCGTCGCTCTCTCCGCTTGTCTAATAGGCGACGATGAATCCTAGCGATCGTAAAAAAACGCGCGTTTCGACAAATCAACGGCTTTCTTATGCTTCTTACCGGTCCTCTCCTTATCGTTCCACCCGTCTTTATTCTACTTCCACTTTCGCTTTCCGATGAAGGGTTGCGCCGATGACGCGAGACAGAGACGGCAGGAGTAGCAGCGGCAGCGACGATTGATGATTCGTACGTGTGATCTAACACTAACATACTAGACACACGCGCATACACGCGCGGTCACACTACCTATCGCGCGAACGTTGTTGAACGTGCAAACGAATCGTTATTTCTTCCCCACGGAAATCTATAGGACGATCGTACTGATCGACGATGCACAACGTTAGATCGCGTATTACTCTTGCGACGATCGGCAGGTAAATGACGTGTCGCGGAGTTTCCGATATCTTATATCCTGGCGGCACGCGAGGCGAAAATTCATGGATCGTGTGTACCGGTTTATCGTTACTGTACGCGTCGGTAGTATCGTTGCACCTTACTCTGATCACGTTAACGTTTATAATATTCACGAGTACGTCTGACTCGTGCCAGATTCTCGGCAATAAGACGCGATACGGGGAAAATCCTAGCAGCGAGCCCACGTTGTCTGGTTTCGTAAAGTCTACAAAGAACGAGCAGTATAGCTCACTCTGCATGGTGGTGTTGTTAGCTCGTAGCATTATAGGGTACTTGTCGTTATCGCCGTTCTCGTTGTTACCGAGTCTTCGAGGATATCGATCGAGCAATCGTTGCTTCAGGTACTCGGTGATAGCGTCTAATTCGTAGGAGCCGTGGGGGATCGTAATGCGTTCGTAAGCGGCGTCGACGATGGAGTCGTTGCCGGTCGCATAGTTCACCATGAAATAGAATTTATCGTTGCTCGAGTCGATGTTCGGAATCGTGTGAAACGTCTCCAAGTCCGCGAGTCCTAATTCGTATTGACCGTCGCTCAAATCTATCGGCGGGAAATAGTTTACCGTGAGCACGCTGCTGCGACTCGTTAACGTGAGCGTGAACGACATATCATAGATTACACTCGCGAGGAGGAGAGAGAGGAAGTGGCGCGCGCGTACGAATACTAGGCAATTTATCGATATTACGAGTCTTTATTATAGAAGATGTGGATTGCCATTACGCATGGCTACGTAGCAGCATAATCTTAGTATACATCATTATTAGTATTAGTATTAGTATATAGGCCATAATTCCATAGACTTTTGCTGTAAAAATTGCATGCATAAGCGACCGCAATTCATCTCGTCGAAATGTTGAAAACGATCGTGATTGTACGTGATCATTGTACCGCGTCCGAAATAGTAGATCAATTCCGCGGGTGGTCGCAGATTCCCAAAACTATCAAAGTATTGTACTCGCGGTCAACGTTTCGCGTACGCTACCCAGTGCGTACCGGCGTACAGTGGGTCAAAGTGACGAAGTTTGTTTCAAAATCAAAGAACATTTGATAGAAATGAGATAGAGCGATGATTTTCGTTTTAAATTAAAGCTAAAAGATTGCAGAATAAGGAAAAATTAATGAAATTATGGTACGAACGTTTTTTACCTTTGAAAATCTGTGTTAAACTTGAAATTTTACAACAAAATTATGTTTTATCCAATACCATGTTCGATTAGAATTTTTTCATGACATGTTGTACATCATTTCCTATAGATTTTGTCGCGCTGATTTCAAATCCGTTCGCAAAATTTGTCTACTACCTCAGGATTCTGAAAAAAAATCGATTTTTGTGAAAGAAACTAATGAAATCATAATTTTTTCGTTGAAATGATTTGATAACCCACTAGTTTGAAGGTATATTGTATTTTCATATATGGAACACAATCAAAATAAGAATTTTTAATGTTTAATATAAAATATTGAATGTTTTACATCTCGTGATCACTTGACGTATCGCTATCATTGTCGCTGTCATTTGCACATGAATTAAGGTAAGTATTTAATCTTTTTACCTTACTTCTCATCAACGAATTTTTTAATTTCTAGTGATACATTATTTTGTTCGTACAACTTTAATCGATTGTTTATTAATATAATTGAAATTTTCGAGTCGGTTAAGTATATTGCTCGATTAAAAACGTCTGACATTCTATTCCTTCGACTATTTTGTCGTGAATGCAGTATCATATTTTTCCTATAAAGTTTATGCTAGGATTCATTTGCATCTTCTGAATAGTACGCTATTGGTAGTGGAAACTGTCTTGCTACTTCGCAACTATTCCAAAAAAAGATTTCCTCTTATGCATACCTATAAATTGGATATTCTAAAATGCTTGTTCCTATGTGGAAAGTACTGTTGGATAAGAAATCAAGTCGAGCACGTATTTGAGATACAATACATTGTGGCGAGGCTAGATGAGAGTCCGCTCTCCTTATGGTGAAGAAATATACAAACGCATGAAAGGACTACTCGAATAGCTAATTGGAAAAGAACGAAACATTCTGCAGTTTTCAGTTAGAAGCAAGCATTCAGAAAGAGCATACCACAGTGAAATTCATTTCATATAGAGAGTTTTATAGCAGCTTAGTGTACATATAATATATATAAAATAGCTTAATACAGTGAGTAATATTATAATATACAACTAAATATATATATATATATATATATATATATATATATGTATAGTGTGTGTGTGTGTATATATATAATAGTTACGTATGGATATGGACAGTGAAAATTCGAAGCGAATAAACGATGAACGAGATCGCGGTCGCGGTCCCGGTCGCCCACCTAAGAGACGCAGGATTAGTGAAAACACCGGTAGGATGCGTGTATCTATAGAGAAAGCCTCACAAAGTACGATATACAGGCGTGCTATTGAACTACGGAATAATAGTGAGTATAACATGGCCAGTATCCAATTAGCTGTAAAAATGGGCAAGGATGCGTCTGCTTCTGTAAGTGGGGAAACAAATTCTTCTGAAGAAAATAATCTATTGAGACACACTAAGGAGTCGGCATTAGCCTTCTATTTGGAATATGACTACAGCAAGAGTAGGTATAAAGGATTAGTCACAGATTCGAAATCCAGAAACTGCTCAATTTATCCGGCTTACCAAACTGTAAAGTCTGCTATGGTTGAATGCCAGCCACAAAATTACAATATATCTGAAATTGAAGTTCTTGTACCTTTACAAAAAATGTTAAATAAGACGGCTGAACGTTTGTGTGACGCAGTGGCATTAGAGTGGGATAAAAGAAATTTACGCAATCTAGAGTTATTTGCTACGTTAGGCTTTGATAGTTCATTCGGTCACACAAATCCACATCAACACTGTGAAAATGCTGAAAACGAAGATCCAAACGCTCAACAGTCACTTTTTGTCAGCAGCATGATAATAATAAAATTAAAGAGTTGTGTATCCGACGAATGTTCTTGGATTAATCCGACACCTCAAAGTATCCGCTTCTGCCGACCTCTAAGAATAGCAACAAAAAAAGAAAACGATTTGACAATCATTCGTGAGCATACTCGCTTGAACATAGAAATCAGCGATCTTACATCACACACATTTAAAATGACAAATGAAAAAGCAGCAAGAGTGAAATATAACGTTTTTCAAACTTTATTTGACGGAAAATGTATAAATACTATTGTTGGGAATAAAGCAAGTAGTAGGTGCCCCATGTGCTTGCGAACTGCGCACCAATTCGGCAATTTAAGTGATGATTTCTCACCCAAAAAGTCATCACTTAAGTTTGGTTTGGGATTATTGCATGATGAAATAAAAGCTTTTTAGCATCTGCTACACATTTCTTATCGGATAAAACTTAAAATGTGGGATATACGAAACCATACAAGAGGTAAGTTTGCATTTTTATAGAGTACAATGTAAAAAAAACTATTGATGCAGCAAAAAAAAGACATTTTTATCAACTTCAAACATTTTATATCTAACACTACTACAATTCACTTCCGTTCAAATATAATGTGCAACTATATCGCTGACTTAAGTTTAAAATTAACATAAAATGATATATTTGTTTCATTTCTCAGAGCAATTCGAAGAGAGAAAAATTGTCGTGAAACGAAACATGTATGCAAGAATTGGAGTTCGAGTGAACCAAGTTTTGCAGGGGCATGGCACGACAAATACAGGCAATGTTGCTAGAAAGAGTTTTGAAAATCCGGCAATATTTGCAGAAGCTTTGGAAATCGACGAGCAACTCGTGAATAACATTGCTACAATATTGTCTGTCTTTAAATGTAAAAAGCCATTAAAGCTAAAGGAACTCGAGGAATTCTGCTGGGAGACATATTGTATTCATTATAAATAATTTCCGTGGGCTCGAATGAGTCCTACCTTACACAAATTATTAAAACATGGTTGCGAAGTAGCAAGACAGTTTCCACTACCAATAGCGTACTATTCAGAAGATGCAAATGAATCCTAGCATAAACTTTATAGGAAAAATATGATACTGCATTCACGACAAAATAGTCGAAGGAATAGAATGTTAGACGTTTTTAATCGAGCAATATAATTAACCGACCCGAAAATTTCAATTTTATTAATAAACAATCGATTAAAGTTGTACGAACAAAGTAGTATGTCTAGGAGAGTTCTAACCCTGGTCCTCTGAGGGGAGCGCGGGGGCGGGTGGAAGTGAGGGCGCGCGGGGAGCGCGGTGGGGGGAACTTTAGGCGCGGGGACAACGGGGAGTGGAAGACTGGTTGCGCGCGCACGAGCCGCGGAGTGGGGGAAGCCATAATCGTGGAGGGGATCAGTCCAGGCCGAGCGGTCGCGGAGACTTCACCAGATCTGGCCCACCGTCAGAAATTTTTTCAGAGGGAGGGAATGACCCCCGAAAATTTTTTCACACCTAACCGAGCGAGGGAACGACCTTGGCCCACCCCCGAAAATTTTTTCACCCCTGGCCTACACCGATTTAGCGAACCGCCAAGCGCAGAGAAATAATAATAATTTATCAGAAATTGTTTCGGGCGATGTCGGGAAAGATCGACGTTTTACAAACCACATATTCGGGAAGGGAAAGAGATAGCACTACATAGTGGTACAAGTTAAATTCGGTGGAGGGAAAGAGACAGCAGTGGTACAATCGCATGCATTCTAAAGCTAACAGTATTTCAAATGTTTTTCAATCTTATTATCGCAGCGTATCGCGCGATCGTGTGTAATTTGACTCCTCTGGAGCAGCCGTGCGGGATAACGTCATTTGGCGGCGCGAAGAAGGCGCGAATCATAGAATTATGCGATGTCACCTGAAATTTTTTTCCAAACCAATAGACACTTTATCCCCAACGCAGAGAAATAATAATTTCATGAATAAACGATCAAGCGAACCATTCTGTAGCAAACAGACATATTTTTTCCAACGCAGAAAAATAATTTTCAAACAAATATGTAACAAGCATTCTAAAGCTAGCATGTTTTTAAAGCGTTCAGATTTAGCGTCGCAGCGTATCGCGCGATGACACGACGCGAAGAACGCGTGAACGAAATATAATACTATTTAAAACGTTGAATCTTAGAATTAGGTGGTGAGGAAAGAATGAGGGTAAATAAAATAGAGACATAATATGTTTTAAATGATAATATATTGTTACAGGCAAAGAATATGAAAATAGAATAATAATAATTAAACATTTTTCTTCCTACGAGCATCAGCTAGAATATCATTGATGGCACATGCTAACAGTTCGCAATCTACGAGATAATCCTCGTCGTAATATTCGCTATCACGTATGATTTTAGCAGCACGACGCGTATCTAATGTTTCGCAGGCAACATCGCTCTGTTGTAGCACGTTAACAAAATTTAAAAATTTCATCCGCACATCTTGTGCAGTTTCATACAACCGCAGATACACATAGGGTATACACAGATCAAGATTAAATAAAAATGTTACAGTATTCAGTTTGAAATACAGCGGCTTAGTATCTAGTGTTATCTTTACAATCAGAGAATCATAGAAAGAATTATGTGGAGTCGATAGAAATTCGTGAGGAGAGGTCTTATGCTACTGCATAAAAATTTAATTCTAGCTAAATAAAAAATCATAAACATTAATGAAATTAAAAATCTTATAAAAATAATTCTTAAATACCCAGCTATAACAATTAATGAAAATCTACCTCTAAAATACTCAGTATTAAATCCAGACACCAATTTTGATTCCGCCTCCACTAAATCTGGCTCAATTAATAAATTAATTAAAAACATTAAATAAATTGGAATTAAAATTAAATATAAATGGAATATAAAAATATAAAATAAAAAGAGAAATAGAAAAATATAAAAAAGTAAAAATATAATAATAATTTAATTTATTGCTCATTTTCGTGTTACAATTTAACGATCATATACTCTTTTCATTTTATTCCCGCGATTGTGTCAGTGTCCAACCCTTCTAATGTATCCTGCTGTGTCTTAACAATTTTTCTAATTTACAAGTGTTTCCTAATCTATTCTATGCTGTATAAGCTTCTTTTATCACTTTCCAGTTCTTTCCATCTTTTCCTTCTCCCTATTATCTCCTGTAAAATAGCCAAGTTTTTCCTTCCCTTCTTTCCAATTCCCACCACTCTCTCCACGTACTTCACATGCTTCAATCACGTGTTCCACTCTTTCTTCCTCTTTCTTATAAAGCCTAAATACCCTTTCTTCTCTCTTTAGCCAATATTTGCATGCCCTTGTTTCACTACTTTTTGATTTTTCCCCCAATAGTATTTCGGCTTATCTCCAGGTTTCCTTGCCACCTCTCTTAATTCTCTTAGGAACTTTGACTCTTTTACTTTCGTCTCTCTCTCTTGTTCTTGGATGTCTTTACTTATCTGCTCTATTTTGATCGACACTTCTTTCCCATTTAATCTTCTTCTTTCCAATTCTTCATTTGACCATCCTCTCCCTTCCACGAATTTGATTCTCATTCTTTCCCTTTTCGTAACTTCATTTCCTCTCATTAGACTTCTCCCACTTTCATATCTTATCAATCCTTCTTCCGAGTTTATTAGCCTCTCTTCAAACTTCATTGCTCATTCTCCCATTTCAATTGCTATGCCATCTCTTCCTGTTTCTTTTAACAGCCAGTATGTTGGTGTTGATCTCTCCAATTTCATTATCCACCGCATGTATTTCACCTGCAATTATTATAATTAATATAAATTGTATTAATCTTGAAATTAAAAGAGCTAATTATAAATTATTTTTTTATGTGGAATAAAAATTATAAATTTATAATTAGTGGTGATATGTTATTCGATTTTATTGATATCTAGTTTTTAAATGAATTTATTTATATATTTAATTAATTATGAAAAGTATTTTTATTTTTGTTAAATATAACAAATTTATGGGATTATCTACACATTTATATTATTATTATTGATTTGATGTATTTAAGAATTGTAATTTGAAAATTTAATTTCATTTAAGATAATTTAATAATTTATTTCATTGATAAAAAAATTAAGAATTTTGGTGCAATTTTTTAAATAAATTATATAAACGAATTATGCGTAAGGTATAATGATAAAATTAATAACTAATTTAGTGAATATATTTTTTAGATAAAAATGAACTAAAGGAATTCTGCAAATTAAAAATATTCACCAGTTTATCAAAAAACATGTCTTTATGTTTAATAATTTAAAGTCTGGTCTGCCCAATGAATTATTTTTAAGTGGCTGCAGTATATTGACTACATGGTAGCATACAAAGGTAGCATAATAATTAGTCTTTTTATTGAAGGCTTGAATGAATGCGTTGATGAAATATTTCCTGTCTCTAGATTAAACTGTTAATTTAAATATTAAGTAAAAATGCTTAGATTTTTTCCATAGGACGAGAAGATCCTATAGAATTTTATAATTTACTTTAATAATAAGTTTTGATAAAATTAATTATTTTATTGGGAGGATATTTAAAATTATTAAACTTTAAAAAATTTATCCAAGTATTTTTATTTCAAAAGATAGTTTATTAAAAATTGTTAGATTTAATTACCTTGGGGATAACAGCGTAATATCTTTAGAGAGATCATATTTATGAAGATGATTGCGACCTCGATGTTGAATTAGGATATAATTTAAATGCAGCAGTTTAAATATTAAGTCTGTTCGACTTTTAATATCTTACATGCTTTCAGTTCAGATCGACGTGAGCCAGATCGGTTTCTATCTATATTTATCTAATAAGTTTTTGTACGAAAGGATTTAATTTATAAATTATTTTTTACTATTTTCAATAAAAATTGGAATTTTATATTTATTAAGAATAGGTGTTTACCCTGTGATAATTGTTGGTTGGTTGGGCTTCAAATTCTAATTATTCAATATTAGGAGCGATTGGATCAATTTCACAGTCAGTTTCTTATGAAGTCAGTTTATTTTTAACAATATTTTCCGTAATTTTATTAATTGAAAGTTATTCATTATTGGATTTATATAAATTTCAATATTACATTAAATTTATTTTAATTTTAATCCCAATACTACGACAAGAAAACCGCGGATAGGTCTTTTAAAATCGGAGACCAAGTGCTACTGCACGACGAGACGTTAAGACGCGGACGGTCACAAAACTAACACCTGCATGGATAGGTCCCTACACGATTCAAAACATGCACGATAACAATAATTACAGTATAAAGGGCGACGAACAATCCGCGTTCACGCGAACCGACTCAAACACTTTATAGAATAGGGCAGGAATAGGAAAATGGTTGCAGTTATGAGGGGAAGTAACAGCGCACCAACAACTATGTAGATTTGAAAAAAGAGGCGAAATATATTTATTAAAAAAAAAAATGTGGGAGAGAAGAATTTTTAAATAAGTATTTTAAAATAAGTAATTTAACTAATCAGGATATTCGCCGTTTTTTGAGGGTTTAATTTAGATTTAAATTTATTTAAAACACAGTTCAATTGGTCTTTCTGATGTCTCGCATCTAAAGCTATTTGCGGGCTTAAAAATTCTAACGAATTTAAAAATTTCTCATTAAAAGGCAATCTCCTAACAGTATGTTTGAAGGCAGATTGGTAATATTTTTTTATATTTTCATAAAAGTCTATAATTCCTTGGCTATTTTCTGAATTACTACTTCTAATTTTATGAATGGTTGCCATCGATTCCTCTCCAATAAAAATTGATTGCAGTGGCAGTAAATTATCTTCATTATATACGTCTGTTTCATGTGAATTGGGTGCTACAATATACTCACGCTTTATAAAATTTCCTCCCAATGATCTTAATAATCTAAAACATTCAGGGAGCAGGCAATGAACTAGAATTTTCGAATTCTGAAACACTGTGTTGAAGCGTCGGAAAATTTCAGACGTAACCCACTACAGAAATATTTCAGAACTAACCGAGGGAAGGGTTTCAATACATGTCCAGCCTAACCGATGGAGGGGGTGACCTTCAGATAAGTAACCACAGATGTTTGATACACGTTCAGAGTGGTACGATAGACGTTTGATACACGTTCAGAGTGGTACGACAGACATTCGATACACGTTCAGAGTGGTACGATAGACGTTCGATACACGTTCAGAGTGGTACGATACACGTTCGATACATGATCAAAGTGGTTCGATTGACGTTCGATAACGTTCAGAGTGGTACGATAGATGTTCGGTACACGTTGAGGGTGGTACGATAGGCGTTCGATACACGTCCAGAGTGGTACGTTAGACGTTCGATACACTTTCGATATGCGATCGAAGTGGTACGTTAGACGTTGAAAGTGGTTCGAATGATGTGTCCAAAGAAGAAGGTGAAGAAGACGAGTGCGAAGAAGAAAAAGGAGAGGGTGAACAGTGAATAATTCGAAGAAGAGATGTGTCCAAAGAAGAAGAGGAAGAAGACGAGTGCGAAGAAGAAAAAGGAGATGGTGGTCAGTGAATAATTCGAAGAAGATGCATTGAAGGAGAGGATGGTCAGCGAATATGCAGCTGGAGAACAACGGTATCTTACTTTTGCAAGGCTATGCAACTTTGGGCATGGATCTACATGCGGGAGCTTGGAGATGCAGCGAGACCAGTTGCTCGTCAATCTGCCACTGCGAGGGATCATTACGCGTTTCAATCAGGATGTGGTGCGACGACAGAAACGACATGAAGGAGTATTTGGTAAGTGATATTTGTACGTAGCGACTACAAGGTCTTTTCATAAAAAGCACATGTTTTCTATAGTTTCTCATATGTTTCAGCGAACAGAGTATCCATATACGAAGGGATACTACAGCATTAAATGTAGAAAATTAATGCATGGCTGCAGGCGGTTTTGGCGCGAGGTTCGAGACGTTGGACGTTCAACGACAACAATGATGATCCGGACTTTTGGGGGCTACGACAATTATTCGAGCCGTAAATGTGCGTATATGTGTTCAGAGGATTTATTCGATATAATACAATCACGATGTGATACACGTGCATGAAGAAATGTCTGTCTTCCCATGCTTTTGCTATTCAATGTATTTGGTCGCGTGCCGTGCGAGCGATTACTTGCCATTGCAAATACAGCAATTATTCACTTTCATTTATACATGTCTTACAGTAAATAAAAAGCAACAGAAAGTTTTAGAAGACCTGCAAGATTTTATGGACGATGTAAGGGAAAAATTCTGCAGCCATCTCGGATCAGATGGGTTGTACTACCGGAAATTGTAGAAAGAACGTTAAGTCAGTGGACAGTTTTATTTGCTGTTTTTGCGGAGGCAGCAGCAGAACACAATTATTCCGAAAGAACAAACCAAATATTTCGAACATTAAGTTGCCCTTATACTAAGGCTTATTTGCAATTTTTAAATTATGCGTTAAACATATTTACAAGATTCAACACAGTGTTTCAGAATTCGAAAATTCTAGTTCATTGCCTGCTCCCTGAATGTTTTAGATTATTAAGATCATTGGGAGGAAATTTTATAAAGCGTGAGTATATTGTAGCACCCAATTCACATGAAACAGACGTATATAATGAAGATAATTTACTGCCACTGCAATCAATTTTTATTGGAGAGGAATCGATGGCAACCATTCATAAAATTAGAAGTAGTAATTCAGAAAATAGCCAAGGAATTATAGACTTTTATGAAAATATAAAAAAATATTACCAATCTGCCTTCAAACATACTGTTAGGAGATTGCCTTTTAATGAGAAATTTTTAAATTCGTTAGAATTTTTAAGCCCGCAAATAGCTTTAGATGCGAGACATCAGAAAGACCAATTGAACTGTGTTTTAAATAAATTTAAATCTAAATTAAACCCTCAAAAAACGGCGAATATCCTGATTAGTTAAATTACTTATTTTAAAATACTTATTTAAAAATTCTTCTCTCCCACATTTTTTTTTTTTAATAAATATATTTCGCCTCTTATTTCAAATCTACATAGTTGTTGGTGCGCTGTTACTTCCCCTCATAACTGCAACCATTTTCCTATTCCTGCCCTATTCTATAAAGTGTTTGAGTCGGTTCGCGTGAACGCGGATTGTTCGTCGCCCTTTATACTGTAATTATTGTTATCGTGCATGTTTTGAATCGTGTAGGGACCTATCCATGCAGGTGTTAGTTTTGTGACCGTCCGCGTCTTAACGTCTCGTCGTGCAGTAGCACTTGGTCTCCGATTTTAAAAGACCTATCCGCGGTTTTCTTGTCGTAGTATTGGGATTAAAATTAAAATAAATTTAATGTAATATTGAAATTTATATAAATCCAATAATGAATAACTTTCAATTAATAAAATTACGGAAAATATTGTTAAAAATAAACTGACTTCATAAGAAACTGACTGTGAAATTGATCCAATCGCTCCTAATATTGAATAATTAGAATTTGAAGCCCAACCAACCAACAATTATCACAGGGTAAACACCTATTCTTAATAAATATAAAATTCCAATTTTTATTGAAAATAGTAAAAAATAATTTATAAATTAAATCCTTTCGTACAAAAACTTATTAGATAAATATAGATAGAAACCGATCTGGCTCACGTCGATCTGAACTGAAAGCATGTAAGATATTAAAAGTCGAACAGACTTAATATTTAAACTGCTGCATTTAAATTATATCCTAATTCAACATCGAGGTCGCAATCATCTTCATAAATATGATCTCTCTAAAGATATTACGCTGTTATCCCCAAGGTAATTAAATCTAACAATTTTTAATAAACTATCTTTTGAAATAAAAATACTTGGATAAATTTTTTAAAGTTTAATAATTTTAAATATCCTCCCAATAAAATAATTAATTTTATCAAAACTTATTATTAAAGTAAATTATAAAATTCTATAGGATCTTCTCGTCCTATGGAAAAAATCTAAGCATTTTTACTTAATATTTAAATTAACAGTTTAATCTAGAGACAGGAAATATTTCATCAACGCATTCATTCAAGCCTTCAATAAAAAGACTAATTATTATGCTACCTTTGTATGCTACCATGTAGTCAATATACTGCAGCCACTTAAAAATAATTCATTGGGCAGAGCAGACTTTAAATTATTAAACATAAAGACATGTTTTTTGATAAACTGGTGAATATTTTTAATTTGCAGAATTCCTTTAGTTCATTTTTATCTAAAAAATATATTCACTAAATTAGTTATTAATTTTATCATTATACCTTACGCATAATTCGTTTATATAATTTATTTAAAAAATTGCACCAAAATTCTTAATTTTTTTATCAATGAAATAAATTATTAAATTATCTTAAATGAAATTAAATTTTCAAATTACAATTCTTAAATACATCAAATCAATAATAATAATATAAATGTGTAGATAATCCCATAAATTTGTTATATTTAACAAAAATAAAAATACTTTTCATAATTAATTAAATATATAAATAAATTCATTTAAAAACTAGATATCAATAAAATCGAATAACATATCACCACTAATTATAAATTTATAATTTTTATTCCACATAAAAAAATAATTTATAATTAGCTCTTTTAATTTCAAGATTAATACAATTTATATTAATTATAATAAATGCAGGTGAAATACATGCGGTGGATAATGAAATTGGAGAGATCAACACCAACATACTGGCTGTTAAAAGAAACAGGAAGAGATGGCATAGCAATTGAAATGGGAGAATGAGCAATGAAGTTTGAAGAGAGGCTAATAAACTCGGAAGAAGGATTGATAAGATATGAAAGTGGGAGAAGTCTAATGAGAGGAAATGAAGTTACGAAAAGGGAAAGAATGAGAATCAAATTCGTGGAAGGGAGAGGATGGTCAAATGAAGAATTGGAAAGAAGAAGATTAAATGGGAAAGAAGTGTCGATCAAAATAGAGCAGATAAGTAAAGACATCCAAGAACAAGAGAGAGAGAGACGAAAGTAAAAGAGTCAAAGTTCCTAAGAGAATTAAGAGAGGTGGCAAGGAAACCTGGAGATAAGCCGAAATACTATTGGGGGGAAAAATCAAAAAGTAGTGAAACAAGGGCATGCAAATATTGGCTAAAGAGAGAAGAAAGGGTATTTAGGCTTTATAAGAAAGAGGAAGAAAGAGTGGAACACGTGATTGAAGCATGTGAAGTACGAGGAGAGAGTGGTGGGAATTGGAAAGAAGAGAAGGAAAAACTTGGCTATTTTACAGGAGATAATAGGGAGAAGGAAAAGATGGAAAGAACTGGAAAGTGATAAAAGAAGCTTATACAGCATAGAATAGATTAGGAAACACTTGTAAATTAGAAAAATTGTTAAGACACAGCAGGATACATTAGAAGGGTTGGACACTGACACAATCGCGGGAATAAAATGAAAAGAGTATATGATCGTTAAATTGTAACACGAAAATGAGCAATAAATTAAATTATTATTATATTTTTACTTTTTTATATTTTTCTATTTCTCTTTTTATTTTATATTTTTATATTCCATTTATATTTAATTTTAATTCCAATTTATTTAATGTTTTTAATTAATTTATTAATTGAGCCAGATTTAGTGGAGGCGGAATCAAAATTGGTGTCTGGATTTAATACTGAGTATTTTAGAGGTAGATTTTCATTAATTGTTATAGCTGGGTATTTAAGAATTATTTTTATAAGATTTTTAATTTCATTAATGTTTATGATTTTTTATTTAGCTAGAATTAAATTTTTATGCAGTAGCATAAGACCTCTCCTCACGAATTTCTATCGACTCCACATAATTCTTTCTATGATTCTCTGATTGTAAAGATAACACTAGATACTAAGCCGCTGTATTTCAAACTGAATACTGTAACATTTTTATTTAATCTTGATCTGTGTATACCCTATGTGTATCTGCGGTTGTATGAAACTGCACAAGATGTGCGGATGAAATTTTTAAATTTTGTTAACGTGCTACAACAGAGCGATGTTGCCTGCGAAACATTAGATACGCGTCGTGCTGCTAAAATCATACGTGATAGCGAATATTACGACGAGGATTATCTCGTAGATTGCGAACTGTTAGCATGTGCCATCAATGATATTCTAGCTGATGCTCGTAGGAAGAAAAATGTTTAATTATTATTATTCTATTTTCATATTCTTTGCCTGTAACAATATATTATCATTTAAAACATATTATGTCTCTATTTTATTTACCCTCATTCTTTCCTCACCACCTAATTCTAAGATTCAACGTTTTAAATAGTATTATATTTCGTTCACGCGTTCTTCGCGTCGTGTCATCGCGCGATACGCTGCGACGCTAAATCTGAACGCTTTAAAAACATGCTAGCTTTAGAATGCTTGTTACATATTTGTTTGAAAATTATTTTTCTGCGTTGGAAAAAATATGTCTGTTTGCTACAGAATGGTTCGCTTGATCGTTTATTCATGAAATTATTATTTCTCTGCGTTGGGGATAAAGTGTCTATTGGTTTGGAAAAAATTTCAGGTGACATCGCATAATTCTATGATTCGCGCCTTCTTCGCGCCGCCAAATGACGTTATCCCGCACGGCTGCTCCAGAGGAGTCAAATTACACACGATCGCGCGATACGCTGCGATAATAAGATTGAAAAACATTTGAAATACTGTTAGCTTTAGAATGCATGCGATTGTACCACTGCTGTCTCTTTCCCTCCACCGAATTTAACTTGTACCACTATGTAGTGCTATCTCTTTCCCTTCCCGAATATGTGGTTTGTAAAACGTCGATCTTTCCCGACATCGCCCGAAACAATTTCTGATAAATTATTATTATTTCTCTGCGCTTGGCGGTTCGCTAAATCGGTGTAGGCCAGGGGTGAAAAAATTTTCGGGGGTGGGCCAAGGTCGTTCCCTCGCTCGGTTAGGTGTGAAAAAATTTTCGGGGGTCATTCCCTCCCTCTGAAAAAATTTCTGACGGTGGGCCAGATCTGGTGAAGTCTCCGCGACCGCTCGGCCTGGACTGATCCCCTCCACGATTATGGCTTCCCCCACTCCGCGGCTCGTGCGCGCGCAACCAGTCTTCCACTCCCCGTTGTCCCCGCGCCTAAAGTTCCCCCACCGCGCTCCCCGCGCGCCCTCACTTCCACCCGCCCCCGCGCTCCCCTCAGAGGACCAGGGTTAGAACTCTCCTAGACATACTACTTTGTTCGTACAACTTTAATCGATTGTTTATTAATAAAATTGAAATTTTCGGGTCGGTTAATTATATTGCTCGATTAAAAACGTCTAACATTCTATTCCTTCGACTATTTTGTCGTGAATGCAGTATCATATTTTTCCTATAAAGTTTATGCTAGGATTCATTTGCATCTTCTGAATAGTACGCTATTGGTAGTGGAAACTGTCTTGCTACTTCGCAACCATGTTTTAATAATTTGTGTAAGGTAGGACTCATTCGAGCCCACGGAAATTATTTATAATGAATACAATATGTCTCCCAGCAGAATTCCTCGAGTTCCTTTAGCTTTAATGGCTTTTTACATTTAAAGACAGACAATATTGTAGCAATGTTATTCACGAGTTGCTCGTCGATTTCCAAAGCTTCTGCAAATATTGCCGGATTTTCAAAACTCTTTCTAGCAACATTGCCTGTATTTGTCGTGCCATGCCCCTGCAAAACTTGGTTCACTCGAACTCCAATTCTTGCATACATGTTTCGTTTCACGACAATTTTTCTCTCTTCGAATTGCTCTGAGAAATGAAACAAATATATCATTTTATGTTAATTTTAAACTTAAGTCAGCGATATAGTTGCACATTATATTTGAACGGAAGTGAATTGTAGTAGTGTTAGATATAAAATGTTTGAAGTTGATAAAAATGTCTTTTTTTTGCTGCATCAATAGTTTTTTTTACATTGTACTCTATAAAAATGCAAACTTACCTCTTGTATGGTTTCGTATATCCCACATTTTAAGTTTTATCCGATAAGAAATGTGTAGCAGATGCTAAAAAGCTTTTATTTCATCATGCAATAATCCCAAACCAAACTTAAGTGATGACTTTTTGGGTGAGAAATCATCACTTAAATTGCCGAATTGGTGCGCAGTTCGCAAGCACATGGGGCACCTACTACTTGCTTTATTCCCAACAATAGTATTTATACATTTTCCGTCAAATAAAGTTTGAAAAACGTTATATTTCACTCTTGCTGCTTTTTCATTTGTCATTTTAAATGTGTGTGATGTAAGATCGCTGATTTCTTTGTTCAAGCGAGTATGCTCACGAATGATTGTCAAATCGTTTTCTTTTTTGTTGCTATTCTTAGAGGTCGGCAGAAGCGGATACTTTGAGGTGTCGGATTAATCCAAGAACATTCGTCGGATACACAACTCTTTAATTTTATTATTATCATGCTGCTGACAAAAAGTGACTGTTGAGCGTTTGGATCTTCGTTTTCAGCATTTTCACAGTGTTGATGTGGATTTGTGTGACCGAATGAACTATCAAAGCCTAACGTAGCAAATAACTCTAGATTGCGTAAATTTCTTTTATCCCACTCTAATGCCACTGCGTCACACAAACGTTCAGCCGTCTTATTTAACATTTTTTGTAAAGGTACAAGAACTTCAATTTCAGATATATTGTAATTTTGTGGCTGGCATTCAACCATAGCAGACTTTACAGTTTGGTAAGCCGGATAAATTGAGCAGTTTCTGGATTTCGAATCTGTGACTAATCCTTTATACCTACTCTTGCTGTAGTCATATTCCAAATAGAAGGCTAATGCCGACTCCTTAGTGTGTCTCAATAGATTATTTTCTTCAGAAGAATTTGTTTCCCCACTTACAGAAGCAGACGCATCCTTGCCCATTTTTACAGCTAATTGGATACTGGCCATGTTATACTCACTATTATTCCGTAGTTCAATAGCACGCCTGTATATCGTACTTTGTGAGGCTTTCTCTATAGATACACGCATCCTACCGGTGTTTTCACTAATCCTGCGTCTCTTAGGTGGGCGACCGGGACCGCGACCGCGATCTCGTTCATCGTTTATTCGCTTCGAATTTTCACTGTCCATATCCATACGTAACTATTATATATATACACACACACACACTATACATATATATATATATATATATATATATATTTAGTTGTATATTATAATATTACTCACTGTATTAAGCTATTTTATATATATTATATGTACACTAAGCTGCTATAAAACTCTCTATATGAAATGAATTTCACTGTGGTATGCTCTTTCTGAATGCTTGCTTCTAACTGAAAACTGCAGAATGTTTCGTTCTTTTCCAATTAGCTATTCGAGTAGTCCTTTCATGCGTTTGTATATTTCTTCACCATAAGGAGAGCGGACTCTCATCTAGCCTCGCCACAATGTATTGTATCTCAAATACGTGCTCGACTTGATTTCTTATCCAACAGTACTTTCCACATAGGAACAAGCATTTTAGAATATCCAATTTATAGGTATGCATAAGAGGAAATCTTTTTTTGGAATAGTTGCGAAGTAGCAAGACAGTTTCCACTACCAATAGCGTACTATTCAGAAGATGCAAATGAATCCTAGCATAAACTTTATAGGAAAAATATGATACTGCATTCACGACAAAATAGTCGAAGGAATAGAATGTCAGACGTTTTTAATCGAGCAATATACTTAACCGACTCGAAAATTTCAATTATATTAATAAACAATCGATTAAAGTTGTACGAACAAAATAATGTATCACTAGAAATTAAAAAATTCGTTGATGAGAAGTAAGGTAAAAAGATTAAATACTTACCTTAATTCATGTGCAAATGACAGCGACAATGATAGCGATACGTCAAGTGATCACGAGATGTAAAACATTCAATATTTTATATTAAACATTAAAAATTCTTATTTTGATTGTGTTCCATATATGAAAATACAATATACCTTCAAACTAGTGGGTTATCAAATCATTTCAACGAAAAAATTATGATTTCATTAGTTTCTTTCACAAAAATCGATTTTTTTTCAGAATCCTGAGGTAGTAGACAAATTTTGCGAACGGATTTGAAATCAGCGCGACAAAATCTATAGGAAATGATGTACAACATGTCATGAAAAAATTCTAATCGAACATGGTATTGGATAAAACATAATTTTGTTGTAAAATTTCAAGTTTAACACAGATTTTCAAAGGTAAAAAACGTTCGTACCATAATTTCATTAATTTTTCCTTATTCTGCAATCTTTTAGCTTTAATTTAAAACGAAAATCATCGCTCTATCTCATTTCTATCAAATGTTCTTTGATTTTGAAACAAACTTCGTCACTTTGACCCACTGTGCGGCGCCTTGGTTCTCGTCCAGATTCGCGATGCCGCATTCGTTAGTTCGTACGCGCGTGGGAAGCGTGTCGCGCATAAACACCCCTCGAAAGAACGGTACGCTGGCGCACTCGCGCTCTAGTTGCAGGTTCGTCATAGGTTGTTGCGTTATCGCCGCCACCGTCGCCACACGCCTACTCGATCGACATTTTTTTTTTCTTTGATCGCAGTCGTCGTTGGCGTTAACGTCTAGGATTCAAACCCGCGCCTCGCTTGTACGGAGTCAGATGCATTCCTCGCCCTTCCATCGTCCGATGATGACGCAACGTTTCTTCCAGCTGTTTTCGAGAGGCCTTCGAATCGTTGACCGCTTTGGTTATACCAGCCGCTCCACCGGCCAATGCCCCGATAGCCGATAAAGCGGGCAGCATGAACGGAAGAAATTGAAGAAAGCCCCCGCGTTTCGCCACTCGTAGATCGCGATGTCGTCGTTGCGGATGTTTCTTTCCAGACTTTCTCTGTTTACGTTTCGTCTTTCTCATACCCATGCCGAGTTTAGTTTTAGCCTTCATCGTTGCCCACACTCCAGTCGCTGCGGCTTTTTCGCCAAAGGTCGCGTCGTTCGCGAACACGCGTTCTCGCGCTCGTTCGGCTAACGCGCGATCCGCCTCGTGTCGTCCCTCCAAATCCTTTCGACGAGAGTACGCGATATCGTGATCGCGGTACGCGGCGTCCAGGAGATTCACACTTTCGTCGCCACGAGCCTATCGCTTTAGCAAACGCGTTCCCAGTCCGCAGAACTGATAACCCGGAACGTGTAGTTCGAACGTTAAGCGGTTTATGATACCGTTCACGAGACCCGATCCAGTCTTCTTCATCTTCTTCTTATTCTTCTTCTTCACATTCCTTTTCCCTACTTCGCGAGATGCCGCGGTCGTTGATGCGACCATGCACCTACGTTAGAATAACCAGGATAGCTACTACAATAATAATAATAATAATAAACGCGTACGGGCGCTCCACCGATCACAATGATAGTGGCCTGCGCAGCACGTGCCACGAATATAAATAGTCGTCCCTCGTCATAGACCTGCGCGTGAACTTGCGATTCGCGAAACAGTTGAACGTTATTCGCGTGACCGCGAACAGAATGCTCGAGGATGATAGGGATTTGAGTCGATCGAACAGACACGGTCCGTTGTTGCCGAAGAGCGTGCGAGGCGTGATTTGCGGTCCGTCCGGGTGCGGAAAAACGAACGTGCTTCTGAGCATGCTAGAGAGTCCGAACGGTTTGCGCTTCCAGAACGTGTACGTGTACTCGAAATCGTTGCACCAGCCAAAGTATCGATATCTCGAGCAGGTGTTGTCGCTCGTCGACGGAATCGAATACATTCCCTACTCGGACAACGCTGAGATCGTTCCACCGAGAGACGCTCGGCCAGATTCGATCTTCGTGTTCGACGACGTGGCGTGTGACGAACAGAACGCGATACGCGAATACTTCTCCATGGGCCGTCACGCCAACGTGGACTGCTTCTATTTGTGTCAGTCGTACGCTAGAATACCTAAACATTTGATCAGGGACAACGCAAATTTTCTCATGCTGTTCAAACAAGACGGCACGAACTTGCGTCGCGTGTACAACGATCACGTGAACACGGACATGACGTTCGAGTCGTTCAACGAATTGTGCGCGAGATGTTGGCGTCGACGATACGATTTCGTGGTGATCGATAAGGATAGTTCCATGTACGAAGTTCGATATCGGAGAGTATTTAACGAGTTCGTCGTAGCTCACGGACCTCAATAAAGCGCGAGTCGTTCATCGATCAACACGATTTGTCTAACGAATCCACGACTACACCGATGACTACGATAACCTCGAGCAACGCCGATGCGAAGCATACGCGTAAACATCGTCGACGTCATCGACAAAAAGGGGCGAAACACCAAAAAGAAGCGAAACGCCAGGGTGTGGACGCAAAGGTGAATGCAGATGTCGAAATTGCCAAAGTCAGCCACGTTATACGTAAAAAGTGCTTAGCCTTGAAAATTGGTAAAATGGCTACGGAAGCGGCTGTGGAGGCGAGCACGCGTCCCATCGTCGAACCGCTGAAACAATTGATCGAGAACGGGTCTGCGTTGAAAACGCGCTCAACGCCTCGATCGCGGTCTGTGAATAGGAAACACGAATACGATCAACAACAACAACAACAACAACAACAATCGTTGAAGAGACTCCGAACCGCCACTGCGGATACATCCGAGGAACATTCGAATATCGTTTTCTCAGCACTACTATAATATTAGAAATCAAGCGGCTAGAATGCTTGGTTTCATTATGCGTGCAGCGATAGATTTCGTTAATCCCGGTACCTTAATCACCCTGTACAACGCATTAGTCGGTCCCCATTTACTGTACGCGTCTCCTGTGTGGAATCCCTATCAGGAAAAGTATATTACATTATTCTTAAGGAAGTTAGCCAGCTGGATTTTTCGAACATCAGAACCTCGAGGATTGGTAAAGCGGTAACGGGGAAGACTAGACCTATCCGTGTTACGTTTCCTTCCAAGGATAACGTCACAGTCATCCTTAAAAATAAGAGGGCTTACTCGGGACCTGTCAAGATCTATAAGGACCGAACTTTTAAGCAACGCCAACACCTGCGGAATCTTCAAGAAGAGCTGAAGCAGCTAAAGGAATCTGGAGTAGTGGATAAGACGATCAGATACATTCGAGGGGTGCCTAAAATAGTGACTTGTGATCCCAGACCAACGCGAAAAAACTAGCTTGTGACCCTTTAGTTTATTATCAGAACGTTCGGGGACTTAGAACTAAATTGACCGACCTTTGTTTTGCGCTCTTATCTTCCTGCATTCGATATGATGTCATCATCTTTGTTGAGACTTGGCTCACTGAGAATTTTTCGGATTCTGAATTAATGCTGCATGGGTATACTATTTATCGAGCGGACAGGAGCTCTCATACTAGCTTCTTATCGCGTGGTGGTGGTGTACTCATTGCTGTCAGTGGTAAATTCTCTAGTCAACTCATTGACATCCAGGAGAGATGTGTTGAACAACTTTTTATTAAGGTGCGTTTTGGGGACTCTTGGTATATTTTTGGTGCGGTCTATATTTCTCCATCTTCCAATTGTACATTATATGAGAAACACTGCTCAACTGTCACAGATGTGTCATCATCTCTACCAAATACAAACATTTACGTCGTTGGTGATTATAACCTACGTCATTCTGTTTGGTCTACGGATGTTGTGGGTACTTTAAATTATACGTCAACGGTCTCTCGGTTGCGCGCACCAGCTGATACTATTTGTGAATACTTTAACATGTTGCACCTTATCCAGAAAAACGATGTATGTAACATGTATGGATCATTTTTGGACTTGCTTTTTACCAATGACAGTATGTGCAAAGTGTATATACCGCCCGAGAATCTTCTTACATGTGATTCTTACCATCCTGCGCTGTGCATCTGCATTTCTGCTCGAATTGAGAGACTGTCCCAATCAACCTTTCCGATTAAGGCCAATTTTAATCTTGCTGACTTCAGCTCCATCATAAATTATTTGGGTAGTGTAGACTGGGATAATAGTTTAAACGGATTGTCTACGGATGCAGCCGTGGATTTTCTTTATTCGCATCTTAATTATGCCATAAACGCACATGTTCCGAAATTCTATGTCCGGCCCTCGCCTTACCCTAAATGGTTTTCAGTCCATGTTAGAAACTTAAGTCGCCTGAAGAAAAGAGCGCACACTAATTATAAAAATAGTAATTTATATTCTGATTATTTATGCTTTTCGGCCTTGAGGACTCAATGCAAAACTGCCGTAAGGAAATGCTGGTTTGAACATGTAAGCAGAGTTGAAAGGACGACTTCAACTAACATTAAAAGCTTTTGGAAATTTATTAATTCAAGAAATAGAGATGTTTCTCTTCCGCAATCGATGCATTTTAACGGTTGTATCTTCACAACAGTTTGGATATTGCTAATAGCTTTGCGTCTTTCTTTCAATCGGTATTTGTTCGTGATACCCCATGCACTATATCTTTCAATTCTAACCACGATATTGATGTCTCTGGCCTATCCATTAGTATTGGTGACGTTTTTCATAAAATTTCCTCTCTTTATGTCAACAAAGGACCGGGTGATAACACTATTCCACTGCTTTAAATCATGTAAATACATCATCGCCAGGATCTTGTGCATTATTTTCAACATGTCATTGGGATCTGGCATTTTTCCATCAAAGTGGAAGGGCAGTATTGTATCACCTATTTTCAAGGCAAACGATAAGTCTGATATCTCGAACTACAGGCCAGTTAGTATCTTGAATGTCATGCCTCGTGTTTTCGGAAGTATTATTACGGACAAGCTATCAGCACTCACTAAGAATATCATTATTAAAGAGCAACATGGTTTCGTTTTGGGCCGCTCAACTACCACGCATCTTCTATTGTACCATCATTATATTGTAAATGAACTTGAACGTGGTTATCAAGTTGACTCTATTTATACTAACTTTCGTAAAGCCTTTGACACTGTCAAACACTCGGTCCTTTTACGAAAACTAAATGGTATTGGTATCCGAGGCAAGTTGCTTGGATAGCTATCGAGTTACTTAACAAATAGACACCAAAAGGTCAAATTTAAAGGCAGCTTTTCGGGGACATATCAATCCACTTCTGGCGTACCACAGGGATCGCACCTCGGTCCTCTATTGTTTAACATTTTCGTTAACGATGTTGCCGATGTTTTCCAGCATTGTCTTTTTCTGCTTTACACCGATGATCTGAAGATATTTAAAAGAATTGCGATTGACGAGGATTTAAATCTTGTACAGGGTGATCTGAATAGGATTAACGGTACATTGGCCACCTTTAAGTATTGTTTGCGGGCTTTGGCATGCAGGAATGTCTTTGTACACGCCCGTTAACTCCAATTCTAACGCAAATTATATTAGCTCATGAGTTCCGTTATTTTATTGTATCATGGCTTGTTTATGTATGTACTGGCTTTTCTTCTGTTTTCTTTTCTTGTACACTGTTTATTTGTTAATTGTAAACTGAAGGGGACGGCGGCAGCGGCGGCGGCGGCGGCGACGGCGACGGCGACGGCGACGGCGACGGCGATAGTGGCTATGACTCCAGATCGTCGAACGAAGACGATCGTTTGCGAAGGACGCGTACCGATTGCATTTTACGAACGCTCGAGGAACTCATACTACTTCTAACGCCCTTGGAACGTCGCGGCAATGCCCCGCCCACCCGCGAAGCATGAGCAAGGAGCGAGTACAATTAGTTCACTAATTTTCCCGTGAGACGAAATTTCCCACGGCGTAGCGTTGCGATTTGCGGTTACGATGATTTATGGCAGGCCGACTTGGTGGAGTTGCGTCCCTACGCGAAGCAAAATCGAGGATATCACTACATACTAACAATCATCGACGCGGTCAGCAAGTATGCGTGAGCCGTACTCATGAAAACGAAAAGCGCACGCGACGTGACCGTGGCGTTCGCGTCCGTGTTGCGGCAGAGCGATAGATGCCCGCGAAATTTACAAACCGACATGGGAAAAGAGTTTTACAACCCGGAGTTCGAACGATTCGCGAAGAGACGCGGGATCAACCACTACTCCACGTACAGCATGATGAAAGCGTCGATCGTAGAACGTTTCAATCGCACGCTGAAAAACCTCATGTGGAAACAATTCTCCTTGAACGCGTCCTATCGCTGTTTCGACCTGTTACCTGCACTCGTACGCACCTACAATCATCGCAAGCATCGAATGATCAACGCCCGACCCGTTGACGTGACCCCCGCGACGCGGTTTGTCGTTCGCCGCGAATGAGCCCCTAACCCTAACATCCGCATCGAAAGGTGTTCGACGACGCGCGAAATTCAACGTCGGTGACAAGGTACGCGTGAGCAAGTTCAAGACCCTCTTCGAGAAGGGATACACTCCGAACTGGTCGATGGAGGTGTTCGAAATCGTAACCGTACAACGAACGTACCCGGTGACGTACATTCTACGCGATTCCGCGGGAGAACCGATCTCGGGTGCATTCTACGAATACGAACTGCATTCGGTCGCGAATCCGGACGTCTATGTGGTCGAGAAGATTATTCGTCGCAAAGGAAATCAGGTGTACGTTAAGTGGCTCGGATTCGATTCGTCGCGGAACTCGTTGATACGCAACAAGGATATTGTATGATTCGCGATCATATACGCGCTCTATGTTACTGAAATAAATAAATACATATAAATATATACATTGTCCGTTTATTCAATTATTCTCCTTCTTCTCGTATATATGCTTACAATTAATCTTAATAAAATAAGGAAAATATATATACATATATACTAACAAGTATAAAAACAAGTTTTATCCATTCTACGCTATACAGGGTGTCCGCGGGAAGAATGAACAGCTGGATATCTCCTAAAGTATTGAAGATAAAAAAATAAAAAAAATATGGAATCGCATGGTTCGAGGGGGGCAATTTATTAGCGGAGACGAATTTTTTCTTCGATTATTATTTTAAAAGATACGATGGTCAAGTTCGTTTTTTTAAACGGAACTATTTCTTTTGAAGAGGTCACTTGATAGTGCGTTTCAAGACAAATTCAATAAGCTATAATGTATGCACTTTATTTTCACTGGTTTTTAAGATATTGCGCTTACAAATTTACTAATTTTCCTTGGAAGAAAACCCGCTGGAATAGCAAGGACCGGGGACGGTCTTGCTGGCGCCACGGGTGGCCTTACCTATTGAAACAGATACCTACCTGCCAAAGGTCTACGCCGGGAATGGCAGGCCCAAAGGCTGGACAATTCTTTTCCGTCAGAAATGCTACTTTGGTAGGTACATCTGCGGTATCGAGAAGCGCACCGTTACTATTATTTCGCACTTGCTTCTACGCTCGGATGGCCGGTTCTTTTGGGAGGAATGCAAGTTCGATTGGTTAGAGTTAGGAGGTGTGAAACTTGCTAGACCAAATTTCAGCCATAGGGAGCAGATTGTATTAGGACCAATCGGATTTGCATCCCTCGCAAACGGCTGCTCTCTTGAGTAGAGCCTCTCCACAGAAATACCTCCTCCCCAATGCCCACCTTCTTTCGCACGGAATACGTCAACGCATGCTTCTGTTTTGATATTGGAGCTCGTGTTTATACTCGAGAGATAAGGGATCTGTGCGAATTTTTAGGGAGGACCTCGCGTCGACAGCGGGCTACCCGTTTTCTTCTTGTGTCTCTCCACGAGGCGTATTGACGGTGAATTGTAGGAGCGTAGATGTCTAGATGCCAGTTATTGAATTCAGGAGACGATAGAAACACTTTATTACAAAACACACATGCATTATAATATTAAAGTAAATCGTATTCCTCTCAGGCAGGAGTACTGATAATGATCGAACTTGCACCCTACTTCGTTCGGCCCAGGATTCATACCTTTTTCCGGAAAAGGCCATAAAATTCGGTGGGGCACTGCTCGGGGGTTGTCCTCGTCACGGGGTACCAGGCCGCATGCTTCGACGGGCGTAACTCCAGAATCACCCTGTATCATATGTGCAGTGTGTGACTCGAGTACCCTCCGTGTAATCGGTCTGCGCGAAGTAGGGCGCAAGTTCGATCATTATCAGTACTCCTGCCTGAGAGGAATACGATTTACTTTAATAATATAATGCATGTGTGGATCCAAGGAAAATTAGTAAATTTGTAAGCGCAATATCTTAAAAACCAGTGGAAATAAAGTGCATACATTATAGCCTATTGAATTTGTCTTGAAACGCACTATCAAGTGACCTCTTCAAAAGAAATAGTTCCATTTAAAAAAACGAACTTGACCATCGTATCTTTTAAAATAATAATCGAAGAAAAAATTCGTTTGCGCTAATAAATTGCCCCCCTCGAACCATGCGATTCCATATTTTTTTTATTTTATTATCTCCAATACTTTAGGAGATATCCAGCTGTTCAGTCTTCCCGCGGACACCCTGTATATATATATATTAGATATTCGTAAATAGAGAAATGGTATGAACAAAAGAAAGAAATGCTTACAATGCAACGTATGTACATATGTACATGCAAGCATAGAGTCATACAAACCTACGCTATATACATATATTAGATATTCGTAAATAGATAAATGGTATGAACAAAAAAAGAAACGCTTACAACGAAACGTATATACACATGTATATGCAAACATACACTCATACAAACATACTTCGGGATTCTCGGGGGGCTCGTTGGGCCCAAGCTCGATGCGTTCGTGGGTCTTGAGCTGGGGGATTCGATAATGTCCCCACGGAAGACTGCTCACCCGATCGGCTAATGTACACCGCTTATCGTCGAACCGGATGAGAGCGTTCTTTTCCCAACTCACGGAAAACACATCATGCCGGTTTGATCGAATGTTGTTCTGCCGAACCGCTTTCTCGGCAAGATCGTGCAGGCAACGAATGTAATCGTCGAATTGTATATCGTTCGCGACCACGTGGCTCCGCACTCCCTTCACTTTTTTAGTTTCGCTCGTAGACCCCACTGCAGCGTTAAACGTTCTAGTGGCATACATCTTAGATCTCAATCCAACGAACTCGGTCATCAAGGCGCCGTTGTTCTCATCTTTCATGAGTCCTGGCACCTTTTTGTTTACGCGGGGCATACCGTACGGATTGTCCACCGCGTAATCACTCGTGTCGAATCGGTCGACGTCGCGCTTCATCATTTCATATACATCATCGCATTCCACGCTATACATTAAACTGTCGGTGTCGGTGTACAGGACCTTACACCGATCACCGAACTTCGCACGCATATACGCATAATGGAACTCGTACAGGCATTCTTTCGATACGTCCAGTACACTCATCCCCACGTATATGGGCTTGTCGAACTTCACTTTGAATTTTCGCATTTAGATCACAACCAACTCCTCGGTGAAAATCGTACGACTGTGAAAGTTCGGCTTCGCGATCAGCGCTTCCGCGCCGTAACGACCGTCCCACTTCGTCACCAGTCGCACGTCTACGCGATTCCGCACATTCTCCATTATTTTCCCATACACCGCATTGTTCATTAATTTATATAGAGTCTTCTGAAATTCACTCGTGGCTCGCGTCCTCAAATCGGTGTTCAATTGAATGTAGTCGCGGAACCAAGGCGACTGATCGAATCGCTACACCCGATGAATTCGCGCCACGCGTAATCCGTGTCGCACGCACTGTTTCAGGTAGCGATAGTGGACGACGTATCGCTCCTTATCGTCGAGCGTGGCAAGCAGCTTGGTCTGTTTACCGTGTGGCGCGTGCTCGCGCACCGGGCAGAACGGTAGGTCGGCGTGCGCGTCATGAATCTCTTCGGGGTATTCGATGTCCACCTCCAACAGCTATCCCTCGGAGTCCTCGTCGTCGGGCAGGGATGACACGTCTAGCGCTGCCACTGTCGCATCGTACAGCCATCGAAACTCTCCTTGCGGCATAGCCTGCGACATCGCCCATCCGTACACGTTATTGACGTCGAAGTACATCAGATACGTCGACGCCTTCGACTTGTCGTACATCCCCACAGGCAGGTGTTTGTTGTTGGCGTTCGCGTACCTGTGCGAGCACTGACTCAGACCACCGCGTATGCCACGCTCCACAAACAGTAACATGTCCACTTCCGTCAGAAGCTCTAACCGTACGCACGTGTACTTCAGCATCGCGTCCCACGTGAAACTTGGAAGTGTGAAATAATGCGCAGGATCCAAGTCATAACTCGGGATACAGTCGGTGCGGAAACTTTCGAATACGTCGGCGAGTAACAATACGTCCGTTTTTAAATACAAATCGCTGTACTCGCCCAATGTCTGTACGCGGAAAGAGTTCCACACGTTCGCGGCGTGCGCGTAATCGGCCTCCGACGTGGCGCTATCGTTCAGCCGGTTATAGAACACTTCGCGGGACGGTAAGCACCCGTCGTTCAGCTTGGCGTATGACGTCACGTAGTCGTACGGGAAGACGCCCTTCCTGGTCAGGAGATTGAAACGGTGATCGGGCAGGTGTCGGAACTCGCGTCGTAGAATCGCGAGTCGTTCTCTGCCAAGCTCCGAAGCGAGTTTCTCCAGACTCATAGCCAAGAACTTCAGCGAATCGATGAAACGAAACTTCAACCCCCTCTGCCAATCGTTGTTCTCGGCGTCCATTCCCTTCACATGCTTGGTGAACGATATGTACCGCTCCTTCGTCACCGGCAGCAAGTCGATCTGTCCCTCGAGCGCGGAAGCCAACTCCTAAATCACGAAGTGCGCGTCGTATCCGGACAGATTATCGAATACGACCGGTATCGTGTACGATCGCTGAAACTGCAAGTTACAAGTCACGTGAGCCGCGCCTCGATACTCGCCCGTCGAGGGGCAATGGTCGCGCACTTTTTCGTCCGCGTCGACGAAAGGTTGCCCGCACACGTGACACACGATCGCGTCGTTAAACCTACGCCATTATTGACTCGTCAACAAGTTCATTGGTTTCGCGTTCCGTAACCACAAATACGCGGTGTGAGCAATGTCTCGAAGTTCCTGCACGAACCATTTCACGAACTCGGTTTCGTGACGATACGCGCGATAGCGACACAGAGACGCGTCGGTGGAACAATGAATGTGTATCATACGCTGTACGCTCTGTGCTGCCGTGTACGTACGACTCCGCTCCGCAGGCTCGACATCTTTCAGCATGCACTCGAAGTCCGCGTACACGACGAATGGCGCTCGTTCCTTGATCTTGAAATTCTTGAATTGCAACCATCTTTCCTCCGCGACTGTC